>VWZY01003859.1:386904-472045 GCA_013399075.1 Chloroceryle aenea | reverse complement strand
AAAAAAAAAAATTGTTCAGCCATTTTATACATGGTCATAGAATCATAGAATCATTTAGGTTAGAAAAGACCTTTATATCACTGAGTTCAACCATTAACCTAACACTGCCAAGTCCACCACAAAACCATGTCCCTCAGCACCACCTCTACACTTAGACCCTATCATAAGTATCATCAAGGTCTAGACAGTTGAAACACTCCTTAACATCCAGGGCTACCCCACCACCTCTCCTTCCTTGCCTATCCCTTCTGAAGAGCTTACAGCCATCCAGTGCAGCACTTCAGTACCAAATTAACAATAGGAGTTTTGAAGTGCGGCCTTCTCAATGTTTATTCCTGTTCATTTGCATCTTATTGCACCCAAAGGTGTTCTGTGCAAATACTATGAGAGTATAGTAGAGTATTATTAACATACTGCTCTAAATATTTTGCTCTATAAACGTCTTAGTTTATTCTCAGTTCTGAAGAAGTGACATGAGTTCCAAAGAGGTGACACCTTCTTTGGTCTACATCAGTAATTTCTGTCTCAGAAGGAATAAAAGAGATTGTTGAGAGGAGGTCTTGATTTTCTTATGAGTCTCTTCCTTCCATGCAGGTTGTCAAATCCAAAAGAGCTTTTCACTATTTATCTTACCATCATTTTAATGGAGAACTCTATTTTTATATGTGTGTTTTTATCACTAAAAGGCTTAATTTACATACATGGTCTCTTAGTTATCTCGTGTTGCTCTGGTGAAGTCCTTATGTGCTCCTCTGGCTCCTGTGCAGAGCTGTTACATTCGAAACTTTTATATAGTTTTCTGCAGGGCTCTTTGCACTCCTGACAGTCATCATGGTAGATTTATTTTACACTGCATGTCTCTGAAAAATCTTGACATTTATGATGGAAAAGATGAACAAACTTTTAGGAAGTACTTTCTTCCTTCTATTTTCCCCTTAGTTTAAAACCATTTTCCCTAGTCCTGTTGCTGGACACTTGTAAAGAGTGCCTCTCCAGCCTTCCTGTAGGATCCCTTCAGGTATTTATAAGGTCCCCCAGAGTCATCTCCAGGCTGAACAATCCCTGCTGCCTCAGCCTATCCTTGTAGCAGAGGTGCTCCAGCCCCTAGATCATCTTTGTGGCCCTCCTCTGGACTAGATGCAACAGAACTATGTCCCTCTTGTGGTGGGGACACCAGAATTGGATGTAGTACTTGAGACAGTGTCTCATAAGAGCAGAGTAAAGAGGGAGAACCACCTCTCTTGATCTGCTGGCCACACTGTTCTTGATGCATCCTAGGATACAGTTGGCCTTTTGAGCCATATGAATGCAGTTCCAGCTCATGTTGAGCTTCTTGTCAATCAACACCCCCAATCTTCGTATCTTTTAGCGCATCCCCTGAAGAATGTTGTTGAACCCCACCCAGTAATAATCTGAGATTCTGACACTACAGCAGCCTCACTATGACATTGTTTCTACATTTTGTTCTTTTTCTCCACCACACTCTGTAGCCTGTTGCCTCTCTGCTGTTAGTCTGGAAAGAAGCTTACTCTGAAAGACATCCAACTTCATGGCTTCATGGCAAATTGCAATAAGAGCAAGCTGGCTCTAACAGTGCCTTTGGGCTTCATCCACCTTAGGTCCTGCTGCTTTGTTAAAAGAGACATGTAGCCATATCTGGCCCTTCTGCTATCACCAGTGCCATTTCAGAAAAGGCTCAGCAATTTGTCATCCATCTCATAGTCACTAAAATGCTGACATCACAAGACAGGCTGCAAGCCTGACATAACATTGGGACTAATCTCCCTTTGATATCCTCTACTGCCCAATTGGAAAAATGTCTTTATAGAGGGAATGAACACAAACATCTCCACAAAAATGCCTTGAGCTTTTACATAGGAGTCAGCAAGCATCACAAAAGCAGTACTGCTCTTGTGATTGCTTCTAAAAAACCCAGAATCATTTATATGAAGCATAATAGAAAGTTTGAAAGCATACTAATAACTGAAAGCTTTAAAAGATACTCTATCCTAAGTCATTAACCTTTCTGTCATTTACAACCTCCATTTTTCCCCATGCATGTACTAGAGGCAGCAAAGAACCTGAACTGTGACTCATTCTTGTCTTAGAGGAAAATGAAGCTTTCAACTCCTTGGTAGTGATGAAGAAGCAATCCAATGACTTGTAATGATGATCCAATCTCTTGGATAACAAGGGAGGTCCAAGATGATTGATCTATATGTGGGGATTGAGTGCTTCGTTCAGTAAATTTGCAGATGACACAAAATTGGGTGGGAGTGTCGAGCTGCTTGAGAGTATGAAGGCTCTGCAGAGGGACCTGGACATGTTGAATCGATGGGCTGAGGCCAATGGTATGAGGCTTAACAAGGCCAAGTTCTGGATCCTGCATTTCAGTCACAACAGCCCCAGGCAATCCTACAGGCTTGGGGAAGCGTGGCTGGAAAGCTGCCTGGCAGAAAAGGACTTGGAGGTACTAGCTGACACCCAGCTGAATATGAGCCAGCGGTGTGCCCAGGTGGCCAAGAAGGCCAATGGCATCTTGGCCTGTATCAGGAATAGTGTGGCCAGCAGGAGAAGGGAAGTGATCATCCCCTTGTACTCAGCACTTGTGAGGCCTCACCTTGAGTACTGTGGTCAGTTCTGGGCCTCTCACTACAAGAAAGACATTGAGTTTCTGGAGTGAGTTCAGAGAAGGGCAACCAGGATGGTGAAGGGTCTGGAGAACAAATATGGAGACGATGAGGGAATTAGGATTGTCAAGTTTGGAGGAGACTGAGGGTTGACGTTATCAACCTCTACAACTACCTGAAAGGAAGTTGCAGTGAGATGAGTGTGGCCTCTTCTCTCAAGTAAATAATGACAGGACTAGAGGAAATGGCCTGAAGTTGCACCAGGGGAGGTTTAGATCAGATATTGGGAAGAATTTTTTTACTGAAAGAGTAGTCAGGTACTGGAACTGGCTACCCAGGAGGTGGTGAAGTCACATCCCTAGAGGTATTCAAAAATCATATAGATGAAGCACTTCAGGACATGCTCTAGTGGGATGGTGAGGTGGTTTTGTGTGTGTGTGTTGTGGTTTTTAGCTTTGGGGTGTTTGTTTGTTTGTGGTTTTTTGTTGGTTTTTTTGCTTGTTTATTTGGTTGGGGTTTTTTTGATTGGTTGTTTTTTTTGCTTGGGGTTTTTTTGCTTGTTTGGTTGTTTTGTTTGCTTGGGGTTTTTTGATGGTGGGGTTCAGTTTGGGATTTTCTGGGTTGACAGTTTGACATGGTGATCTTAGAGGTCTTTTTCAACTGTCACAATTCTGTGATTCTGTGAATTTGGTGGCCTCAAACCTTAGTGGTGGAGAGCTCTTCAGTCTCCTTCAAAGTTCAACCCATCCTTCCAAAAGCAACCTGCCATTAGCACACTGAAATCCATGGCAGAAAGAAATATAAAATAGTAATAATAATTAAAAAATCTTTACTTTTTGAGAAAAAAATGCAGATTTGTTTTGAATTTCAACTGCTATAACCATGGGTGATGATCATCTTCTTCAACAAGTCATTTATGTAGATGCATGACTGATGTTTAAACACCCATCACTCTTTTGCGTCTCTCTTCCTTTCTTATTTTTTGTGGATTTATTTTGTTGTTGCTAAGTCTTGTGATGATTTGTGCACATGCTTAGTGTTAATAATTTGTTAAGCAGCCTCACTGAATACAAGTAGTCTCACAGAGGCCCATTTGCCAGTGTCAGTTAGGGTCAACACAGTGTAATCCATGGTAAAGCAGGATCTTACAATCCAATGTTATAAAATAGGACAAGTTATACCAGGGAGGTAAGACATGTATCGAGGTGGAAATAGAGCCATGTGTCCTTGCATGTGTGTATATGTGTATATATATGAAAACAGAGATGCAGATCAAGCCAACAGTTAAGAAGCAGAAAGAAAGAGAGCTAGCTAGGTAGTTTTCAGTCAATTATATCAAAATGAATTGTGAGAATAAACACATTAATAATGTAAATATCAGAACATTAGATTATTCTAGAGAACTGGCTTAAAGAAGTCACGTAATTTTATTACCAGCCCTAGTGGTTGCGTTATTGTTGCAGAATGCAGAAAGACTCCTTTCAATTAAAGGCAACTATTTGCTTTGCAGTTGATAAATTATTTGCCAGCTTTGTCTAATACTGAAATTCTGGTTTTATGCATTCAAAATTATTTAAATTATTAACACACACATAAAGGAAGCAGCAAATAGAATGCAGAATGTGTTCCACCTCACATGTTTCTGTTTTTCCCATGGGCCTGAAGTCAGGAAAGTGACTCTCAATGCTTTTTTCCCTCCACTGCTTTTATTTCATTTAATGAGATAGCCCCCCTGCAACTTTATATTTATGAATTCATAATGTGAGCCAGCAATTTCTTATGCAAAGTCAAGTAATTTAGTTGCAGACTCTTCCCCCCCAAACATATTGTTAACTGTCACATTTTATAATAGCACCATCTTTCTTCCATTACAGAAATTACTTCAATAAGATTCCAGCTTTTCTAAGGCATATCACAGGTAAAAATCTGAGTCATAACTCAATTTTTTTTAAACTTGGCTACTGAACAAATGATACATAAATTTAATTTCTGAAACACTACTTTTTTCCCTCTGAAATTGTTTATTTCTAGTTTTCATTCTGATTTCTTCTAGTATATGATTTGTCATGTAGAGCAAGACTTCAGATCTGAGACATATGTTCCAAAGCACATGTTTGGCTTCCTCCTACTTCATGATGCCAATGTGTGCTACTCAAAAGCTCCCTAAAATCAGCTAAAGTTGTCACAATGCTTTGCTTTGGGAGATCCTTTGTTCTGCTTTGCCACATTCCCCAAAAGGTTAGAGGGATAAGCTAGCTGTTCACTAAGAAAAATAGTTGTGTGAAAAACTATTCAAATTCAGTCAGCTAATAAATGCATGCCTTAGTATCTACAGCCCTAAAATATTCACAGATATTTGCATCAGTTAAGATTTTAATGTTTATATTTTCCACATTTATTCATTATTTTCATACCTTTTATTTGTGTTAATTCCTTGATGATCATTGAGTCAAAAAGTAGAAACAAGGTTCTGTGATTCAGGTGACATTCACAGACTGGAAAAACATGCAGCTCATGAGAAAACAGTTGATGATACTATATACAGATAACCTGTGTGGTCCTCTGTGATGTTCCATAAATCTTTACATGTGCTGAAATCAAAAGTAGTCCATTAACAGGAGGAAGAGAGGGTCATATCATTTTTATGTATTCATTTGTCCAAATGCACTTCAAAATATATCCCTGAAGACTACAGATAAGAATCCTTCAAATCTGGATATTCTATAGAAACATGGCAATTGCCATACTGAATCATACCTGAGGCACTCTGTATCAACTAGTGGTCAGCAGCAAGCATTTCAGAGGAATGCCTCAGTTTTCAGTTTTCCTAGGTAGATTGTATTCAGATTTGATCTTTCTGCCTTGCAGAGATTCAACAGAAAAATAACTCCATTAGAAATCGATGTAGAGAGACACTTCCAACATGTCATACTAAAGAAAAGGTTAGGACCTCTTGGTTTAGAAAAAACAAAATACTATGCATGCCAAAAGAAAAAAAAAACCAAACCACAACTATTTCAGTATTAAAACAAACAACAACAAACCCACACAAAACAAAACTAAAAAAAAAAAAGAGCACAAAAATCAACAAACCAAACACCACACACAAAAAAATAAACTAACCAAAAAAAACCCCAACTGATTTAGAGGAGATGCTTAGCCAAAAAGAAAGGCATCATAACTGAAACAGATCAGGAGTACAATTTTTGCACATGTTGAAATTTTTCATATACAGAAAGTCAGCAGAAGACCCAGGCTCTCCTCTAGCTGTCATCCCCTACCCTGAGAGTTTTCCTGAGACTTTAGCAGTTCACAGGCTCTGTGCCTGTCTTTAAGAAAGAGGTATATTTCACTCACAATGCACAGTCACCTTACAGAAGTAACAGTCCATTTTATCATAAAATCTAAGAGCTTAGCAGGATACTTTTCTCTTAACACACAGATGTATGTGTAAACAAGGTTATCAAGAGTTCCACTTTCATGTAGTAAAGGAATTAGAAAGAGGCTGAAGCTGACCTGTGATCTGATGTGTAACAGAATTTTCCCAGTGATGTCACCCAAGCATTACCAAACTTCCTTACCCTCTGCCTAAACACAGATCTTCCCTAGCTCAGTGAATCCCAAACCCTACAAGCTCAATCAACTCTCATTTATTCTGCAACTGCAATCATGAGAATTTCCAGATGAGAAGAGTTGGGCAGATACAAACCTGTGTGATAGTCTTGATGTTATTTACTGTTACTTCAGCTTCCTTCTCTAGTCCCAATCATTCATCACCAGTAATCCCAGCCACAGCATTCATTTAGACTGTGCATTCCTTAGGGCAGGGACCGGCACCTTCTTATCTTAAACAGTGAATAATTATGTTCCAGATGTGAACCCACAGTTTTCCACTGGAAATGAGAAACTACTGTTACAAGTTGTTGCTGTATGAACAGAGATGAGAAAATTCTTCACAGACCCAGAAGTGATGAGTGAGATTTGGACTGAAATGAGGAACATGAGGACAAGATCACCACTAAATTGATTACTAATCCATAGGTTTACTGTGAAAAGGAGGGATATTTACTAAGATTAAACACAGTGAATAAAAAAAATAAGGAAAAGAAAACAGAGGACAAGAAATATCTGTTGCTTACCACCTGACCATCTACAATTGTTTTATGGAGTTTTGTTTAAAGTCTGGAACAAGTGAATGAAGACAGAACTAAAGAGGTCATAAGCACAGAGGTGCACAAAGAAGATGTGGGACTGAAAAGGCTGAGGGGCCTGGGAAGTGTTCTATATAAATAATTCTCAGAACTTGATTTTTTAGTATCATTCTGTATCTTTTTTTTTACACCTCCTGAAGACACCAAAGCCTCCTGTGTACAAGATTCCTATGGGATGAAATGACATCCCATCTTTTGGAAGAAGACTCTTTAATATGGTCCATTGTAGAAATGCTGTAGGATACTCTAGAGATTTCTGTCTATCTCATTTCCTAGCACGAAGGAGTTGCTGTCAACTCCAAAGACAATTAGTCACTACAATAAAGCAGGAATCCTTTTATTGCAAACAAGCTTGTTTATCAGCTCAAGGAGACTGATAAAATGAAAAGTCATATCATACTGCTCAATCAACATAAGAAGTAATGGATTGATTGATAAGAAGTAATGGATTGATTGACTAGTTGTTCCACACAAAACATGAATGAAAAGCCATTGGTTCTAGTACAGTACATTAAAGTCATCAGTTACGAATATCTCAAGGCTAGTACAAGGCTCTTACACCGGCCAAGTAGCATATAACTTCAGCTGTATAATCTGAATTTTAATTATTTTCATCAAAAGCAAATAGTCTGGGGGGGAAAGACCCCCTATGTTATTACTGGATATTATAACATACCATACAGCTCAGAGTATCCCACTGTAGTGCAGAAACCCTAGCAGTACTCTGTAGCAATCACCCATTTAAATGGTTCAACAAAAGTCATTCTCATCCATACATTCCTGAAGAAAAATGGCTAGGCAGTAGTGGTATGAAACTATGGTACTGCACAAGAATATCAGCAATAAAAAAACACACTGAAAGAACTGGGTACATTATTCTGTTTCCCAGAATAATTCTTACACTTTGTTGACACTCTCATATTCTTCATCCCTTCCTGGTTTTAATTTTACATAGCCAGAAAGTTTTACAAAGCCAAAGTTTCATCTCCTATGATTCTTTATAAGCTTCTCTTCTATTCTTAAAAAGCCAAACCAGATGTATATTACTTTAACAAATAAGCAAATAAAAAGAGAAATGAGAGCATCTCTTTTTCTGAGAGGAGAAAAGATTTTACCACCTCATTTTAATCCTCACACCTAGACTCTCCAAAGGTATCTTGACAACTTTCTGAGGCAGGGCCAGAAGCAAACTGAGCTGCTTCTATCCTGTACATTGTCCAATAGCTGCAGTGGATAACTCTTCCAGCCTATCCAGGTCTTCCAATAGGGTGGCTCTCCTTTCTCAAGTGTCCACTTCCCTGTTCAGTTTGTTGTCATCAGCAAACCTCATTGGAGTGCATTTGACCCACTCATACAGATCATTTATGAAAATACTGACCAGTTTTGGGCCCAATATTGATCCCCGGGGGACCCCACTTATGACAGGTTGCTAGTTTGAAAAGAAGCTGTTTACCATCACCCTCTGGATGTGTCCTGCCATCCAGTTCTGCAACCACAGCACAGACCACTTGTCTAGACCCTAACACACCAGTGTCTCTCGGAGGCTGTGGGGAACAGTATCAAAAGCCTTGAAGCAATCCAGGTAGACAATATTCACTGCTCACCCCACAGCAACCAAGCAAGTTACTTTGCTGTAAAAGGTGACCGGGTTTGTCAAGCATGACTTGTCCTTGATGAATCCAAACTGTCTTTTCCTGCTCTTATGCTTCATTTGATTTGTGATAGCCTCAAAGGAAGAGCTTTTCTTTTTCCCAGTGTAGTTTTTTTAACACTTTTTAAAACTTCTTCTTGTGAACAATCTTTACTAGCAGGCTCCCTGATCTCCAAAGGCCCAAGCTACCTTTAACCAATACTTGGTTTTACTCCCAAATAAGTTCTTCAATTTAGTGATACTTCACAGCTATACAATCTTATATTTCTTAGAACATACACCAGACACAAATTCTTACTTGTCTCTGAAACTGCAGATACTATTAGCACCCAAATTACCAAATCCTTAAGAAATGTTGCAAAGCTTTTAACTTGTTGTAGGAATCCTCACAGTTTATATATAAATATTAGAAAAAAAAAAATCCCTTTTTTTTTACTGAGGTACCTATGTTTTCCTTTGAGTGACTAAAGCATCTGAATATCTTGGGTGCTGAAAACTTTGTCTCAGTATCCTAGACTCTAGGGAGATGAGCAACAATAGGATCCAGCTGCTCTGCACCCAGTCACTAAAGGAAAGAGCAGGACATGTTTCCTCTGTTTTTTGTGTTTCTGGTTATGCCTCCTTCAAGACAAATTCCCAATGGTTGCTTTAAAAGCTGAATTTTCCTCTCTACATTCAATACCTGGCACAAGATCAACAGCAGTATGAAAGAAGAATAAGCCACTTGAAAAAAAAAGGGCAATGAGATTTTGCCAAGGATCTAGTCTCTCTCCACTCTGCTGGTTGCAGGCCTGAAGAGGGGAATAGAGCACTTTTCAGCTGTACATAGTGTATTGAGATGTCTAAAAGAATTATTTAAAAGCATGTGTAGTGATGGGAGACCAAAGGAGAATCAGAAGAGGAGAAGGCAGGGAGCATGCAAGAGGAGGGTCCCAGGAGCACATTTACAGTTCAAGGCAACCAGCTCAACCAATACCTGAAACAGCTCAACATTGCTTCCTCTCTCCCTTTTAGGCAGCCCCTCTGTGGGGCTGGGTTCTCATTTCCTCAGCAAAGTTTTAAATTTTCCCAGTGTATTGTTCTGCTGGATACTTGTTTAGTTAACTATTTTGTCCTCAGTGCACTGGGCATTAACTGCCTGCCCAAGGAATGGCTTCAAGACATTGATTTTTTTCCTCTGAGAGATTAAAGACATCATATGGCTAAAGCTCAGTGGATATTCATTGCTTTTTAGCCTCCTCTGATACTGCATTGTGTGAATTAGTCTGGAAGAATCAGTAGTAGAGTTGTCCACAGGGAAAGAGTAAGGCTTAACCACAGATAATTTCCTAAACATCTGAGCAACATCCATTTTATTGAACACTTTTCTCTTTTCCACATCTTTGCACCTTGTTTTACTTCATCCATTGTCTGAAATTCTTTCATCACTTCTAAATAAAACCGTTTTCTACCAAGACTGGTATGCTTTTTCAATCATCTACTTGTAACTATACTGAATTGCAGTGAAGTAAAGGGAGAAGAATACAGCGTATTTATAATCTTTGTAGTAACTTAGGACCACAAACCACAGATGTTAACATTTTTATTTGCTTTGAAGAGCTGTATTATTCATTTGAGCCCTTAGGCATTTTTATATCAAGCTTTCTAGTTTATTTTGGAGAGACAGTGATCAACATGAAATGGGACAATTAAAGGACATCTTATACCACTAATAGATGTAATTACATTAAATGATTATTTCATGTTCTCCATTTTTTAGTTACTTATTTTTTTGACTTTGACAACATACTAGTAGAAATATCGAGTGCTTTTCAACATTTCAAGCATTTTAATTATCATGGCATCTCAAATCCTTTACTGACCTCTTTTGATGGAAGCAATAAAACATAGGTAAAAGGTGATCCTTTGTAAAGACCTAATGTCATAAAATTGCTAAACCGAAACAGAAAAGAACAAGATCTGACACAGTAAGTCAGTGAGGAATGGTTATCTTGTCCCACACAAAATAAGCTCAAGGAAAGACTTTCTGTGTGGAAGCCAGGTTGCTTCTTAACAGCCTGTTAACAACACTCAGAAATTAAGTGCAATCTAAAGCATGAAGTAATTGCATACCTTTATCTTAAGGTGAATGCAATACAAGATGTTCATCATTTCCTCTTTAACTAGAAAAATATAGTTACTGTGGGTGAGGCAGACTCCACAGGCATATGCACGTATGCGCACACATACACACTAATATGTAACACCTCTGACAATGTGCCTTTCCTGAATCAGTCTTTCTCTCCTTCTCAGTAACTTTCAGGGGTTTCCTCTTTTGAGAAGTTTCACCCAATCCTACAAAAGAGTTCCTAGGAAAGTCTCTTGTCCATTACCTCCCAGGTTCAGTCTGGGCTTCCTTCCTGCTGTACTGTTTTCTAAGCATCCTTACCAAAGTGAAGTTTTGGTAGCCACATGATGAATCAGATCAGAGAAGATCCAGATGAAGGCTACACCTCAAATCTATGTTCTTAAACAGTACAGACTTCAGTTACACATGCTAAAAATCTTCTCTGAAACTCTTGCTATAAAAAATTAGTATTTCTTAAAAGTAGGTGACCAAAGATGAATGCAGGATTGTAGATGACTCCTGGGAATCAGATATAAACAAATGCTGTAAATGGCCCATCAAAGACTACATTTACTTTCTTCTAAGTTGAAACTTTCAAAAATTTCCAAAGTCAACTTTGTATATAATGCANTGATTCTATGATTCTATGAAAGCAAGACTGTGAAAAGTTTCTTTAAAAATAAATAAATAAAACAAACAAACAAAAAATTAGTCAGCTTCATATACACAACACAAAATATTTAATAAAAACAGGGTAATCTGATGACTTCTTCATCTTCTTTTGAAACAAAAACAAAGCAAAATTTGAATGAGGACAAACTCTCTACAAACTAGGTAGACACTGATCACCAGGCTATTTGCTTTTCTGCATAAATCCCTGAATTACAGCAGAAATTAAATCCTAGCACTAAATTTTATTTCCAAACAAATTTCCTCAGAACAAGCAGATTTGTGCAAACAATTAAACCCTATAAATCTCTATTGACAACATTAACTGAAATGCTTTCACACATTCTTCTCCTGTTATACACTGGAATCAGTATCTCTTGATTCAGAGTTTAATGGTTTATCTATTAATCCTTTTGATATAAGGTGTTTCCTGTCTTGAAAATATCTAGGCTTCTCCCATCTTTTTCTGGTTAACTAAAATAATTGTGCAATTGCAGTACAACTAATGCTCCAATTCATCCTTCCTCTAATGTCATTTGTACACATATTTCATAACAGACTGGTAGCTCCTAATGCTGAGCTGTGGGCCAACTCACTATTAACCTTTATTTCTTTTGAAAAATCATTTATTTATTTTTACTTCATTGTCTATCTTTTAACTACTTTTAATCCATTGCAGGATGTAACCTCTGACCACTAAAGTTTCTTAATAGTCTCTTGTGAAGGCCTTCAGCCAGTTTTCTGTCTGCAATTTTAAACACATACTCATCCATTCTTCTTCACCCGCTACTTCCTTCAACATTTTCAGTGAGTTCCAGCAGGTTCAAAAATCTTTGACTTACTCTTCAAAAATAGCTGGTATCTTATGCCATAGTCACCTTGGAGATTAAAAATTTTAATAGCTTCTCAATTTATTTCATAATACTGCATTATTATACACCAGGAGGTAATTTTTAGCAACAAGCTTATCTTAATAAACACATAAGCGTTAGCCTAATTCTACTAGGTGCATTCTTCGCAATCTAATGCAGACACACAGAAGTACGTGTAGAAAAAAATACTCAAAAGGTATTACAGATATTATCTTCAGTAATATTTTCATCTTCCCAATTAAACTATGGATATTCACAATTAAAAAAAAAAACAAAAATAAAACACACAACACAACGAACAACTCCAAAAACCACAGAGACTGTAGCATCAGACAAATTTATAAAACTATTTTAAAGCTCTCTGTGTTCTCACTAAACTTGTTTCCTCTGTCCTACATCTTTCTGTCATTGTTATTTGCAGGTGCCTTGGGAATTCCTAGACTTTCAGATTGCAGCTGACTGTGAGAGGGCTGCTCAATCATTTGTCAGTGTGGTTAAGCATGTACAGGTCCCATGGGAGGAATTTCTACATATCCTGGTCATGCAAACTTGTTGTTGCTCATAGAGCAGAGACAGAGCAGGGCATGAGGGCACAGGCTGGAAGAAGACCAAGTCACAACCTGCTCCTAGTCCTTGTCTGAAGAGCACAGATGAAAGTAATTGTCAGAAAGCAGCCTAAAGAGACATTTAATTGTTGTGGTTTCCACAGTGGTCATAGCGTGCATAACCAACTATTTTAAAAAGCTCTCCAAAACATGTCAATTCATGGAGGTGCCATTTTGACTCATAATTATGAGCCACACTACCCCCTGATTAGCAAAAGTATCTCATAATGGTAGAAATGTGGCACTGCAAGACAAGCTGTCACATCTTTGTTGCATTTCACTGTCGTGTTGTAGTTGTTTTTTTCACCTGTACAGTATGAAGAAAAAAACCAAAGGTATCCTTTCGTTCTATAAACAAAGAGTTAGAAGAGGATTATTGTTTAAGTGGCTGCTCAGGGAAGGAGAAGGAGGCAAGAATAATAGGAAAAATTGCTGCAGGTTCATAGACAAGTCAAAAAGGACAATAGCTGGGTGAAAGAATGTATGCCATCTGGGGTTTTGTACTGAAGAGGTTGTATAGCTTTACATGATTACAGTGAGAGCTCCTAGAGTAGAAAAAGTAGCTAAAGGAGGAAATGGTGGATATGGAAATATCTGAGATACAGAAGAATGTTTAAGTCTATTCTTTCTGAAACAAAGCTTTTAATAAAAATACTCTTCTTCAAACATAAGCCAGTACCATATTGTTCCCTCTTCTGCTTAACAAAAAGAGGATATTCGTGTTCTGACAGTAATCCTTGAACTGTAGCTAGGCTTTGAGGATAAGGAAGGATCTAGACCCTTGGGACAGTCAGTCCCAGAAGCAGCTAATATTAGTAGTGGGTGTTACTGGTTATAGTTTAGTGACTGCCCTGTGCTTCCAACAAAACTGATGAATTAGTGCTGCCATGTTCAATTACTTTGTCTGAGTTTAATTATGCTACTTAGCTCCACCACTTCATGTTTAAAATAGCCACAAATGAGGTGAGGAGACATTTTCCTTTATCATTCCAGCATGCTCTCTCCTGATCTCTGTTACAGCCTTGACTTTTAGTGATTCACTCAGTTTCCTAATGTCTTCACAGCCTTAAAGTACTTTGTGTCTTCTCACTTGTTTTGATAATTTGTTCCTCAGATTTTCTCATCAACTCTTAATCTCCATTTTATATCTATCTTGAGCAGATGCTTTGTTCTGCTGGGACTGATGACAGTTTTGTTTCAATAATTACTTTTACCCTTTTGCTTAAACTCCCTGAATTGAGCCTATATATTATCTCATCCATTTGGGAGAAACGGAAATAAAAGTCCAAAAGTTCTTCTTGTATTTTTCTATGGCAATTTCATCTGTTTTCAGTGCCTCTTAAATAACGTTAAACCTTCCCTTCCCCAGCTTCCATAGGTTGACAACCATAGGACTGAACACAGCTTGGTAGAATTTCATCACACTTGGCAGCTTTGCATGCTCATTTTACACACAGAATGCAGTCCACCCACTAGTGTTACGAGGGATATTTCTTGTTTGGTGTATTGAGCTGTTTTATCTCCTGAGATAAGGATCTAGAAATGATATATAATCAACACTTCAGTAGAAACCAAATACCTCAGATAAGATTAAAATTTGTAATGGGATAGACACTTTCAATAAATTGTTATGACACATTCCCTGACATAGAGAATGGTTAGTTGAGTGTGGATGAGACAGCCACAAGGGTAGGGAGAATTGCCTTTAAAATGAAGCAAAAAATGTTTTTTATTTCAGTACTTTTCTCATGCTCACCACAAAACCATGTTTGCACTACACAGTAGCTTATGCAACCCTGGAAGACTGGTGGTTACTACAGCAGCACAGAATAAAATGACCCTGTCACATCCAGGCCTTCTGCAGAATTATTGTAATGAATGCTGAGGTCTGGCAGAAATTCCAGATACTTTTCCCACCAAAGACTGGAGGTCTCTCCAGTGTCTGCTCTGACCAAATACCCAAATGCTGGGTGAAAGATGGATGGCCTGTAAAGAGAAAACAGGAAAAAGATCCGTGGCAGCAGGGGACTGTTCTGCTGAGAGGTGCAAGGATCCAGGCAACATCAAGCAGACTGGCATACCTGGTTCATGAAGGAGTGCTGGTGCCTGCGTCCTAAGGTAAATAGAGGCCGGAGTTAGACACCTTTCCTCACTGAAGTACTTAGAGGTCAGGTGTGTGGTGGGGGAATAGGCTTTCCAAATGGATACCCATGAAAAAAGAGCACACTTAATCAGGGTTTCCCTCAGCTAACTTGCAGGGATGTCATTGGAACCAGGACATGCAAAAGGCATACAAGAATTATACAGCAGAGCCTGAAATTGAAGCCATCAGTCTCAGGCTGGTTTCAAAAGAACCACCCAATGCATTCTGCCCGCTCACCTTTCCCAGGAACCCACCTCAGATCGGTGCCTCTGTGACAGAGTCTGAAGGACAAGGTCTGGCTGTCTGGTAGCAGGGCTTTGACCTGGGGAAAGAGCCTGACTTTGGACATGGTGCTGCTGTTTGGTAGCAGGGCTTTGACCTGGGGAAAGAGCCTGACTTTGGACATGGCGCTGCTGTCTGGATCAGACAGGCAGGACCCAGAATGGGGAAAGGATTTTGGTAGAAGCAGGAAGTGCTGTGGGCAGACAGGGTCTGTATGAGAAGGTGGTGCCCCAGAAGTGTGGGGACGCCCTCAGCAGAGGTCAGGGCCACCTTTCCCAGTCAACAGCCACAGAGTAGGAGCGATGTTGATTGCTGGTCAGGCACCTGTAGCCTGTTTTTTTTCCCTGCAAACTCCACTTCTACTTTTTTTCCCTTCAATACCCATTTGCCTTTCTTCAACTTCAACAGGACTGGACAAGAACACAGGTAGATCACAGCTCACTTCTGCTTTGTCCCTCCATAGGAGTCAGAGCTCATGAAACGTTCTATAATGTGATCAACATAAAGGCACGGAAACTCAGATAGCACCAGCCTGCACCCCAGAAACACCTTGCAGGCAGCCATATGCTCTGCCAGAGCTGTGGCAGAGATTTCCCTCACTACCTGCCCTCTCTGAGCGAAACTTGCCTCACAATATAGTTTCCAATTCACTCTGTTCTTCTGGTTCATGTGGTCTTTCTTGGGAATCCTTTTGAAGCTTTTCCTTATTATCTTCATACATATGTTCTTCTGAAGACAGCATTTGGTTCTGTCTTTCCATATTCACAGATGGTGCTGCCTGTGTATTTGTAAATATACATTAGAGTATATATATTTATATATGAGCCCTTCCTCCAAAGGTAACAGGCAATCAGAGGGTACTCTGATTGAGATTGTGTAGGTATGACAGGTTCAAAACATGGCAGCCAGCCAATCACAGAGCAGTACAAAAACACATAGGGGAAGATGGTGTCAAAATGGTGGCTTCCATGTACACTGTGGGCAAGGAGGTTCCTGTTCTCATGTACTTACAGGTAAACTGGAAGGGGCAGCTGGTCTCACCAGTCAGAGGGAGTTCTGTGAACACGTGGGGTATGATGTGTGGCAAAATGGCAACCCCTTCAGAAAGAGGGGTGGTAAATGGGTTGTGTGACTTGGAAGAGCAGGACTTCCAGGCCAAGTGGGAAACTGGCAGCTGAGAGGGGACGGATATTGAGGGTGACAGAGCACTGGAACAGGCTGCCCAGAGAAGTTGTGGAGTCTCCTTCTCTCAAGGTATTCAGAACCTGCCAGGATGTGATCCTGGGCAGCCTGCTTTAGGTGAACCTTCTTTACGAGAGGACTTGAACTAGATGATCTCCAGAGGTCCCTTCCAACACCTACCATTCTGTGATTCCACCAAAATTTGGGGGCAGAGCATCTGTCACTTCAGTCTCTTGTAGCAATTGTCCTTCTGTCGGGTGACAACCTTAAAAGTGAAGATTTACTTTATTAATGGTATCTGGATTGAGATTAAATTGTCATTAGAACCCTAAAAAAAACAACAGGAAAAAAAAAAAAAAAGTAACATCTGCGAGAGAAAATTCCTACAAGAAGTAACAGATGTGATTCAAAAAGGCTTCTCTGAAAAAAAAAAAAAAAAAGTTTTAATTATTTAGCATATCTTGCTGTGTAGAAGCAAAACTCCCACAGATTTCTGAACCATAAATAGCAGAATCAGATTACATTTGAAGAGTTTTCATGCCACTGGAAGAGTGGACACATTTCTATAGAATAAGCTGTATGAAATGTCATTTGTGGAGGCATATCCAAAAGATATTTAAGTACTGTACAAAAAAAGCATGGCAAAATGAGAGTTTTATACAAAGAATAAATTCAAATTCATTCCCACAAAAGCAAGGATGAAGTTCCCAGTTCTTACTACACTGAAAAAGAAACAGGACAAAGTGCTGATGATTACAGGGAAAAAACCACCTTCTGACAGGGATATGGAGTGCATGACTGAAAAGATGTTTTTATCTTGTTTTCATCTCTAATTTCATACTCACTGATTAACAAATTTACTCTGTGCTTCATATGATATCATGCATTATTCAAGCAACTTCTTAAAATTTAACAAAAGCACGAGGAGTGAGAGAATGTCATAATGCACAGAATTTTAAATCTTGTTAAACCAAAGGTATGCTTTAAAGAAAATATCTACTAAGTTTACCAACATAAACAAGCTGGTTTCCACACAGCATGAAGCCTCATTTTGTTTGCTTTGTTTACCAAGGCTTTTCCATGCCAGGAGCCCTGTGTACAAAGCCATGCAGTAGCTGAATAACATGCCGTACATAAACGAATCATTACAGAAAGGAAAACACAATTCTCTCTCATTAGGCTCACAATTCTTACTCTTTGGTATATTCTTTCTCCTTGATTAAGTACTAAAAACGAGGAGGCCTGGATATTTTAAGAGAGGTACACAGTTTTTTGAAGTGCAGTAATTCTTGCAAAAAGATGGCAAGGAGTTAAGAAGGATCAAGTGATCTCTGTGTGAAACACCACGCTTTAGTCAATCCAGGTTACATGGTTTTTCTGCAGGTGAAATTCTATATTCTGAAAAGATACAAAGCATTGCAATGTTGGGCTGGTAGAGGACCTGAAGCACTGAATGCAGATAAATTATAATAGCTTCCAGTCTCCTTTCCTTGAAATCTGCTGTATAATTAAGAGTTTTCCACTTGAGTGAAAACTCCTATCATTCCATTCCTTTAATGACCTTTACTGTGCCCTAAATAATTTTATTTATGCTGTTTGAATTCAGACCTGCTTACATTATTCCACTATGGTTGCTTAAAGTTTTCTATTAAAATGTTTTTGTTAAAACAGAGAAACAAGAAAACCCACAACTGCAACAAAATCTGAGCATTATTTCATCACAAGATGCTTTTTGTCCACAGTACTTGATCTCACCCAACAACAGTCATATGTGAGAGACAACAGACATCATGATAAATTCATAATAGACTGAGATTACAGCGGGATCCTGAGATTTACAGACCCAACTAAAATTAAATCATATTTGAGCACTTAACTCCCTAGGAAGCCTTTCACAGTTTGGTATCACAGTTACTGTGACAATGACTATCACAACAAGAGAATCTCACAAGCTCCTGTGAGTCATAAGAGATAAGTACCCCAAGTATGAATTCTTAACCAAAAAGGCCTTTTTATTTGCCTCACATGCCTGAGAATTTACTATTACAGAATTTATTAAATGTGAGTGTAGATGCTGCAATTTAAGAGCCAAACTTTATCCTACAGCAAGAGGCTGGAGAAACTTGTCAGTATGGCAAGTGAAATTGTACAACAATATTTTTTCTCTGTCTGTGGGAGAGGGAGCATGATAAGCAGTCATATTTTAGATTTGAAGGGTTTTTCTCACATAAACGTCTTTACCAGGTTGCCTTATGTTGACTGGATATGTAGATGATAATGTGGATTATGCAGCAGACAGATCATCTACCTAAATGTCATAATGAAACAGCTGCCCTCTTATTTTCTATCCTGTTAATTCTAATCTTCCAAATCTCAAACCAGCATTGGTTATTATTCCTAGAAAGACAATAAGAAGAGCAATGGACCCAACAGAACACTACGCAAAATGACATGTCACATTAGAGTAGCATTGTGTTTTGATCTGAGGATTGAAAGTGTTCGAGGCAGCACATTTAGAGCAAAACTCCTGGACTGAAACCTTGAGAGCTTCACAAATCATATTTTCTTTGCAAGCCAACACAGCATTTTTTTTTTCTAATTGCCAAGCTGATGATTTTAATGTAGAGTGGACCCTGTCAGTAGGCTGGGATTAATGTTGTGTAGTTGCTGTAAGTACCTAACAGGAAACAGTGTTCCCTCTGACAAAATGATCTTCATTACTTGTGCCTGCACAAGTAATAAAGATTTTTTTAAGTATTATTATTCTAATGAGAAATCTAAGCTGGGGAGATGTTATGCATTTACCTATGGCTTACTCAATATAATTACAGTTGCTGTCTGGAACTGAAACATCATGTACAGAGGGATTTTTTCCTCCCTTTTCTACAGTCAGATTTGCTGGACTTCTTGAACTTTGTGTGAAACCTTCTAATCCTGTTTGATGTTGCTAGCCAGCTGTGAGCCATTGCATCTCTGGAGTAAATCTGCGTACGTTTTGTGCTTGTGCCTTACTGTGTCCTTTCTGCTGACTTCTGTATGCTTCAGACCATAGGGATGACAGGGTAGTTCCTTGTGAGGCTCACAAAAAGAAGGGAAGATGATATGAATAGGCAGTTATGTGAGATGGGGTCATCTGATCTTAAAATCTTTCATGTCTGGACACTTGTCATGGAAGACAGATCAGCATTTCTAACTGTTGCCACAAAAGGTTCAGACTGCCTTGGTAGAAAGACATTTATAAGAATGTTGACTCAGTACTGGAAGATTATTTTGTTTTCTTTTTCCAGTAAGTATTACATTCAAACTACCTGAAATCCAAAATAGCAGAGATTCATGTGAAGTTTTTGTGCTAATCCTTCAGATCCCTGACATGATTGACACATTTTATTTTATTTTTGTGGGCACAGATGAATAATGTCATGCAAGTTTTGCAAGCACACACGTAACACAGACAGCTACCTGGTCATGTTGTGAGCAATGACTGGAAAAAGACATTTCCACGTTTTGAAGACAGGTACAGGTAGTCACATGGTCAAATGAATGTATACATGGTTGCTATAAATAGGTGATGTGAAATGAGAATGCAGAGTTTTTGAGATCCAGATGGTTAAAGTCCTAATCAGAGTTTAAGGCTTTGTCTTTTATCCTCCAGGTATAATTGGCTGTAAGAGGCTGCTAACCCCTCCTAAGCAGTTAGTAGTCTATTTAAAAGGCACATAAAATACACTTGCAGTACAAAAATTGACCAGATTAATTTTTTCCTTCCATCGTTTGACATAATTTTAAAAATATTCCTAACTTCCACATTTAGGCCGTTTGAGCGTCAGACATGCTTTGGCCTGGTAGCACTGCACAAGCACATGTTTGAAAGACATCATTGACCCTCTCTGCTAGAGGGTGAGTAGGGTGTACAGTACTGCTCTCCCTTTCCTGCAGCAAAGACCAGGGCATGGAACATCATTTTTTACAAAAAAATCAAGTATCATCCCCATTTACCTGGAAGAAGCAAGTTTTGGATGAGTACACCATTACAGTGACACAACTTCAGGCTGCCCAGGGAGGTTGTGGGGTCTCCTTCTCTGGAGACATTTAAAACCCACCTGGACGCATTCATGTGTGACCTGATCTAGCTGATCCTGCTCTGGCAGGGGGGTTGGACTCAATGATCTTTCAAAGTCCCTTCCAACCCCTAACATTCTGTGGCTCTGTGACTTGTCTCTGATGCTTCAGGGCTTGGGTACAGTGCCCAGGAGTAGGACCCATCATGGCCAGCCCTGTCACGTGCCAGGGAGATGTCATGGGATGGATGCTACAGGTGTGATATGATGGGGAAGGAGTTCAGTACTATGAGTCACTTTAGGGCTCTTCCCTCTTCTTCCTTTTGCCAGGTAACACCTGTGTTTGCCCGAGTGAACATTTGACCATGGCATACTGTGTGGTGAGTCATTGCCACCATTTTCTCTGCAGGCAGCCACCTGTGTGCAAACCAGGCTTGATCCTGCCAGTTTATGCTGCTTAGTAGCAGTGACAGCTGAAGGTATCGTGGTATAAGATACCTTTTACCTGTGTTCTTGGAAGACCACTGTGTGGTGACTAAGCTCAGTAGATAAATATGATCCCAAGTGATGTAGCACTTGATGTTTTTTCCTGTGGACCAGGAATTTACTCCAGTGTAAGGGTAATACATTGCTTCTTTGGACAGACACTGAGCTGATCCCACTGACAGCCAGCTAAAGGGGCCTGAGTAATTTTTGTAGGAATTTCTCTTTCTACTCTTCATGACAGAAACTGGGAAAAGTCAGTCAAGAAAATTACTCCAGAATATTCTGGTGTCTGCTGAAATGTTTACTCATTGTACTGGCAATTTCTCTGGAGAAGGAATGGGTGACATTTCTCAGGATTATATAGAGCTCCATGTACTACATCTGAACTGTTGACTGAGTCCCTAAGACAGGGTGGTAACTGGCTCAATGCGTATCAGGTTCTGTTCAACTCCCCTCTGTGAACACAAAGGCTGGGAGGTAGCCAAGGAAAGAAAATGTACAGCAAAACACAGCCGACATGAATGCCATAATAAACAAAAGCAGATGTGCCTCTTTACATAGTCAATGCGAGGGAGGTGAGAGCAAAATATGCTTCAACAACAACAAAATAAAATGGATACTAAAACCCAGGAAGCTTTGGAGACAAAGAAAGATGCCATCGCTGATCATAAATGAAGGAGCATTTGCAGATCAGATCACTGGAAGATACCAGCTGTGAGGAAATGACTGCTGTGGATATCAAACCCACACAACAGCCCAAATACATGACACAAGCATGATGTCTAAGCTCAAGGCTTCCAATGAAATACTGTTGTCACTTGGGCTGGCAAATCCAGATCCTTTCACAAATCTATTAGATGGATCAAACTTCATTACTACCCTGGCACATACTGGGTACTCTCAGATGCAGTGCAGTTTTTTGGATGCAAACCAAAGGGAAACAACATAAGAAATTAAACATGTTTTAGATTCAAATGACTCTCAAGGGCAGATGATGGCACTCTTGATTCAAGATGCCTTGAATTTCTAGATATGCCTGGCTTATATGTTGCTATAATGTTGCTGTCACCATACTGTCAAGACCATTGTGGAAGTACTGGCCTCTGTATTGACACACTGTATTGGCACACAAGAGTTTTCACTGCCTGTTGTAGTGGCAGTAAGTGGAATGTTAAAGGATATTTTTGATCCACCTAAGACAAAGGTTGCACTGAGCTAGGAGTTTTACTTACCATTTTCACACATCAACCTCAGACACTAAGAAATCAAAACCCTTACTATCTAAAGACACACAATGGGTGAAAAATAGACAGGTAAGGTGGCTTTCCAAGGTTATTTCAGTGTCAGAGATGAAGTTTCTAACTTAAGTAATATCTCACGTCTAAAAATCCCTTAAGTGGCTCAGTGTGCTGGCATCAGGGTATACTAGGTAAATCAGGGTATTCAGAAGGAAAAGAATGACTTAAGATAAAATGTTCTGCAATTCCTGTCCTTAAATGACAATAAGAATTAAGAAAATAATGTTTCTTAGATAGCATGTTTATATCTCTTAGAATTAACAGAGGAAGACAAGAAGCTTCCATTTTATATCAATATATTCACACCTCAGTATAAATTTTACCCTTCCACAGGGAAGCTGGTGAATTCTGTGAGGGCTGTCCTTAGACTTCAAGTGTGTTGGAGTAAACAACTAGTCTTTTTTCTTCATCTATACATCATGGACAGATTCTTGGTCACAACAGGGATGCCTAAGTACTACCTCCATGCAAAAGAAAAAACATTCTCCTTTGTGGATTACTAAAAAGATATATTCCTGGCTCATATGCAGAAATATGCATTCATATTTTTATAGTAGCCATCTTTAAAATGACAAACTTGTGTCTAATGATTTTATGGTGGATCATCAGGGATGCAAAGAACTATCTGTAAATGAATCATCATAATATGAATAGTAAAATTGTTCATTCATGTCATGAAAAGCCCTAGATTATGGTCATTATTCAAACAGATGTTTGCTGTTGAGTTGTAAGTAAAACAAGAGAGATTTTTTTCAGTGCTACCTAGAATTAAATAGTATCTGAGTGCTGTAACACAGAGACAAGTTGGCAAAAGAAGAGTTATACATGAAAAATGTGTATACATTTATATACATTAAGAATTCAATGTGCAGTGCACACACAGAGAATTTCCACCTAGATTCTCTAAGGAGCAGGAAAAATGGGTTTGCCAATTATTTTCCAGTGCTATGCTGGAAAACTTTATGGTTATTTCATAAAAGGCTATTTTATTTCGTTGTTTGCTTATTCCTTACATTTCTTTAATGCCAAATGGCATTTATCTTTACTAATGACACTGTAGTCCAAAAGACCAGGAACAGCAGTAAGCTTATAAAAAATGTAAAAGGGCCTCTGAGGTAAAATAACAAGAGATGCTTGACTATGCTATCAATGATTTTGGAGTCTCGTTTTGGTTTTTTTGTTTTTTTTTTTTTTATTTCTCCTTAAACTAATTTATTTTCAAGGTACCTGCAATATTCAAACCAGAGGACATGAAGAATAGATTTTCAGGCCAGAGGGGATATAGTTCTTAAGAAAAGACTAGGAACAGGATGAAGTAGAAAACCAAAGCCAAAACAAAACAGAAAAATAATTATAGTTTAAGCTTCCCTGTTTTGGGCAGTTACTGTGACTAAACAACCAACACAGCTGATCAACAATGAGAATTCAGTTATTGTATGGTTGCTTAAGTTTAATTCACAAGGATGAAATACTCAGCACAAAGAATTAAAGGTCCTGGGAATAAGATGTGACATCCAAGACATTCATGTAATTTAAGAAAAAAGTAAGTTTGCTCAGATTTATGGTGCAAATGTTTACATTTCTATTTTATCCCTAGAAAGAAAGAAGCCTTATGCATTCTAATAAGAAAACTGAAGTCTGAATGGGAATCTGTATACTCAGAGAATTTATTTATGTTTTCGGTATCGACTTAATGCCAAAATTTACTTTAGAAAGAATAATCAGTTCTCTGGTAAAATATATATATACACACACATATACAAATATTATGGTCCAAAAACTTATTTTTTATGAGCACAAACATGAAAGTGCAACTGGTGACTAAAATTTTGTTTAGTAAAAGAGCAAATTGCTGTTGAATCACTAATGCAAAAGCAACCAGGGAAGCACCATTGATTTATTTCACATAATTCTAACTTACCTGTGAGGTGAACTGCAGTATTTTTTGCTACATAGTCCAAATAAGTGGTTTGTGTTCAACAAGTGGCTAAAGCCCACACCTTGAGGTTTACAATGCAGCAAAAAGGCAAGGCATTTGCATGAGTAAAGGTGAATATGCCAAGCATTATTAAGAATTTAGATATAATGGATGCATATGTCCTATTCTTAATGCTACTTGAGAAAAAAAAAGATTTATCTGATCATCACAAGATTTACCGTTTCTTCTACTGAAGGCATAAATATTTGCACCTGCTCATTAATATGATCAAAAATTTTCCCCTTTCTACATAAATATAAATAATGTTCCCCAGAGGCTGTAATATAATATTTATTTGAGTTATTTACTTTGATTCTGAAATTGCAAACTGTCTAAATCACAACACCCTAGTCAGTAGTAAAGCAGTAAAAATTTAAATATAATAGTAATTTTATGCATTTTATATACTAGGGATTAATCTCCTAATTCCTTGGTGATGATGAAAATATTTAGATTACCTCTGAGCAGTGACCATAAAGGTGTTTGATTTTGTTATCATGGAAAGAAGACAAGGGGATATTGTTCTGTGCACAGTATCATGTATTCATTCCCATTCTCTGCTCTTTGCTCTATACAGTTTTCTTCTCATTTCAGTGACTTCACCTCCACTCTTTAGGCTTGATGAATTATTTCACTCTAATGAAAAAAGAAAAAAAAAGAAAAAAAAAAAACCTTTTAAAAATGGCCAGTGTTTTATTCTGCCTTAGGGTGACATCACAAAATGAAAAAAGAAGTGAAAAAATGCCCTGCATCAGGTCTGCTAAGTCAAATTAATAGAAGTTGGGACCAAAACCAAAGTAGATAATGCATATTTATTTTTTACACTGACAGACATTAAGATTGTCTGGATGCCCTAACTGTGTATTTCTATATCTTCCATTTCCTTTACATTCAACTTCAAATCTGACTTTATCAATTTTTGGCTATTTTTTTTTTCAGGGGACAACTGTAACATTATCTTTATTGGTTTTCAATCTTAAATTGTATTTTTAAATGTTGACTTCAGTTTTATTACATTATTTTTATTTTTTATGTGCTTGTGTTTGTCTGTGGAGATCTACAGAATGAAGTATTAATTTTCAACTGTTTGGTGTATAACTTTGTTAGTGTAGCCACTGCCTGATTCAGAATCGTTAGTGCACTTGAAATAATTAAGCATGTTAAAAATAAATCTAAATATCCCATTATAAACTTTTTTGAGATCACACAGTTTTTTATCTGAGAACAGAATAATATGATAATCTGAATAAAAGAAACGCTGAGACAAAGTGTGTGCAAAATACTAAGATGAGTATACCATGAGAGTTTCCAGAAGGTTTTAGGGACACTGTGTGCATTCATGAGAGCCAATACAAGATTAATCTTTGACCTTTTCATTTATCTTTTCTTTTCATCTACCTTTTCCCTTTCAAAAACTTGCTAATAATTAAACTTAGGGTATATGAATACGGGATACATTCTTTTTTTCTCCATGAGGAAAAAAATTAATCAGCTGAACTGATTTCAGGTGATCTACTGAAATGGCCAATAGAGACACCAGTTTTAAGGTGAAAAAAGCCTATTAGACCATTGTAGCCTGACCTGCATAATGCAGGCTAGAAAATTTCATCTAGTAACTCCTGTTGAGCTAGTAGATCTCTTGATTTACTCAAGAAGAGGATTTGGCTCTCCACTATTTGAAGCATCAGTAGATTTTCTCCCAGGGAGATAGAATTTCATAAGATGGCTGTAGTATTTGATTCATTATTCGATATTCAAAAAAGATTTACAATTTTGATCTGCAGTGAGTGCAAAGGTGTCAATATCCCACACTGACCTCTCAAGGCATTGATTCACTGCAAAAGTGAGAAGGGCAGTGCTTCAAAGAAAATGAAATCCTCTTTGGAATCCCAAGCTGACAGATACAAATGTCTAGATGACAAGGTCAAACATCAGGTGTCTTTGTTATTGAATATAAAGAAAGGTCACATATGGGATGAGTTTCTGATTTTTAAAAGAATTTTAACTGGCACCTTGTAATAAGACATCAGAAGCAAAGGAATAGAGAACAAGTCTAGCCATGTATAAAAATAGAGAGTTCACCTTATAAATGACATGATCACTAGACATGGACACAAATGCAGATGGAAGAGATATAGTATTTCCTGAGAGATGAGATAGCCCTTCATGAAAGGATTTGGGGTTTTCAGTGGTTCAATTTCCTAAGCTTAAGATTGGTTTGTTTTGTTTTTTCTCTGCACATTAGAATTCACAGTAAGCAGAACGTTCCATTGGCTTCAGAAATATGTGTGCTTGGTGTTTAAACAGACAAAATAAATGTGGTTGGTTTAAAAATAGAATATTTGTGGTGGTCTAAGTCAAAAGTTATTGATTCATTTCAGTGAAGTGACAGTCAGAGGAATGAGCAGTTAGTTTGCAAATTATAAACCTGTTTATTCTAATCGTCTTAGATCTGTTACCTTGGTGAAGAGACTCTGAACCAAGTGAAGTAAGTATAGCTAATTTTAAGAAAAGTAGGCTTAGATTTTTGGAATTATAACAATCTGGAAATAATGCTACAATGGCAGTGAAGGGCAGGTGGAGAGAAGAAGCCAATAGCAAGAACAGATGAACTAGTTTTTAGTAGAAACTGGGCACTTCTGTATAGTCCATTAGGGACCAAAGCCTGTGAGCCAGCTGCTGCAATCAGAGTTGCCAAACATCCTGACAAGATAAGAGACCATTCTGCTATTTTTGTAAAATGCCCCCATATCCCAGTAAAAAAAGGTATAGGTTAACATTTTTCCTGTAAGACAACCGTAACACACCTAGCCATTTTAACCCAGCACATTGAAACCAATCCATAAGTTATTCAGGGACCATGTGGGAACCTATCCATCTGTTCCCCTCTCCAACTGGTCATGACCTGATCATCCAGCTATTAGAGTGGGGTGATGATACTTCTACCTTCTAGGCAGCACTCTGGCAGATACTTGCTTCTAAGGCAAGTTTTCCTCAGAAATTATGAATTCTGCATTGTGTTCACTGAGCAAATGCAGAGTCATTTCTATATTGTCCAATTTATTTTGTGTTTAAAGTTATTTTCTAATTCCTATGAATAATTCTTGGCTAGGAACTCTTTCATAAGCAACTTACTGTAATGCCTGAAAAAGCAGTGGGACAGATTCTCCCCTCGTTGCCATCTGCTTTGGTCCATGAGTAACATGGATCTGTGCTGATTTAGATTAGCTCAAAACTTAGCCTGACACATTTCGATAGGCCACAACAAGTAAAACATCTAATTCTGATGCCTCCTTGAATAAGGAGACCCCTTAGAATGAGGCATTGGATGTAGAGTATTACCTGGATGTTCATTTGCCTGCAATATACAGCCACATCTATTTAGGTATGACAGTAAGAAAGCCTAAAGGGGATGCACAGATACTGATGTGATTTCATTTAAAATACTGGTTTATCTAAACACTGAATTTGCTGTTTTCATATGTAATCAGACTGTATTAACAAGGTCTGGGAAAACAGCTAAAATCCCTGTGTGTAAGATTATTTAAAACACCGGGCAGAAGGCTGCACCTTTAGCTAATTAGATATTTACTTTTTGTCCAGTATTTCAATAATACTGAGAAATAAGTCATTTCTGTAATGGAGGGTGCAAAGAGCTGACTAGCTGTTATCCTGGGCAGGAAGAAGCTCTGAAAAACAGAAGTGAGAATCCTTGGGGCAGCCAAAATCTGATGCCATGTAGCACGATCTCCTGCCTCACTTTGCATGCAGTGGGGATGTATTACTGTGTGCCCACAACTGATTACATTCTCTTTGCAAAGGACCACTAAGTCACTGTAATTACAGGGCTGCTTTATATGCTCTGCTAATAGCTGTGTTTATAGTTATTATGCTGCTTGCAAGGGGGTGATGAAGCAGCTGGATTGTGGTGAACAGCATCTCCCGTGCTCACGCCTATCCAAGGGTGCACCAATGGAGGACGTGCTGCCTGCACCAGTAAATGCACTACAATGAGTCCATATGCTCTTCTGGGCTCTCTTTGGTCAGGTACTATAGTGAAATGGAGAAGGTTTTATCTCAGATGTGCATCGTCTTTGACAAAATCCTATTCTGACACTGTGAAATTGGCCTGGCAGCCCCTGTGCCTGGTTTCAGATCAGTCAGCAGGACTTTTGCTCATGCTTCTTGCTGCCTCCACACACAGAGCAGTCTCTGGAGCGTGGGTTGATGGGACCACCAGCAACCCAGAGAGGTATCCACTGTGCAGCTGAGGCACAGTGGATAGGTGTAACCGCTGCTTTGATCTCTCTTAAGCACAGATGACAATATGTAGCTCAGAGGAAGGGCAAGTCAGCAGTGTAGAGACATCACATGGTCCTGTATACAGAGGAAGAGTAATACAGAATAAAGTATAACATAAAATTATCTCTTTTTCATTCCTGAAAATCCTGGCAATGGATCGATAAGCCTCTTCTCCTCCCACTCCTATGGTCTCTTGCACTATAGCTGTCTGAGCCCTGGGCTGGGTGATGGTGACCCACTTTTTGTGCCAGGTCTGCACCTGTGGCTGTCCTCCCCTTGGTGTCACTTGCACCAGTGCAGTTGTCCCCAGGCACTTACCCTGATTTTTTTCATGACTAATTGCCTGATGAATGTGACCATACTTTTACCCAACTTTTTTATTATTATTATTTATTATTTTTTATAAATTAGTGCCTGGGCTGATTAGGACAGATAAACATGTAAAAATCTCATTCTGTTATAACTGCCTGTTAAAAGATAAAAAACCAAATGAACAGAACACAAGTAAAAAGCACACCCTTGAGATAATGTTTTGTGAAAGGCAACCTGTCAGGTCTTTAACTGGTCACCCCGATAGCAGAAGGATGGCATCTAATGTAGTCATCCCACAAACCTAAGGTGTGTGAGAATCTTATTAGGATTCTCTTTAATGACTTCAAGAATGCTTATTCTTTCCTTGTCAGCCCAACACAGTTGAGCTGACAGCTATGACATTCTAGCTCTAATTCTGCATTAAAACTCTGTGTTGCTAGTTTTCAACTTCCTTAAGCAGACACTGGGCAGAAACCTTCTGTTTATCCCCAAATAATCCTTTTATTTCTTTTCTTTTCATTTAGCATTATCTTTCTTCTTTATTAAAATATAAGGGCTATAATTGTGCACCAGAACTTCCGTTACCTTCACACATTTTCTTCCTTTCTACTGAAATGCTGTGCTAGGAGTGGGCCAGCCCAATACGGTGAAAGCTAGTCCCCATAACTGAGAAAGACTGTAGCAGTTTTCTGGGGAAAGCGTTAACAAATGGCCTCATTGAGTCTAGAAGAATTCTTTTCAAATACATTCCTTGTTCTCATAAGAACAGGCATCTTGTATTGCCTAACAAGTCTAGGGACAAACTGAATTCATCTCAGGAAAAACTGTACATTTATTCTTAGTTCACTAGCTTTAAGAACATTACACTACATATTGGAAATCTGTCTTTTCTTCTTTTTTTAAAAAAAAAAAAAAGAAAATCTTCCAGCACTACTCTGAAACATACAATATAGAAAACTATTTTCCCACCTGATAATGAGTCTTATCACTTAAAAGTCAGGTCATGAGTTTTAGATCTAAGTGCCCACCTTCAGACAGCTAAATAAAAGTTTCTTGAATTTCAGGGATGTTCACCAACAATTCATCTGTTGGTTTAATTAAGCTTTATGGTACTTAGCAACTCTGAAGAATTTAGGTCTACCTTAATTTGGGTGTATAATGGTGCTTAGCTCTAGGCTTCCACAGAATAAAAAATTTATGTTAGCTTTAAAAACTCTGTAAAAAAAAAAAAGTCAGAGTAACAGTTCAGGCCAATTCATCTCATCCACATTTCCAATGAGCATTTAACATGGTCTGAAAGTTAACCACTATTAGGAAGAAGGAGACCTAGGGGAGCAATACTGCACTGGCAAGGTGATAAACTACCAGCAGTATAATCAGACTGTTACAGCAGAAAATTGAGAATGTGGAAATACAAGTTCTAATCTTGACTTGATGTGCGGCTTTGGCAAAGTAATTTCAGTCCCTCCTTTCGATTTACTAGCTAATAAACAGAGAACAGTAAGTTATTCTGAGGATGCTGTGATATCTAATTAATTTTAATCAAGCAAGCATTTTGAAAACTGACCACACTAAGCACAATTTTCTACTACTACTAGCATAAGTAAAAGAGAAATCAATTAAGTGTGAAGTGTCTGTTGGGAGACACAGATGGAGCACCTTTATTCTTTCTGCAGGCTTCTGGTGAAAGAGTCTTTCTGCTCCAAGCTTTCAAATATATTCAGGCTCTTAAATATAACCAGTTTCAACGTGAATTCATCAACTTGACACCTTTTTGGATCGAAGTATCCACTCCAAACTGAAATAAAAGTTCCTCCTTACCTTTCTCATAGTGTTGCTGTGACACATTAAAACCTTAGGGATTTTCTAACACAAGAAACTATGTCTGTACACTCTCCAGCCTTTATATCTGTTTTAGAATATTCAAAAGATTCAACTTTGGGGTTTGTTTTGTTTTGTTTTGTGTTTTTCAAACTTTTTTAGCCTCTATGGAGCAACAGAACAAGTCTGCTACCTTAACATGCAAAAGGGTGCAGGCAGTTAACATTGTGGTTGTAAAGTAAATGCTTAAGTCACCTGGGCTTTAGAATCAGTGCTGAGAAAAACAAGGGGAACTTCTCATTATTCTTTCAGCATCTCTGTTTGAAGCTTTGCATTTTGGAGACTATTGGGACATTACAAAGATCACCAGGTTCATAATAATTAAAGCTGAGATTCTGTAAGATGAACAAGAAATCTACTTAGATTTTCCAAAACTGCAGAAAACAGATTCTAAGCATTTTCTGTTTGTGGTATGATCTTCACATTTTTTTACAAGAGTTCTGTATTCAGTTGTCATATCCTCATGTACCTGATTTTGCCTGATCCGCACATGAAACTGTATCCTGTCCAATGTCTTTAGACAGCCCCCTGGCCACTCAAAGGGCTAACACAAGCATTTTCTTGTTTCGAAAACCACATAATGGTATCTGCCTATTGTGACTACACTTCAGTGAAATAATTTTAGTTCTAAGGATGATTATGGTGGTATAATATTCTTAAAACAATTTACAAGTTTGAAAGATAGGGAATAAATTCTGACAGCCTCATATGCGAGGTACAGGCTAGTGAAAATGATCACCATATTCTTGGGGGTGGAGGTGCTGAATATAGAAGTGTGTTAATTGGCTAAGTCAAACCTATGGTTATTGCTTCACTGATGGCTTACCTCCAACAGTAGTCACTCATCATTAGAAAGTTAAAGCATATTTTGAGCATGACATTTGAAAAGCCAGTGCTGTTAAAGTAGACCTCCAGGTAGCAGAAGGAATATTAAAGTCTTACAGAAGGTACAAATTTTAACCTGTACCACAGAAAAAAAAAAAAACCCAAACAGATTTTGTTTTGGGATAACTATTTTTGGAAATGACAAGGAAAGAATTTAATTAAACACTTGCTTAAATTTGAACCAACTGTTTAAATCATGAGGAAAAATGCATAGTTAACTGATATCATCAATTGTAATTGTATAGAGTTTGATTTCAAGCTGGAGTTTAAACAGGAATGTCAAAATAGCGGGAGAGGGTAGTTTCTGTAGATATTTCAGCTGTATCAAAACCAAAAAACAGAATTCATGTGAAAAATTTTACTTGCATGCCAGACTTCCTATTTGATATTAGAGATGCAGATCATTCAGGTACACACAGAAATTTACCTTGGGCAATTCATTTGATAGCATTGATATTTGCACTACTTTCTAACTGTGTACTTTTACTACATTTCAGTGTTTAAAAATTTCAACACCATTGCAATAATATGTCTGCATTTTAACAAGGTTGAGCCTCAGACTACAGGGTTTTGAGTGGCCTCTCCTTTCATGGTCTAGTCTTCGAAACAGACAGGAAGAAAAAGCTAGAAAAATGCGCATTGCCCTGATGAAAATTAATTGAATAACATAGGCAGTCGTCCTTGTCAGGAAGTGTGTGCACAGGAGACACTGATCCTACTAATTTGCAGAGTGTAAAGATTAAAAGCTCCATCCAGTCTGTTCTCTTCTATTGTGCTTCATTAGAACATACAAGTGAATAGAACCTCCATGCCTAATTAAGTCCAGAATCCATTACTATGGGTCACTAGAACACCAAATTTTTCTGATAAGTTAAACAGCCTCCTCCAAGCATCCCTGTTACTCTTGCCACTTCCGCTTCTTATCAGGGGCTTGGACACAATAAAAAGTTTGCTCCAGCCATCACTGCACAGAGGTTCCAGTCTTCAGGCAGCTCTTCAGGCAGTCTTCAGGCAGCTCTCAACACAATGATACAACCCCACACTGAAACAAGAACCTAGACATAAATGTCTGCTTTCTACCTCTAAAATGCCTCTAATATCAGGGTCTAGTTGGAATCCAGGCATCTTATTACAATTTGTAAACTCTGGGTTCCAAAACCTAGAAAAATTTGCATTAATTCCCCCATATTATATTAGCATAACTGCAATTCATTTGTGGTCTCACTGTATTGATCTTTGTGCCAAAAACTTTCACTTGAGCAAAGAACAGGTTCATTTGCAGCTGCAGTGCTCTCCCCTGCTGCTTCACAATGATGTTAAATAGACTCTTTATGCCACCCTCCTTGCTTATGTTTTTCATGTGGCTGCGAATCACCCTTTAGCTCTGAAGCAACATGGCAGCAAAGGAAAGGTCAATGGAAGGTTTTCTCTTTCATTATTTTTAAGTCCTTGCCACCAATGACTAAGGCAAAACTGAGATTTAGAATTTTATTGCACTTCTTCCAATAAACACAGGTAAGAAATTTCAGGTTTTGCATTCAAATCCATCTTCCATTTCCTTCTCCCCATCCCCCTCAAATGAAAGCTTTTGAAATTGCAATCTACTCTTCACCCATCCATCAGCTAGTCACCTTGCATTTAGATGCATAGCTCTTTTATGGTCAGATAAGGTGATCTGTTTGCCTCCTACCCCTCTCCTTCCAAAGAACATCACTCTGGATTTGATGGTATCACGTATGTTTTATCTCAGTGGTTGCAGTGTACCAAATTATCTAGCTGACTTTTCATCACTATCTTACCATCATTACATAGGGCTCCATCAGGGCCAGCTCATAAGGAGGGTTCCCATATTGGACTACTCAGCCAGTCTAAATTCAAAGCCTCTTTTTTTCTACAGCAATGCAAAAACAGGGGATGAAACCCACCAGCTATAGAATGGGATGTCAATGGGTAGGTAGACCTGTCTCATTGAAAGGGCTGTGAAGACTTCAGGGTCCATGGATTTAAAAGAAAAAAAATGAAACTGAAAAACATGAAGCTATTGCCTAGTTGTTAGGGGATCCAGAGAGGGAGCAAATTATAAGACTGTCCCATAGCGTCTTTGCTGACAAAATGAAGTTAATAACACCAAAAACATTTTCTAAAGTGCAACATTTTCCCAGTTCAGTGCAGAAGAAGTGTCACTGAATGAGTGAGGTTGGATGGAAGCCCTGAAGGTCCTCTGGGCCAACCCCATTCTCAGGCCTGACTTCAACTGTATATTGCTTCCCCAGTTTGTTATCACCCACCAACTTGCCTAGACTGCTCTCTGTCACATCATCCCACTCATTAATGAAGGTATTAAACAATCTTAGCCCTTGTACCAAGCCCTGAGTAGCAGCAGTGGAGGAGGAAGCAGAAGTTTGCCTTCCCCTATTGGCTCTCTTCAGCAGAGGACTCACTGGGACTAAAGGAGACCTCCATACAAAGCCATTCCCCAAGTCAGGGGTGCAAAATCTGTAGTGTTAGATCCAACATCTTTAAATTGCATAAAACCAATCCATTTTCTTGAAGATTAGAACATTAATGGTGAATTACCGAAATAGAGTAAAAACTGAAACTTGAAAGCTTTTCCTATCTTGTGGCTACAGTTTAGGAAATAGTATAATGAAAGTAATTTGAGGTATACAGCATATTAAACATACAAGAGGCCTTCTATACATTTACAAAGATAAGTGACATGATTTGTTCTTGCAAAATTAATTTTGAAGAGTAGCTACACTTTCCTAATACTAATTCCATTAGTACTAATATTTATGTAATATTTTGAGATCTGTGGGTAGAACCAAAAATCATTATTGTGGTCTTAAAATCCTATTTTCAGAAAAAACTATTCCTCTAAATTCAGAAGCATTAGATCTGTGAAATAAGCAGAAATAATTTCCATTTTGATTTCCTGAGTAGTTCTATTGAAATCATTCTCTGTGACTATGTGCATGCTTAAGAAAAGAAACACCCTAGCTCTCTGCTGAAGAGAAGCTAAATTACCAATAAGCATAGCTTAGATACTCAGCGTACTAATGCAGCACTAAATCCAGTACAGTTCACTCCGGGGGAAGAAAGGCTTTCCTAGTTATCATAAAAATTACACATATCCCCTGGGAGATAAGTTCTGGTCCTGACTTGACTTAAAACAAATATCCATTATTTTATATTAAATCTTATAATAAATGAGCCTTCAGTGCAAAAGTATCTTCAGATAATACAACCTGTGACTATAGATTTCCTCAGGCATCATGCTCTAATTCAGCTGTAGAAATGACTAGGCTAAATAAACTGCTTTCTTTAGAATTTGTGTTTTTATGTACATGTGTATACCTGTACATTTTATGTCGTGGGGTTTTTTTGTTTTGGTTTGGATTTTTTGTGTTGTTTTGTTTTGTTTTGTTTTGGGTTTGGTTTGGTTTTGGGGCTTTTTTAGTTTTTAAGAACACATTAAATGAACCTTTTAACTCCAACTTAGACTTCAAACTTCTACGACAACTTTTCTGATAAGTTTTACAGAAAAAAAAAAAAGGGTATTAACATCAAAGACTTAAGATTGAAATCACTAATACTACTATATTCACATCAGGTTTTTAACCTAGTCAACCTGCACAGGAGATACATCCACTCCAGCCACGGAAATGTACTAGACAACCTCTCCTGGAAATACCATGTTGTGATAATTCCTGCTGGAAGAGTTTTGTGAAGACCTCGCTACACACTGCACCACAGGATGCGAAGCATGAATCTACATCTGGAGTACTGCCAAAGCCACATCAGGAGAAACACAATTCTTCACTGCCTTGCTGGAAGACTTCTTCAGCAATACTCACATTGTCTACTTTTAGAGCATCTTGTCACCTAACTTCTCTCTACAGTCAACGGGGAGAAACAGGCATCTGCAAAGTGCAATTAGTCTACTTCAGGTATTTATCTTGGGATAAGACAGCTCATGCACCAGAGGCACACATTTCTCTGCATTGATTATAAAGGCTACCTAGTAATTAGCTCAAATGCAAACACCTACAGCATATGCTCAACATCAGCTGAAATGGATTTTACCCTATCTGTATCTATGAAACTGGTAGGGAAGCAGGACATAGAAAGGTTCTTCATGAAATAGAGTGAGTTCATGAAACCCAGGCCTAATAGAGCTCGTCCCTATGTGGGAATCAGAGGAATCAAGGTTAAAGTCCAACATCCCAGAAAAGGTATTTCTGCTGGTTACAAATATTTTAGCTTGGCATTCCCTTGTAGTTTAGTACTCAGCATCCCATGAGGTATCGTATGGTAGGCTGAGTAAAAGGAATCCATAACTTCTACAGTTTCCTATTATAGCATCACTGTAAAACCAACATTTGGATTTCTACAGCCCAGCCTAAAAGAAGAGTCTGGCATCCCTGAAAGCAGATGAGCAATGTTTGGGGAAATATAGAGCTGCACCATACACATTCTAGCTGTCTGTGATGAAAAAGAACCTGCAATAAAATTGAGTTTGACACTGTCAGAGTTTCCTGGTTGATGTGATTGTACTACATATGAAGAAAGAGATTAGCAAAACAGTTAAAAGGGTCACAAAGGTTAAATACAGGGAAAGAGACAGTGACAAATGTATCCCAGTTGTGTACCATTTGCATTATAATTAGAATGCTTTTAGATTAAATTAACCCACCAGAATAAAAAAAGCTAAACAGCAAATATTCAGAAACACATTCATACAGTTGGAAGAAAAACACTTTTCCTGGGTTTAAAGATCTTTTTTGTACACATTCATTCCCCCAAATTACTACACAGATCAAAATTTCAAACTAAAAGCCCACTTGTTCCAAAAAAATTGGGTAGTGTTTAGTTCAAATGTTTGATTTCACCTTAACTACTCTTTGTTAAAGATGTTTAATTACTACAGTGAATTTAAAATTTGAAAGGAACTCTGCATCCTTCAAAATGCAACATCATACACAAAAATAAGATTTAAGCCATCTGTAACATAGAGAACATTTCTAGAATAGTTCTGACCTCTCCCATCAAAACAATTTGGGTTTTACCAGTATGATTAGAAGTTTGTTTATCATAAAATTTCTCCAACTCTGACAATCTCTATCTGTTCTGAGTCAAAAAGGGGGACTAGTTTTCTTCATAATTCTGCTCTCTTGGTCGGGAATACCTGCAACATCACAGCTGGGACAAGCCGGTATGCAAGAAACCAAGATGGAGAATGTTTCTTTTGATACAGTTTCTATAATACACAAGAGGATGCTCAGCAGCTGCCTGTTATGTGGAGGAGGATATTAACTATTCTCTGTGTGTTCCAGTCCCTTGCTCACAGATGTGCACACATCCACGCTCACACATCCTGCCTTGACTTACTAATCTAATGACCTATTCCCTATAAAGACAGATGCAGGTAGTAGCATGATCTAGGCTGTGCCTTAGCCACCAGCAAAAGTTAAGGCATCTATTTTCCTTGATACCTTGGGACTGCCTTCTAATGCAGACAGTCTGAAAGAGATTATTTTTTCTCATAATACTCTTAAAAAACTATGGCTACTCTATCAGATGAAAAACCACTCAAAGAAAGAAAGACTAAAAATTAAAATCATTATACTACACCTTTTATTGAAAGTCTAGGAGAATGATTCAGTGAGGGCTGTAAATTTAAGAGTATAATTCTTTCAATCAAAATAAAGTGATTCAGGAGGCCATCATCGCAGATTCTCTTTTTAAAGCTTCACAACTGCCTTTAAAACTTAAGGATCAAAAGCAATTGTATTATCTTCCTGTTAAGGAAAAGTAAAGCAATTTAGACTTTGATGTTTAATCTTGTGCTGTCTTTGCATCTGCCTGTGGGCACGATCCCGTAAGCTGTCAGGAGCCTCCCAAGTTGCCTTCAGCACTTAACAGGGCTGGTCTGGCACATGTATCTCCTTGAAGTCTGACCATGAAAGTCCTCCTCTTCATCAGTTTTGTGGTGCAGGTGCTAGACAGGAACTCCAATGACACATACGATAATGTCACTCCCTGTGACCAACGTTCCCAATCTTAAATGCTAGAGATGGGGTTTCATTATTCAGTTATTTAAGATGCAAACTCTTCATTGCAGAGGCTGTACCACACAGGAACCTCTCTGCTGGTTTAAACAAGTTTCTCTCTCCTTCTTAACTTTCCTTACCAATATGAACATAGAGACTAAAAGCAAACAAGTTACTTGTTTCTTTTTTTTTTCTTGTGATTCATGCTGCTTCAAACGGAAGAGCATTTAGACATAAAATAAATCTTCAAAGGCCAACCCAAACACACAGAACTTGAGTGTATATGTATGCATTTATGTTTGTATATATAGAATTCAAATAAATGCCTAGTGAACAAAGGTAGAGTTTTAACCTATCTCCTGACTGGCAAGACCCTGTCAGGCAAGGACACATTATGTGCTTGTTAATTTAAGTTCACTTTCCTAGATACTTTGACAGGTTGAAACAGACCCTTATAATATACATACGCTCATCAAGATGCACTTGATTTATTTCATGATTATCTTCTTACACACATGGAAAATTACTTTCAGTTACCATATTGACTTAAGGCAACTTGTAAGAAATTGAGGAATTTGTTCTGAATTACTGTCTTTTCTAAGTGATATTACTTTCACCCATGGAAGAAGCAGCCCTTGTCTGCCTCAAATTGCCCTAACCCCCTTACAGGCAAAGATGAAGAAGATCATGCTGAAGATCTTTCACTGTCATAAGAGCAAGACCCTGTTGGAAGAATGGACAAATCATTCTGATTCACTTAAGGCTTTTTTTGTAACAAAAGTCAATCCTTTTTTATTCCTTTTGACAAATTTTAGCTATGTGTAATATTAGCCATAAAGTACATACAAAATCAGAAAAAAAAAAAAAGTCTGTTTCTCAAAGTAATAGGTCCGTTAGGACTGATCCCACCACTCTAACCCACTATCACCATAGGTGGAGGGTTTTTTTCCCCTAGGAACATTATAAATACCACAGTGGTTCATATTCCTGTGTCTGATTCAATGATGCTTAAACTCACTGTTAGACAGGAAACACTTGAGATGTGAGACTGTGAGGGAGCCACCTGAGAATACTTAACTGTCTGGGGCACTCTGTTGAAATTTTGTCATGTTTGCAGCATAGATACATCATGTGTGGAGACAAAATTTCAATCAGAGCTTTTAATAAGCTTAATGGTTGCATGACTATTTATTGTGCCTCTACTGTTAACCCTTTTACCTAAAGGCCTAACCTAGAAGATGAGGCTATTATTTCTCTGGTCAGTTCCTATATTCAAGAACCTTAGTGGAAGATCAGGTGGATTGTAAATCTGTATAGGACTGAGAATAAAATACAAGATTTCATCTCTTTCATGGCTTAGGTGTTAGACAAGAATTTTGAAAAACTAGATATCAGATTTGGATGGATACTATGGCCATCCAGCACCAAAAACCCATATAGATGTATTCAGAGCTGTCCTCATTTTGCCATCATTTTTTACTGTAATGCAGAATTTGATTAAATATTTGATTTCACATGTGACAAAATATGGGCTACATGGAGGTTTTGCTATAGATTTCATGAGGTGTCAGAAATTGTCAAATTTCATTATTTCTTTACGGAACGCACTATTTTTGGTACCTTTAGAGTTTTGTCTCTCGGGAGTCAGAGGGCTACAGGAGTCTTTCTTTCTGATATACAGGCGGTACACACGGGTGCAGGTAAAGCTTAGAAATGTGAATACTACAGAGCTCTGAAACCAGATAAAATAAACACTGTGTGATCTTTCAAACAAAATATCACCACAGCCTTAAGACTTGTAAGCCAGTCTCATGACAACTCAGAGCCTGGAAATAGTGAATACATTCAGTATGTGAAAAATATTCCATTTGATATGAAATAACCGGAAGGGTTAGATTATTTTTTTTGTTCATAAATAACCATGTTTTGATACGCCATTTGCATGAAGCTTTGTAAACAAGACTGCTAGGTGATTAGAAAAACACAGCAAAAGGCAATTTGGGGAATTAAATTTGAAGACTACTTTGCAAGTAATATTCAACACATTTTCACCAGCTCTGCTCAAGACTCTCTAAGCAGCTTTCAAAGACCCCATAAATCTGATGGAAGGTAGTAACTCACCAAGTGAATTGAGCTGATGGCAATCTTAAGCTTGGTGCTTTTACTGTACTTACAGAAATAGAATATATATCCTTTGGAGATGTTTTTCTTCATTTCCATGGAAGCACAACTTTTGCAGCATGAGAGAAGGATGTGTTGTTAGCACATTTATTATTAGGGGAAAGGTTTGCTGTCTGTAGAAACAAAGCCATTGTTCTCATACATATTGACAGTATAGGCACAACGATGTCTCGAGGTGGCTTTTCTGCTTCCCTCAGTCATGTGCTGTGTATCACTGACCTGGATTATGCTAAAAATGTTTTTGTTGTTAAAAAAAAAAAAGAGCATCCAAGAGCAAGGAGAATTTCCCAAATACTTATTTATGTGTTAGTGGGAAATGGAATAAGGAGCAGCTCTTAATGAATAGACCAATAACTTCAGTTAATCGGATTCTGAGTCCCTCTCTGTATCTTGTTCTTCAAACCTCAGAAAAGAACAGACAAAATAGAGTCCAGTATTCGCTTTAAATTGCTTTCTCAGTTGATTCATGATGCCACAAAAGAAAAGATCATATTCAGCAAAGTCTTCCTAACAAGTCCAGGAAAGATCCTTAATGTTGTATCAAGTAGAAAGAGGAGGAGACATCTGAACTGGATGTGGCTTCTGCACTCTTGGAAGTGTGTGGACAGGAACTGGTACACTGAGCCTTTTCTATGAACAGACCCACAAACAGCTGGGGAAAGTTATAGGATGATCTAAATAAAATGCATGAGCACTGCTGGTGGCTAATAAAATACGAAACATGCAAATACCATTGATACATGGCAGCATTAAATTGCAAACGAATGCCGCAGTAAAGGGTGTGCAGCCACTAAGAACTGTAAACTATTAATGCCATTTCTTCAATAAATAAAGCCACAAATCATGCCAAGACTTACCATGAGTGCTGCAGAGCATATCAGTAACTGCTCTATTTCTCTTCAGGAAAATAATTATGACAATGACAAAAAAAAAAAGAAAACACCAAAAAAACACCACCACAACCTGTCAGAAAAATGCATTGAGATGAAATAATATTAAAAATAGTCTTGTTTTCTGTTTAACAGGTAAAAGACCTTTGTTAGAGCTGAAGGAAATATTTTTCAGGCTTCTACCGTAAGACTGATTTTTACTCTTTTCATACTTCTTTCTGCATTGTACTGCCCACATGTAGGGCCTTGAAGTAGGAATCAGGAGATTTTAATCCTGCTTTAATCATAATACAAATTTTTATAAAGCTTTTTTTACCCTTCAGTCTCAAAACACCGAAAAAGAAGTCTCTAGTCCCAAAATGGGGCAACAAACCACATGATAAAACAGTTCCCCTCGTCATCATGTAGACCCCAAGGGAGTTGAAGAGCAGAGCAGAGCAGTTTGCTGAGTGCCAGTGCAATTCACCCTTCAGCAGATCCCCATCTGCAGTCGTGTTGCTTGTGGGGCCAGGCCAGGAACCTGAAGGTTTGTGCCTGAAGTTACTGAAGTCAGACATACCTTCTGCTGGAGAGTAATGGTGCAGGATCAAGTCTTTGGAGACAGGGTCTGTGTTGACAGTCTTTTGTGTGGTGCTCGTAATGTCTTGGCATGGGACAAACCCAGCTACCATTTAGTCAGGGGACTGAGGCAACTGGGAAGGAAAGCTGGGGTGAAAACAAAGAACTGCAGTCAAATAGTGCTCCTGAACAATGGGACTACATTTTCTCACAGAGCCCAGCAGTGAGTTTAATTAAATACAACACATATTTACTTACTGAAAAATCCTGTTTCATTAACATAAACATATAGGAGAGCATCAGTGCATGACAACCCATAGGGCACCAGGGAAAATCTGTTTTGAATTTTGTACATCAATCAAGTGATTCATATACATGGTATTTGCAACTGATGGCTGCCTGAAAGGAGTCTAGTGATTTTTACACCAGGGTACACCACTAAAAACCTCTCATTAATAGATAATCAGCTTCTACTGATCAACTCCTCGGCTGCATTCCAAAGCATCTGTTTGGTCTGTTTTGTGATTTCAAGCTGCTAAGTGTGATGAAAGCAGGTTTGTGTTATTTCTTTACTCATTAACCTTATTATACTATTTTGCCCTCAGCAGTGAATGTTGGGTTTTGATTTTTAGGTTTGTTTTTTAATGAAAGATTATAAAAAGCTAGTGAAAAATACAATGCCCCACTAACCAGCCTATTATTTCATTATGTTTGTGCTAACAATGTAATAACAAGAGCCATTCTAAATAAATAGTATTTTTAAAAGAAAAAAGTCAAAAGAATAATTACTTCTTTAGCCAAATTGAAAAGTTTATCACTAGACTTTTAGACTTCTAGTGATTTTGGTGGGATTTTTTCCCCCCACTAATGTTACACAATGAAATGAATGGGAAAATAGTAGGTGAAAGATAGTCTACAGGAATAACATTTATTACTAAAGGCATGTGAAATATTTACCATTTGCTTTTCAGTGTGATGTTCTAAATGTTGCTTTGAGACTTTTTTTTTCCAACTGTATCATAATATACTTCAAAGCACAGGTTAGTTTTTGGTTTTTTTAATATGCTAGCTGTGTCTGTGAACATATGTTTTTTTCCAGCTTTGTTTCACAGTACTGCACCTGAAGCTGTTCATGGTCAAATCACTCATGTAACATCTATATGTTGTTTATATATTCCAATTTGGAGGTAGAGTAGCCAAGGGCTAATCATACATAGATCAGATTTGCCACTAGTGTTTTTTAGTGTCTTATATTCAGGCCCTATTAAACCTGACACAATGATAGGTGGAAAGGAGAGAGAAGGCTAAATAAATAAAGCAATAGTAAGCTTTGAGAAAGAAAAAAAGGGTAAAAAAAAAGCTCTTGACCACTTTGCTGTAGCTCTAATTAGTTTCTTTGAAAATCTTAGCTATTAGAAACCAACATACAGCTGACATCCAAATTATAGCCCTAAAGGTATCACAGTGTTCTGAAAAAGCCCTCACTTATGCTACTTTCTTTTCCCAGTTTGCTTTAACTCTGTGGATTAGGCAGTAACACTGAAAAGGTTATTTGCTCAAAAAAATCTGCAGAGCTCAGTAGCAATTCAGGATCTCTGGGGTATATTCAGCCAAAGCGGATGCCATGGTACTGTCAGTGCTCTGGTTTGTTGGTAACACACTGGCCCTCATCTGACCAAGCTGTGGTCCTTGGCCCATTTCCCAGGATGCTGGCCCAAATGGCAGCTTGCCTCTCTGTCAGATGCCATGTCCTGAATATGTTTGCCCTTATCTGAAGGAAAGTATCCAGAACCAGCTCATGCTGGTAGGAGGTCAGTCCAAGCTTCACTCCATCCTCACATAATTCTGCCTACATGGACAAGGACAGAATATATGGGAATTGGATCCCTCTTCAGTGATACCTTCTAGGATAATAAACTTGTTCCTCCCTATCTCCCTGTGTTTTAGAGCATGTCAGGCTCCTACCTCCCTCACACACTATAATAATAATCATTGTCCTGAAACATTTATATTCTCAAGCAGTTGAAACTTTGCTTATTAGAATCTCACAAATTTAGTGAAATATTGCCCATATTCAGTAAAGCTACTTTACTGGCTGTCCAATTCTGTAAGTGGGCAACGTTTACCACAGGTTTTAAAACAAATAAGCATGGATAAATGAAATGTTTAAACAAACCCATTTCAACAACAGTCATAGAACAAATTGCACAGCAGTATCACTGGCTTGGTAGAGTCTCCAGAGCTGTGGGGCTTTCAGGAGACATATCTGGCACATGATCTTCTTACTTTTCTATCACTTGCACATTCTCAGAAGGAGATGTGACATCAGCAGTTCCACACGTTGGGTTTTCTTTGGTTACTGGCATCCCCCATATAAATTAAACAGCCCTGTTTTTTAAAACAACTTCATTTGCCCATGGCTGTGCTATGCTGAGCACAAGTCTGCTGCAGCCAGGGGCTGGGGCCATCATCTTCAGACTATGTGGAACCCTGACAGCTTATGTTTTCCAGCTGCTTTGATCTTGGAGATTCTTCTGCACTGCAGCTTCTACCTTTGTATTTTAATGGATTTTGCCCTTGTTGTTCTAAATTCCAAGAAAGAAACCTTCTGAAAATGAAATTATCATAATTGAGATTTATCAGCAGTTGAGCAAAAGACTTTATGCTTAGTAGTTTAAACAGCATTCTGAAGATAAAGTTAAAGCCTCTCTTAGGGATGATTCAAGTTCAGGTACAGACCAGTCTTCAAAACACCCTCTAGTGGCACTGTGCATCATTTCAGGCTATGGGTCTGGTTTTCACAACCACTTAAGAAATATGTCCACGTAAGTGGATTAATTTACTGTATTTTGCAACTGAAACTCTTCCCAGGCAGAAAATTATATATTTTTAATTTATTTACTTACTTATCGGTGAGAAGAATAATCTGTGTCAGCATAAACAGCTGCTTTGTATGCAAAAAACATTTGTAACTGCTACCCATTTTTTTCTCTTCACAGCTGAAGAGAGATTTATATATTTCTACGCTTTTTGGTTCAAACTGTAACTTATGTTTCAGAGTTTGGATAGAGAAAACTGCAACATTTTATCACTAATATAACTCAAGTAACTCAAAGCAAGCTTAATTGTTTTGATCAGTAATAATGAGATAAACATCACAGATAGTTTTGCTGGCTTAACTTCATGACAGTCCATGGAGTTAGGGCAGAATGAGAACTAGATATACCTCACTTACAGGGGCATGCTATTAAGTGATCTTAATATAAGCATGATTTTCTCCATCCACAGGATATTAACAACATCATTTATTATGGGATTTCCAACGATAAAAGGTACATGCAAAATGCAGGATAAAGTATGTCAATAACTGGTGGAATAAGATGTTAAAGAAGATGGAATGTGATCCTAGGAGGTCCTTTTACAGGACCAGTGTTAATTTGCCTCAGTTCCACACTTACCTGTCTTACCACAAAGAAAAACAGACTTGTCCACTGTCTTTTGGGTAGTGTCCACGTTACAACATAAACTGGTTGACTCAAGAGTCTTAGATTCAGCAGCTGAGAACTGCAGTCCAAATGCATGGACTGCTTCACTGCATCAGACTTGCAAGGCACTGGATGCAGAATGAAAGCACTGGAGGCAGGGAAATCTTCCAAACACCATGTAGGCTAAAAAACTTCTGAGGTCCAGAGATGCTGAATATCAACCTAAAACAGCCTCATCTGGACACAGAGTTTCACTGGAAGTCATTATTATTTCCATGCTGGTGTGCCAGAGATAGCTTTTGAAAATGGGATATAAGTTCTTAAATCATATACACAATTGCAATGATTTTATTTGAGATGGAAGTAAAGGAATGAACAAAAAGAGAAATATCACCTGTGAGACCAGAAAATTAGCTTCTGTTAAAGTCTCATTCTGTTAAAGACTCATTCCAACAATTTGACTTAGGAAGGCTGATGCTTTGTCTCCTTTCCAAAACACTGAAGCAAATACCATCACTCCATGAGACATTCTTTGATTCTTTTATGTACTTATTTTTAAATTGAGAGTAAAAAGCTGGTTTAGCTTTTCTGGCATCTGATAGGCTAATTGAAATTAATATAAGCACAATTAAAATTAGCTAATTGGTCTACAGCCTAGTCTTTAAAGGCATGCCACCGTGGGCAGCCAGGCAGAGCAACACAATCAGTGTTCCAACAGTGTCATCCTTAATCAGCATCCAGGCAGCTGAAATCTCTGGAGGGTTTACTAGACACCTTCTTTCATTATCCCTTTCTTAAGGAAAATATCACATCCTCAAATCAATAAGAATATTTGATTGAACTATAAATACACCAAAATGAAAACTCAGCTTCAAAGAGTGATATCTCCACATCAGTTATAGCTCTCAAGAACATCTAAGTCACCTTACTTTCAGCCAGATATCTTGGTGTGGTTTGAAATGGTATATTTTCTTCCTGTTCTTATGTAAGGAACCTAAGAGGTAAGCCTCTTATGAAAGGCTTACCTTTCAGGATGACATGGTATTTTAATAACAATGGTTTCTATCACTTTTTTATATCCCTATTTTGTTTAGGGCCGTGCTTCTTTTAAATGGCTGCAAGAAGTAAATTGTATGCTATCTATGTCACTGCTCTTTCAGTAATGCATGTGGTTTTTACTGCCTTAATTTTTAAAGCATGATTTTTTTGCCAGGCTGGTCTTAAATCATCAACGTAGAAAAAAATTACAACCGTTGTAAGGAAGGCTAGAAGCTCTGCATGTTTTCTCTTCCTTTTCCTGCCAGTTTTAGCTACCAATGCAAGGTTCCAGCACAGCTGGAGTGAGAATGTAGACCTGTCCTTAGACCCACATTGTCATGCCCATAATTTTCAGCAGCATTTGTTATCATATGAGTGGACCATGCCTTAACATATGTTTCTTCAGTCCCCATCATAACAACATAAACTTACTCGCAGTTTGAAGATTCAAATAATTGAAGAAAGAAAGAAAATAAGCAATACGTAGTACAATCGTAAGAATATATTGCCCTGCTCAGTTCAGGCACTGGGAATAAAACATAATCAGTATTGTTTAAGTGCCACACCAGCAAATCAGGGAGCTCAGCGTTATTTTTGAGGAACAGCTCTACAATTAAATGAGGGCCCATTTTAAGCATCAGGTCCCCTCACCCAATACCACTCACTGTTTTGCTTTCTTTTTAGCAATATCACAAAGTACATTGAACTCCCCCTCTTTTCACTCACCCACAGCATTCCTGTGCAAACCATATGTCAGGATGGAGGACTTCAATAGGCATTTGTCAGTGTTGGTATCAGGTACCTAATCTGACCCTGAGAGAGCATGAGATGAGATACTTAAGATGAGATACAGCTGAAATTAAGACATCTATACTGACATTCAGTTCAGTTGTCTAGGCAGAGAGGTATAAAGCTATAGGATATGCTTAGGCTGGCTAAGATACCTGCATGTGGCTGGTAGTTGTGGCATAAGACCTACAGGAGACCTGTCTTCTTTTGGAGTCATAGGTAGAGAACAGGCAGAGCAAGACAGGATATCTGAAATAGTAAGAAATGCTTATTGATGGAGAACAAAATTGAAGTCCTTGTCAATACAAAATGCAGCATATCAGCCTAATCTCAGCTTGATTGCCTAACAAAGATGTCCAGAGCTAATCGACATTTTTTAGTTATTTGAGACAGCCCTATGGGGATAACAAATATTGCTTAAGTTGGCACATGGACACCTATATCTAGTCAGATGGATTGAGCTCCTGCTGCCTCCTGAAGAGTGTACTGAATGCTCCATTAACCATATTGATCAGATCTTCATGATTTTTGTCTTTATCACTTGTTCTTTAAGTTCTCTCAACATACTCAATAACATTCACATTCAGGTTGAACTTTTCACAGAATCACAGAATCATCTAGGTTGGAAAAGACTCATGGGATCATTGTGTCCAACCTTTCACCCTACTCTACATGTTCACCCCTAGACCATATCCCCCAACACTACATCTGAGCGATTCTTAAACACATTCAGGGATGGCGACTCAACCACCTCCCTGGGCAGCCTATTCCAATAGCCCACCACTCTTTCCATGAAGAATTTTTTCCTAGTGTCTAGTCTAAACCTACCTTGTTTCAGCTTGAAGCCATTTTGAACCTCCTTATATTGTTAAAGAAGGTTCATAATTAGACAAAATAAAAATCTCTGCTTTTCTTTGCCCTTCTTCGTCCATATATTACACACTGAGAATAAAACCCAATCAGTATTGTTTCGGTACTGCTGGGGTAAATCAATTAGTATAGCTTTCCTTTTAGAGAACAGCTCAGCTGTACAATTAAATAAGAGGCATGTGATTGCTTAGAAATAGTATCTATGTAAAATGAAGTGATTTAAGGTAAGCCTCATTGTAAATCCATTCTGCTCATTGACAAATAGTTCGGGCATCCCAGAATAGTTTGAAATATGGAAAAGTGTTACCTGCAGAAACTGCTCTTTTAAAACATCCCCACAAGATCCTGACCCTCATTTATCAAAAGCTTGCAACTGAGCAATTGTGTAAGTCGTTCTCATTGCAGTAAATTACCAGCACACGCACACAATGCACACGAAAAGCTGCTTGGCATTATGAAGACCTCCCCCGGGTCACTTTGCTACTTTTCCTTAAGAGTTAAATATTGTTATCACTTTGACCAAAGCGGTCAGTAACTAAATGGGAACTTGCAGAAATATTTCAATTCACAGAAAAAGAAATGTTTATTAATAACCAGGTTATAGTCTTTGATGTAACCTTGTTTCTTTGCAAAGGATCAACAAAGCTCAGTTTCTCTGAATAGGTAAAAACAAATGACAGTATACAACCCTTTCACTCACAATTGCCAAACCTACTTTTCCAGTATGTTGTGTTTCCTAAAAGCTCTGTCTTGCTGTTTTTCCTCAGGGTTATACTCACAGCTCTTTCTCCAGTTTTCTGCTGGTTTTCTCCTCTCTTCCTCCCACACATCCAATTTGTCAAACAATTTCTTAGACTCTGTATTTGTACCCAGTGTCAGGGACCCCTCTCCCATTCTCACTATTGCTTTCATATTGTTGGCTTCCACCATTCCTGGAGTGGTGGCTTTTCTTTCTTTTTCTTACCATTGCAGTCCTCAACCTTGACATGATTCCTTTCAGTTAGCTCCAGTGAAGGCTGAAAGAGCTGACAGCATTAAATATACCTACACCAGTCTTGTGGACTGAGAGCCACTTGATGGCAGGTGCAAACTCCTTCCAGCACATGATTTAGGAGTTGTGTCACTAGGAAAATGTGCATGTTGGTTATACCAATCCTCCCACATAAGCCACAACATTGACATTCAATGTCATATTAATTACAATCATGCAAGCAGTCACACATGCACACACAAATGATATTACAGAGCAGGATCAAAAATCAGGTATAGTCACAAATGTGTTTTTCAGAGATACTATCAAAAAAAACCCCTATTTATTGAAGACAGAAGAAGAGGTGATGATTTATAAGCCAAACACAGAGGTATTTACTTTATTTCAAAGCAATATTGCTCTAAAGTGAAGGAGATGATAATCTCCAGCAGAATTCATTAACTGATTTGGATGTACTGTAACCATTACAAATAGACACTTCTGGAATAAATAGGATTTGAGAATAATGTTGAAATGTTCATAATTTGGCAAAAGTAGGAATAAGGGTTTGACAAAATTATCTTTGACAGAGTTTCAGACCCATTTCGGGATATTGCCTCTAATGGTGTCCGAAACCAGATAAGGAATAGCCCTTAGACAACAGAACAGGCTGAAGTTAGAAGGGATCATGGAGTTCAGGCAAGTACAGGATTCTTCTGTCAGGCTTTTCACATAAAAACTGCTTATTGAAGCAACAAACCACTCCACTGCACCCTTTCCCAGCCTAGCAGTGTGGAGATAAGGAAGGCATCTCTAGTTCTTGCATCCGTTTCATACACCTACACCAGACAGGGTGGTAGTAAAACCTTTTTATCAGGAAGCATGCTCTGTTACTGACAGATTATCTCAAGCAGTAAAAAGCTTCTGTAAACAATAGAGCTTAGATCTATCCAAGTTTTCATGTATCTAAAGTGAACAGATCTTTCTGGAGCTTTTCAACCTTAGTGGTGTTCTAGCAACAAATAGTTTAGCTGCCATAGACATAATATATGCTTGCTTTGTAGCGAATGAGAGGATAGCAACGGTTCATCTTCTAATGACTGGAGTCAGATGACATTTGACATTAAAAACATGTGTAACTCCACCAACTCTGACTGAAATATGTAATCTCAGCAAAATGGCAATGTGAAATAGAGAAGTGTTTCTCTACAAGTGGTCACTCAAGAAAGCTTAGATGTGTGTAAAGCATGAAAACTGTAGTCATTATAGATCCCATTGTATGAATAAAGGCCAAGTGAGGAGCCTCAGGGTATCAGTAAGTTGCCCTTAGGGAATCAGAAAAACCCCACATATGTAACATTTGGCACTCCAGCTTTTGAAGGCAAAAAAAAAAAAAACAACTCTGTGCCCATGAGAGAGCAGTGACTACATGTGCTATTGCATTTTTAGTCTTGCTTATGATTGAACACTTGGGAAAATAAAAGCATAGAAAGGTCCTATAAAAGAATCCAAAAATTAATCACAGAAAATTCCCCACAGATCTATTTCAGCCCTCAGGAGAAGTGATTTTCAGCTCATCTGTTAGAAAGACTGTTTATAACACTCTCTTTTCTTCAGAGAGCTGAATACTAATTCAGAACTCAACTATGTGGAAAAAAAATAATTATTGAAAGAGTGACAAAAGGCTTTTATGAAGCTAATGAATTATCTCAAATTGGAAGAGGTCAGTAAATTCAAGGCTTTCTGGAAGCTCCCTCATCTTCCTCTATAAAATTATTAGAGACCCACTAATACCCTAGGCTGTCCATTTCCTGCAAGCTTCTGACCTGATAGAACAGGTGGGAAGAATTTGGCCTCTGTTTGTTAATGCTCGAGGTTTGTACAAGGAGATTTTTACACTTGACATTTTTTCTAAGAGCATTCATTTTCTAATATCCCCTACAGCATACAAAAGGGCTCGCATCTTTTCTTTTAAACAAAGCTAGGCACGACTGTTAATAGAAGGAGAATTGGTCCTGATTTACATCTCAACTAAGAAAATATTTATTTTTTTTTTCACTTGCAAGAAACCAATAAAAATCCTACACTGCTTCTTTATTACATAGGAAACTTTAGCGTGTTCTTGCTTTCTAGTGATTTGAACAGACCCTGCATTCCTACATTTCTTATTTTGTAAACAGTAATATTAATAAAAAGACTTATAACATATTTTAGGATATTTTATGGTAGGGAGTTTGGCATTGTTTTGAAAAAATATGGCATGACAGAGTTCTGTGTTTTCTAACTAACATGTAAAAGCTTGCCTCTACAGTAGGGTTTGTCCTTAAGCAAAGCTCACTAGTATTTCAGGAGTCAGGCATTTGTCATTATTGTTGAACACTGGAATTAAAATATTCCATGCAAAAATATAATTGCATTTTAAAATAAGATGCATCACAAAGGGCACAGAAGAGATCCAGGGCCAAGTACTATGTAGGGTGAATGCAGCCAGTCTGCTTCTAAAGGAGTTCACAGCAATGCAGCCAAAACCAATTTACACCACCTGACCTCAGAACCAGGATTTAGTCCCAGGAGCAGACACACTCATAGCTGTGTAGATGTAACCTACAGGTTACCATGTTCTTAGTCAAGCCAAGCAGATGTGCTTAGAGGGACCAGGCAATTTAAAGGAAGCTGTCTGATCCTGAGCAGTACGTGCTTTTAAGGAGGTAGTCTAGTATTTAAGAGAAAAACTACAGTTTGGATGAAAGAATCATAATGAGATAAGTCTTCAGTGCTTTTATGCATTGTGCCCTGTTTGCCATACCTATTGACAAACAAAGAATGCTTTGCTTCCAAGAGATTCTTCCTGTGACACTATTTCCTGCTCTCAGAGGAAAAGTGTTTTGAATGATGGTAAAATGAGCTGCAACATTAGTGTGAAAGTGTTGCAAGATGCCATTCAGGTTTGGTTTACCAGGGAAATCTGTCCCTGGCAGGTTAAACTGAAGAGGCACTAAAAAGAATCTAAAGCATAGTTTCTCTTTAACATCCATCTTCGACCTGTCTATAGTGTACATAGATTAACAGAGAGACAATTTGCCTTATCTGGCTTGACTTTATGCACAGCTTGGAGCATATTTTTACACAGCAGTTCCAGAAAGCAGGGAGAAATTTTTTACAAAGATGTGAAAATTCATTTTGAAAATTGAGAGTGAAAGAACATGATGAGAAGAAATATTTTTTTCATCTCTGGCATAGTACGGAAACACTAAAGGAGTGAAGTAGACAGACAGCTCATAGACATTGTCTCTTCACTGTAACTGGTGGAAAGGAAGAGCATGACCTTAATCAGTATTGAGGTGGTGTAAAATGGGTTCCTAACCTACCAGCTATTATGAACAACCAGACAAATCTATACCCTCAAAGACCATCAGTTAGAAGAAAAAAAAACAAACAAAACAAAACAAACAAACAACAATATTAAATAAAATTAAATTAAAAAAATAAACCAAACAACAAACAAACAAAACCCACAAAAACCAACCACAAATATTCATTCATAGGAAACTCATCAAATGCATAAAAGAACCAGTTACTCTGAGATGAGCTTCAGAGGAATATGGAGGCCAGTGTCTGGATAAAACAGCTGTTAACTTCACTAACCTTTGACAGTCCTAGAGCTAATGACATTTCCCAGTCTACCTCATCTTTTTGTATTGTTCAATTTGCATTTCACAAGAAAATTCAAACCAATAAAGACAAACAACCTAAGAACTCTTTTTCACAGCTTCCTTCAGATAATCGCTGACACAGGTATTGCATCAGCACATACTGAAGTTTGAGAAATAGAAAATATTCTCACTTAATATGCAAGTGATGTGATCAGAACATCGTCTTTATCACACTTGTCATGTTCCCAGGATGTTATCATGACTTGCTCAAACTCAACAAAAGTAAAACCTGAGGTTGCTTAATCTTTGAGGGGCATTGAAATTCAAGAGGAATAATAAATACAGAAGAGCTGGTCCTAGAGAAGCTCAGGGATTTATCTGTGCAACTTCCATTAATATATATTTGATGTGAGCTGAGAAAGTAAATCCCCATGTACTGTGCTGAACATTTACAAAAGGGTGCTGAAACAAATATTTATGTTTGAATATGTTTTTTCCCCTCCAGAATTCTATGTTAAATTCTATGTATATTTTTTCCATGTCTTTCCAAGGCTAGCAGTGTCCCCAGTGTCTTGTATATCAAAGGTTCCCAATAGAACCAGGAGAATCACTTCATAGATGAAATGCTGCCCACTGAAGTGGTTGGCAACAACCTCTTTGTGTCTGACGGAGAAATTTTGATCGATCTGAATGGGGCAATTCAGATGTAATCACCATAGGTTTGTGATCTTTTGGGGATTAACAGATAAATAAATTAGACATAAAACTTCAGATAAATAAAAAAATGCTCAGCTCAGTTTTTCAAGGAATTGCCTCAGCTTCTACCTTAGCAGGGGAAAATATTCAGGGAGCGTGAGTTTATTGAAGTCAAAGGAATGATGCTCATCCGTATCAGTGTCAACAGAGCAGGAAGAAGGTTTTAGGTAACACTGCTGCATTTAGACCTCTGATATCAGTGAATAACAAGGGAAAGAATGAAAAAAACAAATGATATATCCACACAGATCTTCTCAAAGTTTGAGACCCCACTCAGCACAGCTCATATCATCCAGCTCTGCTATTACACACAGAACATAAATTTTATCTAGTCAAAATGACAGTCTCAATGACTTCAAGGAGATCGGCTTTTGAATTATCTGGGAAGGCCTCTGTACGATGGCATTAAACTTAAATTTATGGAACTACTGCTTAAAATCTGAATGTAGCAAGTTCATTTTTACAAACAGTGAAGTGAAGAAGCTAATTTCTTTGCATAATTAAACAGCCAGTTGTGTCATTAAGCTAACTTACTTCTTTTGCTCATTTGTGTTACGTTGTCCATCTTCTCTCTACTTTAGTGCTTGGGCTCCAAAGACAAGCTTCCTATACCAGATGCATACATTTATTCAAACATACAAATGCCTTGAGTTATCTTCTTCATATCAGAATTAGAAAACAGAAATCACTGCACTCCAGTCCATCAATTCAATTTCTGATAGAAGATGGTGTCTCATATTTTAGAAGAAAGCAATAGTCATCACTGATGTGGAAGATGGTTTTTAATATACCTCCAACTTCTGGTCTCCTCTAATCTCTAATAGTGTTTGATTTGTTCTAGTCCAGGAGTTAAAAAAAAAAAAGATAAATGTGTTCCAAAATGTTAGTTTTTACAGATGTGTATCATGGTATTTTTATTATCCCTATATACTTACAATCATTCCTGTGACCTATCTATGTATTTCTGGCCTCTATACCATGGTGAAGCTGTGAGTTCCACCTCAAGTTACAGGCTGAATGAAAAGATGCGTTCTTTATGTAGTTCTGAATTTGCCATTTCTGTCATTGAATGTCTCCTTGATCTAGGGTTGGAGGAAAAGGAAAAAGAAAACTTCTGATCTTTGCCCTTTACACTATAATTGCATGAAGAAGTGCAAAACTACAAGCCAGTTTACAAAAGAATTTCCAAAAATAATCTGTGATTTATGTGAAAATATCAAAATGCAAGGGAGAGAGATCTGGTGACAATGATAGTGGACTGAATTGTGAATCACTTCCTCCCAGCCCTTTCCAGAAAACTAACCCTACTGACACAAGAATAAATAGAGCAACAACTTCTTGTCCAAACAAGGTAGAGGAGTATGGAAGGCTCAGACCAAGCACAGATCAACAAAATTCCACTTTAATTTCTGACATGATTGATCCAGAAGTTCTGTGCCAGGCTTTTATTCAAAAATAAAAGAGATGTGTTCTTTATTTTGAACACAGCTTTTAAAAAAGTGTCTACCAAAGAAATAACACAGAAAAGTTGTCATTCTTTAGATAATGAGTGAGGAAAGCTAAAGCAAATGGACACAGCAACTCAGATATTGATCAGGCTTGTAATATCATCTTCTCAACCTGAGATACTGGGAAGAAATTTTGTAATGAAGAAAACACAGCAAGATCTGAGAGAAAAGATATTTGCTTCATCTAAAAAAAAAAGTAAAGCACAGACATGGAAGTTGATAAAAATAAAAAATAGAAGAGGAAAATATTACTTTCAGAGCAAGGCTCTGGAAAGCTCTGTTTGAAAGTTAATGAATTAAAAAGGAAGTGCTAAATACATTGTTGTCATGGGCCACAACCAGTAAGACCAAATCCTGGCAGGGAAAGGTGAATTTTAATTCTAAAATCATAGCTTCCAGGAAGCAAGTAAATAAAGAGCAAATCTAATGTCTCATTTGTAAAAAGGAGGTGTAATGTTCCATCCTCATGGCTGCAGAGCAAAGCTGAATAATCTGACGTGAATACACCATGGATGTTTGAAAAAAAAAAAAGCGAAGAAAATAATTTGTTGTCAATTATTTTCGTGTTTTCCCATGTTCAAAAACAGCTTCATGATTTGTGACAACTCGTCTATTTTTATTGGGTTTGAGATTGGAAGGATTAGCAATTTTTCCTTTCTGTGGATCCTTAAACCTCTCATGGAAGAAGAGTGAGGATATGAGCCTTTGGTGGAAAGAAGCACAGAGCAGGGCAGCCACCAAGCTGCTTTTGTATGATTTAGCAGAACTGGAAGAAGTTGGTAGTAGCAACCTGTAATCTGCCAGAAGTAAGGTCAGCAGAGTAAATTAAATAATGTTCTTCTTCATATAGATGCAGCTAGCTTGTACTTAGGACTGAAGCCTCTAGTTTAATCCTGAATTGGAATTTGTACTTATTATCTGGCTATCTCAGTGTAGATGCGCCCTAGATGCACAAAGGATCCCCCTCCAACATCAGACTTCTCCTTTACCTTTCTAAAGTTCTTGTGGCTGATCTTCTTGTCTGCTGTTTATAGCAAAAATAAAATAAATACAAATAATCTAAATTTCTGAAGCTACTTTCAGAAAAAACCTTATAAACAAACAAACAAAACAAAAAAACAACAACGACAGCAAAAAACAAATTGTACAACTATTTTGACACCTTCAGAGTTACACGTAAGATTGCTTTTACAAGCTGTAGGGATGATAACATGAAACTGATGCTCTTCTCTGCTCTTAACCCTTAAGATCCTCTGCAGATCCAAGAGACAAAAAGAAGAGTGTTTTTTGTCCATTTACCACTGACTTGCTCACTTACATCCTGCCAGATCCAGATGGGTTTATCTGTTAAAAAAAAAAATAATAGCTGGACAGGTGTCACTGAAGTCATAATTTGTCATTCAGATTACAGGACTAAGATTAATTCTGGCACTGCATGTTGAGTTTTTCAGGGATTAGTGTTTAAAGCCTGAAACCAAGAAAATAATTTTAGGTGAGCAGTTGCTCATTTGTGAAGTGAACTGAACTGATTTTGAGAGTCACTAAGAAAAAGTTGGAACACATTTTTTTATCTACATTTTCTATAAGAGGGTTCTTTTAAATCAGCTGTAGTTATGTCTGCTGTATTTGGATATTTGACATTTCAGTCAAGATTCTCTCCTTGATTAGCAGGGGCTGGCATTCATTCTATTTGTCACTGAAAAATTAATTTTCCTTGATATGCAAAAACCTCTTAGAAATAGCCTATGACCTTACTTCTCATGTACCAATTCCATTGACATTAATTAGGAATTACAGATGATGTCCCAGAAGATTCTACACTTGTGCTGAGTTCACATGAAAATTTATCAGAACAGATCCAAAAACCCCAAATGTCCTATCAAAGACCATATTAGTGCTCAGAACCAAGTGGAAGGCAGAGTTCAGGTGTTTAAACTCTTCTATTCCTTTTGCTGAGCCTCACAATTAAGAGATAACAACGCATCTGGACCATCCCCACAGATATTTCACGTCCTTCTCATGCATTCAAGTCCATGCAGCCTTAGAGTGGCTCATGTTCAGCCAGCTATCAATCAACACCCTCAGGTCCCGCTCGGCTCAGCAGCTTTCCAGCCACTCCTCTCCAAGACTGTAGCACTGCCAGGGGTTGCTATAGTCGAAGTGCAGAACCTGGTATTTGGCCTTATTGAAATTCATACCATTGCCATTGGCCCGTTGATCTAGTCTGTCTAGACCCCTCTGCAGAGCCTCACTACCCTTGAGCAGATCAACACTGCCACCCAGCTTGGTGTCATCTGCAAACCTCATCCAGGTCATTGATAAAGATAATGAACAGAACTGGCCCCAGCAGTGAGTCCTGGGGGACAACACATGTGACTGGCCACCAACTCGATTTAACACCTTTTACTACCACTCTTTGGGCCTGGCCATCCAGCCAGATTTATATCCAGCAAAGCATCTGCCCATCTAAGCCATGAAAAGCCGTTTCTCCAGAATAATGCTGTAGGAGATGGTGACAAAGGACTTACTAAATTCCAGATAGCCAACATCCACAGCTTCTCACACCTCATCCACTAAATGGGTGACCATGTTGTACAATGAGATCAGACCAGTCAGACAGGACCTGCCTTTCATAAACCCATGCTGACAGGACCTGATCACATGTTTGTCCTGCATGTACTGCATGATGGTGCTCAGGATGATCTTATCCATCAGCTTCCCCAGCAGAGGTCCTTGTTTAAGTGTGCCATTTCATTATCACTGGTTTTCAGTTTGAAAGCCTCTGTGACCCTATTCTACGTTTGCATGGAACTGTAACTTTAAATTGAGAAACATGTATTCATTTTTTCATAAGAAAACAATAATTTCTCCAGCATTAGAAGGTTATAAAGGAAGAGTATAGAAATTGCAGCTAGCCAAGGTCAACATTAACTTAAGTACTGGAGCTGATTGTTGTCATGTGCTCTTATCCACAAGAACAGGAGCTGGTTTTGGGTCTTTCAGAGTTCCTGTATAAATCCATCCTTCCACACTTTAAAAGGAAACAAGCAGGACTATATTTGTAGTGAGTCTCTAAATACATTTACTTAGCTTGACAATTTCTCTGTTCACATTACCTCTGCTGAAATTTGAGGGTGAGAATGGAGTAGGGAAAACATGTTTGTGAGTGAAAAAATGTGTCCATTTTTGCCAATTTTTAGAAGAAAATTTGTCTCGATTTTGCAACCAGCTCCAATTTGACATTCCAAGGAGCTCAGTCCAGATTAAAGCCAAGACAAATTCACCTTTTCTCCCTGTTTAAACTCAGCTGGAACTGTGCTGGGTAACTCCCTGCAGGCAGGTGGTTCAGCCAGTGAACCTGTGAGACTTACATGTCTGCTAGTTGAGCCTTGTAAAAATATGAAAAATATAACAAAAATTCACAAAAATAAGAGAAGCTTTTAAAGATCAGACAGACACTGATTATTTGGCATTTTTGGCTAGGACTGTAAGGACTAGAATTGTTTGGGAAAAAAAAAAGATTCTATTTTACATATTTTAACAGCATTTTTTCATTCCAAGATGATTACATTTGGAAAACGTAAATCGCAAAACACAGAAGCATATTTTTCATTATAAAGACATCTTGAAGGACACCAGCCTTTTGATAATAATTTTCCATCTCCCACCTTCTTTTTTTGCTGCCAGCATCACTTCTAGCATTCTTTTATTCACATTGCCAAGCATAAATATGGAGATATATTGTAACCTATACACTTACATAGCTAGATTTCAGCAGTGTTAGCAATACTTAAAATTAAAAATCCTATTCTGGTACCAGAATTACTCTCTGCTTGTCCTTTTTTTTTCTTTTTTTTTTTTTCTTTCTCAAAATAGTTTGACATATTAGCATGAAAACGAAAGACAACAATTTTTTTTAAAATCCCACTAGTAGCCCAATTTCCAACATACATTCTGTGAAAGGAATAGAGTAGAATTCTCTGAAAATTCTTTTTTTGCCACAGGAAAGATAACATGGCGGTCAAAAATATGGTAACATCGCATTTAATCTCGTAGTTTTGACCTCAGAATACATTAACTGATACTCTATTTTGTCCTTTTCTGAAGAAACAAAACTCCTTGCCTTCATTTTTGACAGAAATCTTCCCATAGATTTGGGCTGCTAAAGACAAATGCAGATTCTGTAAGAGGAATAGGATTTACTCTAGCTAGACGAACAGATTTGACACCCATGTCAAACATTATTACAACCTATATGCTTTAAACATAGACTGGAAGTTAAATACTGCACAGACTCAAGCCAAGCATCACAAAACCAAAATGTTTCACAGCTCACATACTTCTTTCTATATGTTCTCAGTGATTCAGTAATGAACAACACGCTGAGACAACATTTGAAGCGCTGCAATGATGCGCAAAGTGCACAAAACACAAATTAATATATTTATAGGCTGAAATTCACTGCAGCCACAGGAACCTTTCATAATCAGGTTCTGCATGAGGGGAGAGGATGCCTGGGGAGTTGAAAAAAAATCACAAGCCAGACTAGACTATAGAGCTGCTTGGTCTCTCACCCTTTCCCTCAGCATGCAGCAAACACATTCCCACACCAGTTTTTTAAAGCCCCAAGATTACCAGATCCTTCCAAATTTAAGACCCTAGCTTCATGTGTTCTCACCTTATTCCAGCAAGCACTTTAAGGGGGACATCCTTCTGCCTGGTGTGCATGAGGGTATCTCAGTGGTTCTTTTCAACCTTTTTTCCCTGGGGAGACAGGAAAGGGCTTTCCACTGTAGGATTCTTGTGGTTTCTACTCTCTGTAGTGTCCTTCCCATCTTCTCAGAGAGCTACTGCATTGGCCACAGCACAGAATGAGAGCTTTTTTGGTGGGGTACTAGGGTTGCACAGCTGACGTTTTATTGCACCAGATTCAGGATGTGGCAGAACTGCTCCCCCCTGCACTGCAGCAGAGAGTCCCATCAGCACCGAGAGAAAATGTCACAGCTCTGCAAATCTTTGCATGCTGCAGACTGCTAAGACTGTGTTCAACCTTGAGCAGTGCCTGCTGGTGGTCTTGCTGTAGGAGTCCTGATTAAGATTAACCACACATTACATGGCTCTCAAGTCAGTAACACAAATATTCAGGATAGAACACTTTGTGTGCAACTGAGCAGAGCAAGAATGTGAATGTTTAAAATTGATCAAGTTTTGTTTTCGCCAGTAGATCAGAGTTTACAATGTCCTTCTCCATCCTTCTCCTCTGTGTGTAGCTCTTTCCCCTGCTCCTGAAGCACCTACACACATATTTGCTTCAATATCCTATCTACATAAGCCAAGCAATAGTAGTTCATGGATTTGTTACAAGGATAAACTCAGCAGAGTTTAAGAGGTTGTCAGGCCCTGTTAATACACCATGAAGGAGACTGTGTGACATAGCAAAAAGAGCACTGATTTTGGACTCCCAGCATCTCAGTTTTATTCTAGCTTTGCCACTAAGCCATGCCTCAGTTTCCACACCTGTAAAAATGTGTATAAACAAACTGCCTTCCTCTCCAAAATGCTTTGATGCAGCCCACCATAATGGAAGAATAAGACATTATTATGAGTAGTCAACCAGTTCATCCTTCCTTACTTCCATATTTAGACTGAGGAAAGCAGTAATTCTGTTGAAATTTGTCAAAAGAACGGATGCTTACAAGTCTGGTGCTGATAAAATATGGCGTGCTAGCTTGGCAAAACCACATAGAACAAGATGAAAAATCTACACATTTAGTTTCCTGAGAACAAACATACAAAATGAATGTCACACATTTCAATAACAATTGGCGTCTATGTAGTTCAAAGAAAAACTTCTGGTCCAAGGAGACAACAGATTTTATTATACAAATTAGGAATAGCAATCGCCTGCCAAGACAAAGGAGCACTGATCAGAACACAACACACAAAGAAGGAAGAAAGGAACTCATATTTAATCTGCAAAATACTAAAATAATTTCCAGTCTGCTTGTGTGTTAGAGAGTTAAGCTGAAATCCTTTCTACCAGCATGGCTGGGCAAGCCAAGGAGTACATGGCATTACATTCCTCATCAGCTCTGCCGTGACAGCTCTTGGCAAGCCGTGCCCACCTGTCCTGAGGAGCGGACACCACACCACAGCAGTAGCAGCAGCAATCTTGTCTGCCCATACTCCTCTTTACTCCCCAAAACTGCCCTACTCCCATTTTTTACAGGATACTTCTAAACCTTCAATAAAAGCCAAAGTCTGCTATCCAATCTTTCATTTTTTTTTCTAAGTGTTATCAGTACTGAATAAAGAAAAGGTCATACTATCTGCAGGCAGGTGACTAGCAGCAGGAGAAGCTTCCCTGCATGGGGCCTGGACTCCAAACAAAAGAAACCTGTTGGGAATGAGGTCAGCAGAGGGGAATCTTGGTAAATCTCTGATCTTGATAAATCTTCCACCAAGCTTTCTTTGTCTAACCACTGCCTGGTCCTCTGCTGAACCAGGAAGGGCAATTCCTTGAGGAAGCTGGAGTGAATGGGAGGTAGGAAGCACAGAATCTGCCCACAATGTCATGGGTGGTGGAAGAGAGCCTGCCCTGCTGCAGCATCCTGGGCTAGTTAAACCGGCTGAGTTGTCCCATCCCTGTACTGGTTTGTACCTGAATCACTAACACCTGAAAACAGAAAACAAAAGAAAAAAAAAAAAGACTTAGGGAGTATGTTTGACCCAAATATCTCCATCAGCTCCTCCCTGCTTTCCAGGTACATGGACAAAAATAATTTTCATGCTGAGTCTTTGCTGACATATGCTCTCACATGAAAACGGGAAAGATGCAGCACCGCCCCAAAACAAGGAGAGGTAAAAAGGTAGCTATAATTCTACTCTGCCACACACTGCTGCAAATCTAAAGTGAGCCATTTGTGTAGTTCAGCTTCAATAATGCCATTTTTTTTTTCTTACATTAGAATACAACCACCTCTGTTTTGAATAATGGGGAGCATTCATTAGGCCAGTCTGTTTTTCAGGTGTTTCTTCAGCTACCTTGTCCAACCCCAATCCACCAAGACCAGCTGTGAGCGGTGTCTGGGAGCTCAGCTTCCCCAGCATAGGCAGAATCATTTCACAGTATGTTGTATCCTGTCTGACACCTGAGCACGGAGCCCATCCACACACCAACTGAACGCATATCACAGTATGCTAGGTCCTGCATGAGTAGGCTGTCACAGAATACAGGCAATAAAGTCACCATAGCACAAACTTCTGGTTTTAAAGGCTAGTGCAAAATGTTCACTTCTTTGCAGGGAAAAGGTGAGGAGCAAGACACAGTGCTAATGATACAGCATGAAAACCTTTACTCTCTGGCATATTTAGAAAAACGTTTTGGTTTTTTTTTAAATAAAACATGGTTTCACTATCTCTTAGCATTTGCCTGCAAACTAAACTCTTCTTCTCTTGTGATAATACACATAAGACTTTTGTCCTCCCTTTTCCTTGACATCTTAAGAAAATCCAGCCCACCATTTTGATGAAACACATTCAGAAGGAATTCCTTGTTTCCTAACACTGAGCAACAGAGCCTCTAAAATGCTTAGAGAGAGCACATTTTCCTGGGGCTGCAGAGAATGAGTCACGCTAGATATATGCCAGATCAAATACAGCAAATAATCAGCGAGCTGGCACACTGGCTGGCCTGAGAAAAGAGCATTTCATTTGTCTGTTTTGCTGTACTTACCTACAACAATAATTTTCAGGGTGCTATTCACTAAGAGGATAGACTGTCCATGTTATCTTTCTTCTCCAAAGTCATCCAAATTAATGAGAAATAGATAGCTATACATCGTGAGAAGGCCATTCTGGGCTTGCTCCCACACAGCACCGAACCCTCTGGCTTAAGGCCATACTGTGGCTTAAGCACCAATTTTCCCATTGGCCTCGGTGGCTATTGATGGGAATCAGTGCCTCCAAATGTCAGGCCTCAAGGACTCATCTTTTAAATACCATTTTAAAATGCATTTGAGCACCTAACTATATTCTGCAGACTTAATTACTGTATAAATCACATCCGTGAAATAACCCCAGAGCGCTGGGATCAGAAGGAAGGTCCCTGAGCTCCAAAACAGAGAAAAGTCTTTTACTTTTGTGGTTTGCTTGTGCAGGTTTCATTTGGTGCCCAGCTCTGCCACCACACGCGGTGGGTCACAGTGACGTTTAGGGAAGGAACTTAATGATTCTGCCTCAATGTCCCCATCTGCAATAGGGGGTTCTTCCAAGGTTGCACCATCCCTTCTGCGGGGGAAGGTCCATTAAAAGTGTGTATGGCTCTGAATGCAGAAAGTGATGATGAAGAACAAAACCACATAGCAGTTTGGGTGAAGTGTTCTTCTCCATTTCTTCTATTTCTGTACTTGTAACAGAATCCATTTCTGTTATTTTATTCGCCAGCTATGCACATCCCAAACCTGCTGACCACTATCGCTATTCAGTGTTCACAGAGGAAAAAGTGTGAACAAAGTTGTGTGTGCTTTGTTCTCAACAACTAAAGGCACGGTTTAACCCAAAAAAGATCCACACCAAAAAATGAAGCACATTTTCCCAGACTCCTCTCTCAGCTAAGCAGAGGCACAGTAACTTTCCCCTATGGTCAAAAGTTATTCAACTTTCATGTGGTTTGGTTCATACTTATCACCTGAAATAAGGAAAGAATATACATAAAATAATTTTGTTCTAATTAAAAGCAATCTGGAAATAATTATTTTTATCTTTAAAGTATCTACATTAAAGTTACCTTAATGTCAATTGCAAAGGTGTAATAATTATTAGCCTAACTATTAACATCTCTCAGCAAGCTAATTAGATGGGCACAAAATAAAAATCGTTTATGCCTGAGGTCTAGAGAAGCTAAATCAGAAGACTTTTTTTTCAGGTTACATTTTCAAGGTGGGAGAACTTCTGCCTCTGGGAATCATGATCTATTTCCTCACTTGAAATAAGAAAAGGAAAAAAAAAAACCAAATTAAAATGCTGAAAATTTCCCCACACCTTAACTCTAGGCACTGCTAAAAGATGATTGTATCATCTTGCCTTCCAATGATGGTGGCTATGCTTGTCTATCAGGCTGAAAGCCTGCATTTTATACGTGGAGGCCCCACCACCACAAGCCTGTCGTGTCACCGTCTGTATGGACAGACCATGACTAGACAGAACAAATCCTCCAGGTTTCTTAGCACTGCACCTTCATCAGTGACATACTGAGCCCTGTGACTCCTTCTGTAACTGTGATCAACCTTCCCCATTTCTGTAGGTCCAGAGAAACAGAACAGAATCCAACAGAACCTGCAGGCACAGTCCATCCCTGTCTCACTCACTGGAAAATAAGATACGAGGAGATTTGCTCAGTGGTTCTGGAAGAAGAACCCTATTGTAATTACAGGCATAGCCTTGGGAAAAGCAGAGAGACATCATGCATTGGAACAGCTTGCCCAGGGCAGTGGTAGAGTCCCCACCCCTGGAGGTATTTAAGAGTCATGTAGATGCAATGCTGAGGGATATGGTTTAGTCAAGGATTTCTCAGTGTTAAGTTAGTGATTGGACCTGGTGATCTTAAAGGTCTTTCCCAATCTAGGCAATTCTGTGGTAAAGTTTTATGATGTAAAACCCCACATATTACCCTTCCTGCTAAAGGAGACTCTGCTGCTTACCCACAGCTCTTCTATTCTTGTTTTGTTAAAATGAGGAGAGCTCATATTATTTAATTATTGCCTTCTGTACACCACATTCCTCAGCAGACCAGAAAGGCTCTGCTTTGCAGCCCACAGCAACCAGTCTTGCAGGGAAGTTGCAGTCCTGCCATAGCAAGGGACACTGAAAGGCAAGCCTGGGCTGTGTAGCTTCATCTATCACTAACACAGGCAACACATCATGGTCATTCATCTCAGAAACATATCTAGCACTATCTCTCAAAACCTGATGTAATGGCCACTGCTCCACACACACTTAGTGGGAGGCTCACAGAAAAGCCTCCCCTGGTTATCCAGGACAAAAGTCTTACCAGGGCTGCGGCTTTGCTTGTTGTGCTATGAAAGATAATGGCTTCACACAAAAATAAACAGGTTTGCAGACTGTTCCAGGGTGTTAAGATCATACTGGTGTAATGGGGTCTGATGAAAAGCAGCTTTTTAGCAAACAGACACATTATCCTCATGTCTTCCTCAATACAAATGTTTTTTCATGGAACAACTAAACTTAATTTCTTCCTTTCAGCAACTCCAACTCAAAAGAACTTAGTTGAAAAATGAACCTCCAATGAAAAGCTAAACCATCAAAATATTTAATTGAAATATGGGAAGAAATCACTTCCTTAGCAGCTGTTACTGAAGGAAGTGAGCCAAAAACTACAACTGGGTTTAAGGAAAGAACCTGATAATTTTATAAAACAACAGATATATTAAGGTAGCAGGACCTACATGCAGCATGAACTGAAGGAAGCAGAGAGTATTCTCCCCGTTCTCCTCCCCAGTGTCACATGTGGACAGGCACAAGTTTTTGAGGTCACGGAATGAGAAAGGAAGGGGATTTGAACAGGAGCATCCCCAGCACCCCTCTGCCCTCCTGCAGTTCTGAGCCCTGCACTCCTGCTCCCAGAACCATGCTGAAGCTACCTCCCAGCACAGCTCCTGCTGTTACCTCCTCCAGTTACCAAAGCCACACTGGGAGAATAGGAGGCAGGAGTGGTTTAGCTGCCCTTTGCACTGTGGCTTCTCTTATCCGTGTTGAGACAAGATACAAGGTTTGTTAAGGGAAGGTTTCCCTTCTGAGGCACTGACCATGTATCAGGGTGTATCTAATGACTCAGAAAGACATTAATTCACCCCAGTAAGATACTTACCCTAAGGACGCTTAATCAGAGTGATTGAAGCAAATTAATAAAGTATCCACACTAAAAACTATAATGCAGAAGAGAGCCTATACACAAACCAAATCTCTTCTCTGTTTTAATCCCAAGAATTGGGTTTTCTGTTCAAAACAGTTCTGCAATCAGATCCCCATGGAGACCCTCACAGCCTCTTTGGCCTGATTATAGCCCATTCAAATTGAAAAGACTGACTGAGGACTCTGGATATTCAGCTTCCCTTGCAACACGATAATGCTTTATCCACAGAGATCACCTGTCCCGTTTCCAAGTATCTCTTGCACAATTACAGTGGTATTCAAACAACTCTCTGCAAAACTGTAGTTGTTACGAGTTTATACTTCTCTTTCTAATTCTTTCTAAGGATTAGGTCCTTAGTTCTCAAAGTGTCAAAACACATCTGTGATCTAACAAATGTCCAGATACACTTCTGAATAAAACCTGGAATATTAGTTAGTCACTTAATACTCCCTTGAGGATGCAATCTTTATAAAGTTCACAAATAAAACAATTAAGCTCACCTTTAATTAAACATTAAAATTAAAGAAAATGTCATGGCTTCCTATATGGAGCTTTTATTGGCAGCATGTGAGCATTTTTTCCCTTATTGCTTTAGAAGTGAACAATATACATCTTAATTGGAAGGAAAAATTACTTTAGAATTGGATTTGTGGCATGCAAGGCAGACTCTCCATCACAAGAATAGCAAGTTTGTGGAGCACAATTTACATCTGAAATGCTTCAGGGTCCTTGGTGATCTAACAGTGGTGACCAAATCAAACCACATGAAGAGAAAATTGCACTTGGTTTACAAGCATTATGCCCTCAACTGGGTGTTTGAATTTCGTCTGTGCTGTGTGTGCTTTAGCAACACCATCTGGACATTGTCAAACTGGTTTTGAATATCAAAATATATAGCCATAAAGAAGACACATATAAATAGTAACTCGCCTGCTGCCCGAGGCAGCATGTCACGGTTCCCTTGTTTGCTGCACACCTGTTTCAGAGCGTATTGCATAGGAATTAACCACACTTGCATCTGTGAATCCAGCAAAATTAGGGCTACTAGGGTAGGCATGGAAACCAGAGGTGTGAGTGGGGTGGCATAGGGGAGTAGGAATAATGACCCTAGAGTTTTGCTTTAGGAATGGAGAGAAGAGTTGTGGGCAGTGTTTTCTGAGAGCTGGGTGGGGGAGGAAGTGCAGAAGCCCAACATTGCACCAGCATCTGGTGCCTCTCCATCACATTTTTATAGGTGGCAGATAAGGCAGCAGTACTTGGTCATCCCTAAAACCCCTGAGGATTAGCAGCATAAAAGGAATTTAATCTACTGATGTCTAAGCAACATTTCAGTCTTTGCCATTTGAGGTTTTCTTAATGCTGTTGACAGCCCAGCAGTGAGAGGCCCTCAGTGAGCTAGCTTCCCACGTATACAGCTCCAGTATACAGAGGGAATTAACTTTGGCTCCAAAGACCTGGCAGACTAACAGACAAGAGGGTCATGCAGCAGAGCAGTGCCTGACACAAATCCATTTTGTTCATCTCTAGAGCAGTACCTACTTGGCAACCCATTTCTCTGTCACAAATAATCATGCCCATGCTTGAGCAGGTCATCTCTTCAATAACCTGGAAAATACTTGTCTCAGCCATGCACAAAGGCTTAAGAAAAGTATAGTTAAAAGAATGAAATCAAAATCATCTCCTTTATCCAGAGATAAAGGACATTGCTAAAGCTTTTAGGCTTAAAATTAGTCTAAATATCTTTGATGTCTCTGTGACATTCGCCTTCTATTTTGTAAGCTTTGTGCATACATTCAGATAGACTAGCATAGTATGTGTATGTACATATGTATGTGTGTATATATAAACATGCATGCTTATACATACATATACATGCATGTATACTAAAGCTCCTTTGTTTTTCAGAAGAAAAAGAAAAAGCTCACTAACTACAACATGTAACTTGCAGGAGAAAACATGACTACTATGTCTAGCACACGTCTTATGTAGTTGTCCTGGTTTGATTAAGAACAGAACTAATTTTGTTCAGTGATTTTACTTCTCAGCTCAGTTCTTCTAACTAACTGCAATTTCTGAAGGTAGCAGCCTGTTTTTCCAGGCAGTGGCTGCTTCTAGCAGTGATAACACCCCGTGGTTAGAGTTACTACTAAGGATGGGTGCGCAGACCTAGGCCACTGCTGAATCTTGTGCACCACGCTGGGGGGTGCAGAAAGGAAAAGGCCACACCTGCTGGGAGGAGCAGCCAGGACAGGTGACCCCAAACTGAACAATGAGGTATTCCATCCCATGTATAGCATGTTTAGTATAAAGCTGAGGGATCATGAGGGTCAAGCTCCACTCAGTTCGGCTCTTCTAGCTTCTTCCTCACTTCTTCACTGGCTGGCATCCAAGGAAGGCTGTCCTTTCTGCCTTTGATCCTGATCTGTGTGTTCCAGAATCCAGTACCAGAACTCAGCCTCTGAACACAGTTTCCATTCGCTGCTAGGACCAGTCTGGGATTTTCCCAATGCCCGTTCCACAGCATCAGTGGTGATGGTGATGTAATTACCATTGAGAGGGGTGGGTTTGATATTAGTTTTGTATCTATTCCATTTTTATTATTATTATTAGCTTAATTTTCATTAAATCAGTTCTAGTTGCCTTTTCTAATCACTAAATCACTCTCCCTTACTACCTTTCTCTTCCCCTTTGGAGAGGGAGGGGAGTTAACAGAAAGCGTCTCTTATGGGTCTAGCAGGCTGCCCTGACATTGAACCATGACACTGGTCCTAAAAATCAAAATCAGTTAGGTCATTGAGATACTGAATCTACACATCCTGGCATTAGTTCCCATGAAGTTCAAAACTGCAGGCTGCTACTAAGCAGAACTCACTGTCCTCAGAGATCCTGTGGACTCATTTTACCCTCTCGACCAAAGCTCCTACTGCAGCCTTGGACTATTTTCCCTCTTGCTATTTAACAGTATACTGAGCAACCACAGCATAAAGATAGTATGACAGCTATTGAGTTGATTGAAAAAAATATCCTGATCTCCAAGTGAACAAGTAGAATTCTACTTGGGTCATATCTCACTCCTTTTTTTTTTTTTTTTCTGTTGGGCTTGACCTATTGGAGTCAAAGGAAAATGGGAACGTTCATCAAAGCAATTTGAAGTCTCCTGCAAAGTGATGGGAGAAGAGAGAGCATCAAGTTTCTTTTCTGACTTAAGGTCTGAACCTGTCCTAACTGAGGTTAATAACTATTCCATTTATTTCAGAGCAAAAGCATCCTCTTACATTTAAATCACTAAAAACTTCAAGTGCCTCAATTAGCAAGTATATTCTCACCATGTAGACCATTCTAGCAGTATAACAGACTATTAAGTGAGAAGTAGTATAATTTATTTTGTTCACATGCATAGATGACTCCCCATCTCCAGAGATCTGTAATATTTAATGGAGAAAGAAACCCAAAGCATCCAAAAGAAAAAAGAAATTGCCTCTGAATACTTGTGAGTAGGGAGACAATAAAAAGGATGACAAAGCAAGTTCCTTAGCCAAGACTATAATAAATATTACACAAAATCAATTAGAAATTCCAAGTTCTTGTATAAGAGAAAAACTACTCCTCCTTGATTAAAAATACATTACTGCTAGAGGTGTCTGAGGGGTCTTCCTGTCATAGCACTGGAATTCAATGTTTGATCTTCCTGCCTGGCTTTAAGCTCACATGCTGACAATTCCTTGCCATTTCAGCTTATAAATGTGCCTCTTGTTCTGCTTTTTAAAGAAAAGGTCAGTGTTCTCTTAAGTAATGTCATTTAAAAAAAGCAAACCTCATTTTTTCATCTTGTGCTGCTCAGCAAATGAAAGGCACATCCTCCATTTATCTCACATTCACTTTTTGAACATCAGTAAAAAAAAACATGAATACAGGTAATCAGACAATGAAGAGCAATATCTACTAGTCTGTCTCCAGGATTATTTCCTACAGTATATTTTCCAACATTTTTTTCTTAATTTAAATTACTCATTTAATAAGCTAACTGTTCCTTCATATCCTAAGGGAGACTGTTTTACAGTGCAAGATGTTCATGTTATGAGGATCTCTGTGTTTAACTTATCCTATTATTCCTACTTATATATTCTATCAACAGTCTACCTGACTACCCTTTCACACCCTGCAGCCTGTTTCTTCATGGTTCTGTCAATACAATAAATTGATCTCACACCAATCGAATGAAATTGTTATTGGTTTCCACACCTCACTACCTATTCTATTCAAGGAGTGATATTTAATGTCATGTACAGTACCAGGCTATTCTCATGATAAAAATATGGCTGATTAAATATATGAAAATCAATGTCAGGTTAATGTATTGTGTTGATTTCTGGTTAGCAGGTGGGTCCCTCTCTTTTAAAAGTGAGACTGTTTTTCATCCGGTCATGAAATTAAGAACGTTTACACCAATAAATAATATTAAAATTGGGGGGGGCTGCTTCAGTTAAGCTTTATAGCTCTTTGTTCAGCTCATATTTGTAGTCAAAAGTCAAGACTGAATACAAATATTTTTAGTTTTGATGCAAAGGCCTTTTGGAGCATAGCTCCCATGGAAAATTTGAAAGGGAATAACGTTTAGAATACTGTTTGGGGTTAATTGTTGTTAGGTACACCCTTAGACTGTGATTAATTCAAGGACCCCAAAACCTGTCTGCAATGTTCCCTTTATGGTTATGTTAATGTTTCTTTCTATCAGCAGAGCCAGACTGGGACCTGGCATATAACGTAGACTGAGCTATGCCATATTCCAGCTGCTTCACACATCCTTAACTTGTGCTTTATGTGAATTTATATGCTGTTGAGGTCATTATTTTAGCAATGGCCAGTTGCCTGTTGATAGCATAACCATATCCAAGTGAAAAATTATCTTCTCCTGAGAAATATCTCAGGATTTTCTGTTTAGTTCAGCAAATAGCATCAAAATGTACAGGAGCCGAATCATTGTTCACTTCAGTAATGTGATATTCTACTGTTGACAGTCTCCCTGGATGGCTTGTAGTCAACTGTCGAAGCCAATAAGCCAATGATATGAGCAGAAAAAAATGAAGCAGAGTCAGATAACCACAACTGTCTGAGCTCTGCCAAGGAGACAGGCAGGAAAGACAGAAGTGAAATAGTCCTTGAATATAGGAATTTTCCTAGTCAACATTTCTACATCATTTCCCTTCTCTGGAAGCACTACTTGCCTCTTTTCAGTTCCTCTAGACCTAGCAAGATCTAGTGGACTGTGAGCAAGATACTCTTCTGGGAAAGTTAATGAGACTAATCCCATCACCTGATTCATCTGAAATTGCACCCATCGCCTGAACATTCAAGTGCACACTTGAAGGGCAGAGTCATGTGATCATACAAGAGGCTGAAAATGTTCATGATCCCCGTCAAAATATTTCCCCTTTCCTTGGGAGTGATGGCCTCACCTATACTTCCCTGTGCTGCCATCTGTAATTGCTATTTTGCTGAAGTGCTGGAAGCATTGACTGGTGCCCAAGCTTTCCATAGGTTTCTGCCTGAACAGAAAGTACTTCTAGCACAGGTACCTCCACCCAGATCAGCATGCACAGAGACATATAGGCATGTCCACAGAAAGCATTGGATGATCGGAAGAATAAGAGCAAAAAAAAAAGGGTAACTACGAAGAAAATGAGAGATAATTATTTTGTTATCACAAGTTCTGTATCTGAGATGTCCTGAGATACCACTGCTGTGTGCTGGTGATAAATATTATGCAGATAAACTATGGCAATGGAATGATTTTTTTGTTTCCAATCAAATTATTTACCTGGGCTGAAAAGAAATATGTTAGTTTCTGACAAAAACTGATTATCACAGATCTGTGAACGCTTGATAAACTGACACCAAAATAGCTATTGTTCAACCAAGTAGCACTCTGAAAACAGGGAAATATGGAACAACCAAAACAGAATCACAGAATCACAGAATCACAGAATCCTAGGGGTTGGAAGGGACCTCGAAAGATCATCTAGTCCAACCCCCCCTGACAGAGCAGGGCCACCTAGAGTACATCACATAGGAACATGTCCAGGCGGGTTTTGAATGTATCCAGTGAAGGAGACTCCACGACCCCCCTGGGCAGCCTGTTCCAGGGCTCTGTCACCCTTACAGTAAAAAAATTTTTTCGAATATTCAACTTGAACCTCCTATGCTCCAATTTACACCCATTCCCCCTTGTCCTATCACTGGTCACTACTGAGAAAAGCCTAACTCCATCTCCCTGACACTCACCCCTTACATATTTGAAAAAACCCCAACCTGTTTTAGAAACCAAAAACGTCATGTCTGAGAGCAGTGTCACCCAGTCTGATTTAAGTTGGTAGAAAACACTGCTGTGCAACTGACAGTGAATGAAACCAATCTCAGTTTCTTCATTTGTACAGGACAGTGACCCTACTCTAACTCACATTGGATCAGATGGAGTGAAAAGGCTAACACTGATTTACATTGAATTTTAAGCAGCCTCAGACCTGGCGTTGAAGATCAGCTAGAACATAGTTGTCCTGATTGTACTCTAATCTGTATTACTCCCCTCCACACACATAGGCAGTTGTGACAAATATTGTGCATGTTTACCCATGTCACACTCATCTGACAATTAGGACTGCAGAAAAACTAAACACAGTGACAAACTGTGCTGTAGAAGTTACATAAAGTCTCTGCATAAAAAGAAGCTGCTTCAGGATACAGGTTTCTGTAGTGGTGGTCAGACATTTATTCAGAAGGACAAAGTTGAGCACTGAATTTATAGTGGCCATATTATATAAACTGAAGTTTTCATCAGATTTGGAGATTGGTCTTTATCACCTACAGCTTGCTCCATCTGCTGTAGCCTCCTCATAAAATGCCTCTCTAGGAAAGCACCATGCTACAATGAAAACTATCTCTTTGCAAAGAGAAATAGCAAATTCGAACAGTAAAATGCTTCACTTAGTGCTGAGCTGGCCTTTTTTCTTTCAGCAGATATTCCCAGCTCCACTCCTACTGATCAGGATTTAAACAAAGTAAAGGAAAAACATGCTTTTCTATTCAGTGTCTGCTGCAAACCTATTGTCTCTTTGAAGGAGATTAGATAAAGACAGACTCGGTTTTGTCTTGACATGAAGCCTACTGCTTTTAAGTCAAATTCATCAGAAGGGCTTTGAGTGAAAGTAGAAGTTGATGACAAGTTCAGCAGTTCTTCAGAGCCATGGAGTCCTAAAATTTGGAAAGTTCAGAGATTGACTGTAAAGGACAGAAGGGAGGAAGCTCGTGTTTTCTAACCAGCACAGCACTTCTGTGTGCCCTGTTCTCACCTTACATAGTGCAAACAGGAGCAGATCTAGAAGACTCAGGGAAGATCAGCTTAAAATACTCTCATACAGCCAAATGTCACATTCATCATTACAGATAAGAAACCCTGGCAAATGTGGGGAACAGAAGCCTAAAGCAAGACACAGGGCCATCAAAATGCCTCAACCTCACAACTTCTCCAGGTACCTCAAGTCTTTGGTGGATCAGACGACCTTGTACCTTGATATAGCATTAAAACATATTTCACAGACAGAGATATTAATTCTGTTCTCTTTTTGTTGTTGTTGTTGTTCTATTCATGGCTAGTCAAACAAGGGCCAAAATATGCAAATAGTGTTCAGCTCCCCAAGAATTAACTTAAACTAGACATTAGTGCATATTTTCTTTTGCAAGTAACTGATGTCCACAGTGAACTGAGTGTTGTATAAAGACTGCATAAAGATGAGCCTGCTTTGAAGAACCTGCCCTTCAAGGACACAAGAGTTAAAAAAAGGAAAAGGGTAACAACAGCAAACATCAAACCACTGTGGCCTAAAGCTTCCAACTAATCAGGCACCAGTAACACAAACTGTTAGAAACACAATAGACTTGCTGAGACTGAAAGGGGACATAAGTCATACTCATTCAAGTACACAATATTTCGCACCAATTTCAATTTGTGTGGTTTTGGCATGATGTATCATTAAGGCCAAGAGCTTCACAGGAATCAAAGAGGTCCGAGGTTTTATACAAGTGTCAAGAATGATCAGAATTATAGCAGAAAAACCAAAAGAAAAAAAAAAAGAAAAGGAGAAGAGGAAAACCTATAAACTTTCCCGCCTCCAGGCATAAATGAATTTTCCACCCATGGAAACTGGGATAAAATTTCTCAAAGGTTAATTTTCAAATTGCCACTAGCTGTGAAACTTCTTGTCTCTTTCTTTGAAGCAGCTGGTTCTGTCTGCTGCCAGCTGCAGAAGACTGACCTTCATCAGCCTTGGGTCTGACCTGCTGTGGCAATTCTCCTAGTCATATATATTTTGAGGTGAAAAAAAGTCATCTGTCACATAAGAAAACACAGACAAATATGTTTTAAAGCACACGGTTATCCTTTTCTCCTTCCTCAGTGAAGGCTTGGAAATAGACCTGATTATATCACGGGTTTTCAAACATCCCAAATGTTTAGAAAGTAATGTATGACACAAGAAGTCTGATAGATAAAAAAAAAAAAAATCAATTGTATTCACCCCCACAACAAGGGGATATTTAATAAGAAAAATGTGAGTGTAATGAACAATTTGAAATTGCCTTAAAAATCTCATCTCCACTTCGACAATTAATCAATTTCAGCAGCCACTTACTACTTAATACACATCACATCAATAGAGATTATTGCTGACACAACAATTCCTCTTAGTCAATCCTAGCAGGGGCTGAAATTTTCCAGAGCAAAACAAATTATTCACACTGATGGATCAATGATTGTCTGTAGAGAAGGACAGGTAACTGGATCTTTTCAAAAGACAAATACAATGCACAATTAGGTTTTCAACTTTACAAAACACTAATACAGCAGTTTCTAAATGCAGTGACTTGCTAATTCTCCTGAAATAGAGAATAATTAGATTAACAAGTGACAGAAACAGATATTATTTTTCTGGTGTCACAGAGGCACCCACAACACAGCAGTAACTACACAAAACGCAGATTTATTGCAATATAAATTACCCAGCACTGACAGACCAAAGTAAATTAGAAATGCGGGGTGAGGTGGGAGTATACTACTACTACACAACTAATTCCTAAATTTTAGGAGTATCCTCAGACAGATGAACCAAAACATACACACGCTTGTTCATCACAGGGAAAAACCTCTCCACAAGGGTACTCACAAAGGGGGTCACTCACCCAGAAGGGGAAAGGGCTCACTCAAGATTATATCTAGGAGAAATAATCAGTCACCAAACGGGGAGGGCTCATGCACCCCTGAGAAGTTTCCTTGGGCAGTGTCCCAAGCCAAGGCGAGGGTCCCCGACTGCAAATCCACTCACTTGCTTGGACAGAACAGACTCAGAATAGACTCTCCCCTGGGGCTCCGTCTATACCTTAGTCAAATCTGAATTGTGGTCACTGCAATTAGCCGGAGGCAAGCAGACAACAAAGGCAGGCTAAAGGCCCGAAACAAAATAATCTAGTTTTAGCTGCTATGAAGCCCCAATCTTTACCAAGTCTTTGGCAAGACCGGTAGCTGTCAGGTCTTTGATAGGGTGGCTACACCTGCCACACCTAGAAATGAGACATGTGGCTCTAAGGCTCATAAATACACTTCTGAAATATCTAGCTGCAATTCTTGCCTCTTTACTCGCAGCTGCTTTTTGTACAGGACTATTCTAAACACACGTTTTAAGTCCCAGATCCTCCTTGTTTGCTGGAAGGCAGGATAGACCCTCTGATTTCAATAGAACTATGCTGACCTGAATCACCTACAGAGCCAGCCAGGAAAGACAAAAAGAGAGATGAGACATAACCACTGTTTTAGGCATCCAGGAAAAAAGGTTTAGACAACATATAATGTTAGAGAAAAAATAAGAAAAGATAAGGAAAAATGAAGGAAAAAGATAAAATAAAAAAGAGGGTGGGAAAAAAAACCAAAACAAAACAAAACGAGCCAGGGGGAAGGACCTGGAGAGAAAGATGATTTTTCTCAGTCTGGGATTTGTTGTTACAGTGGGAAGTGGATAGCCCAGATCTGTATGGACCCATCTGCCCCAGCCCTTCCTAGAAGGAAAATTTTGCAGGAGGATGCCAGGATCCTGCAGATGTGGAGGTCTGTCTTAGACATACAGTCCAGGAATAAAGTGGATGAGTCAGAGTGCAGATGGTGACTTTGAGCAAATCTGGAGAAACTTCATTACAGGAAATGTCATCAGCAATTTTGGTCCACACAACAAAAAATAGGCTCTTGGCAAACATTTGTTGAGACGTTTTTTTTTTCCCATTTATTCTCATTGCTGTCTTTTTCTACCTTCTCTACTAAACATCAATTCTTCTCTGCAACTTTCACATCTGCTTCTGGTATCTCATGTGCTACTTGCATGGTAACAGAAATCTTGCCATGATAGTCCTTGAAGGGTTTATTAATCCTGAAGCTGTCTACTAAAGTAAACACTTTTAAGTACCATGAAGATTGTCTACACTCTTTAAAAAGAGAGTTAACAATCCCTTACTGTATATATAAGGAAAACATATTTTGGGTTGGTTTGAGTTGGTTTGGGTATTTTAATTTAAAGCAGTAAATAACATCTCTCTCCTTGCTAACATAGGCAGATCCTTGAAGAAGTTTTTTTTTAGGAGCATGCTTAGCTGTGGGTTTCTTAGCCTGTGAAGAATGGGAGAGGTCATAGACATGTGTAAATGAAGTTAGTGAAGCCTCTTGACAGGTATGAAGAATTCATTTTCCTTGATCGGGTTTGCTCCTTTTGGGGATACCCTCTAAAATCCAGGCTTCTCTGTGGTATAATTACTACTTTTAACTGCCAATAGTGTTATCAAAAAGAATGAGTTCTAAAGGATACCATGCAGAGAAAAATCTGTGGTTTCATCATAGGTCATTAGTTTGTGTAAGGTCCATGGTAAGTATTTCTCCCCAAGCCAGTGCTTAATGCAGAGTCCAAAATATACTGAAAATATACTGAAATCAAAAAGAAAACCCATGCATTTTCACATGGCTGTCTTGAAAATTCCCCACCCCCACAGAATGTGCTCACAAATGGCTTTGCAAGGCCCTGTTTCATCCCTAAATGATTAAAGCAGGTTCTCAGCTTTGAGCCAAGGAGATTGTCCATTTTTTGCTTCATAATACCAAAAAGGTTGTTCATGTCTGAAGAGGATGGTGAACAAGAGTTCCTGAGAGGGACAAGCAGTTGCAAGGGAGAAGGCTATGAACTTAGATCATGTACCAAAACACACGAAATTTACCATCATTTAGTTCCATAATGGATCCATGAGCAGTTCCCTTAACCATAGTACCATAGGGAACAAATCTCTCAATCACAACACCCTACTGACTATGCAGAATCATCTACATCATACAGTGTCTTGTACACACACAGAGGCTCAAATGTGGATTGATAAAATCAAAACACTGTTTCTGAGAAATATTCATATTTCTCCTCCATCCCACCTCTATCCTTTAAAACCCTTCAACAATGGCTTGAGAAAAGATTCTGGGAAATGGCTCCCAGAATAAGACCCCACACAACTTAAAAACAACCAACACAGAACCCACCTGTTCATAAACCAGGCAGTCTTGTCTTGAGTGAAGGTCAAGATAAGACTCTGCAAACACAATGTTCACCTTGGCAAATAACAGGAAATTCAGGTGCCACTCCAAAGTCAAGCATCACTGCCAAAAGGTTCTGAATTTCCAGGAGAATATGACCCAAAGGCACCAAACAACAGCAGTGCCAGCTCATGTTTAATCATGCCAGCAAGCAGAGCTGGGAGCAACACATTCACTTCCTGAAACTTGTTCAGAGAGTGATGTCTTGCACTAAACACCTGTCTGACTCCCCTCAACCAGCACAGCAGTGACTGATATTCCTAGATTACTTTCTCTTGACACACTTTATGTTGAATAACATTAGGTACACTCACGGTTCATAATACTCAGTGCTGTAGCTGTTACTGAAACTCTTGCTTTGAAGTAAATCAGTAGGAAATCAGCAGGAACTCTTTTTCCCAGGAAGATGAGGGTTTACTTTGCCTTTTCTTTTATTTGAATTCTTTCCTGCAGCTCAGAGAAGCTATACAAATGGAAAAGAATAACCAGCAGGTACTAAATTTTGTTGAAATCATTGATAAGATTTCCTATCAGCAGTCCTGGATTAACCTTTTCCTAAAATAGTGGATTGTAATAGGTGTAAACAAAATTATTTTCTTCATAGCAGCTTGTAACATGCTTTGTGACCAAGTCAATGCTGATAACACACCAATGTTTTACCTGTTGCTGAACAGTGTTTGCACAGCATGAGGGCCTTCTCTTTTCCTTACTCTACTCACTCCCCCAGTGAACAGATTGGGGATGGGTTGGGAGGGGACACAACCAGGCAGGTGACCCAAACTAGCTGAAGAGATCACAGAATGGTAGGCATTGGAAGGGACCTCTGGAAATCATCTAGTTCAACCTCCCTACTAAAACAGAGTCATCTAGACCGTGTTGCACAAGATCATGCCCAGAAAGCCTTTAGAGAAGGAGACTCTACAATCTCTCTGGGCAGCCTGTTCCAGTGCTCCATCACCCTCACAGTATGGAAGCTTTTTCTGATGTTTAATTGGAAAATTCTGAGTTCCAATTTGTGCCCGTTGCTCCTTGCCCTATCAATGGGCACCACTGAGAAGAGTCTGGCCTCATCTTCTTGACCTCTGACCTTTAGATATATACAAGCACTGATAAGATCCCCTCTTAGTCTTCTCTTCTCCAGACTAAACAGCCCCAGGTCTCTTAGCCTTTCCTGGTAAGAGAGATGTTCTAGTCCCCTAATCCTATATATTCCATAGATATTCCATGCCATATATTTATATATATTCAAAGCTTACCATTCTGTAATTAACCTTGTTATATGTTTTTAATGAAGACCAAAGTCCCACAGAAAATGCTGGGATACTTATGCCAATGATTTCACTGAAGTGTTGTGTGGAAAAAATAATAAAAATGGCCTGGCAAACTTAGGTGAGAATTTTCAGGGCAGAGTAACACTATTACTGCATTGAGACTGTCTTCACAGTGGTGTTATTACAGTAAGGACCACACATCACACTTGCTACACTTTGTTTAAAATCCTCCTAAGAGAAATATGCTTTTAATATTCCTAGACAGTCCCTCCAATTGTGGTTTTCTGTATAACACTGCATTTAGGTATTTCAGCTCTTATATTGTGAAATAACTTCTTTTATGTTTGTCTTCCAGCAATTAAACCAAACCTTGAAAAGGTTGCAAGGTGAAAAAAGGAAGGAAAATTAAATAAGTGAATAGTAGTTACAGTTTTTATGAAGCTACCATGGTTTCCTGCCAATAGGGGAGTCCTTGGTTATATTGTTCTGCTTGATCGTTTCAAAGTTTTTTAGTCAAAGACTTTTGCTTAGCCCCCTCCTCAGATACAGAGTCCCTTTCCTCCCTGGGCTATTTGGAGAGAGTATGATTCAGTATCTGGAAGAATCAAATCTTACATTTGAAGTAGCACTGAGAGGTGGAATAAACACGTCATAGACTGCTTTAACCTTTTAGAGGTCTCTGACATACATAGATGTTTATGTAGAAAGACAGCACAGAGAGGGATGAAAAGAGAAATGGAAATAGAGAGAAGTACACAGAGAGGACCAGTGTGCCTATGGCAACCACACACCTGTGCCTTTCCAAGTGTTCCCAGCTTTGAAAACATTTCGTCACAAGACAAAAGTTCAGTTTTCCCTAATACTTGAGTGGAGAGGTAGAGAATAAGCACTGTGCCCATGAACCTTCCTGCTCCATCGGTCTTAAGTTCTGGCCCTTGCACAGCACTAGGAATGTACTACAGGTGCCTCAGTCTCTGCCCTAACACATTTCCCATTGAGTAATGCAGTCTTAGCTATCTCCCAAATATATTCATGTCTGTAACCTGAGCAGAATAGCACAGACTGCCTGATACAATCAGTGGCAAGGTCACTTCATCATTTCATCCCAAAGGGTAAAAGGAGGGCAAATTAGTGCCACATTTGTGGTAAAGAACCACAGGGGGCTTGGGCTCCTCTTTGACTCAACTCTGCTTTATGGATATTTTGTAGGTTAAATCATCATGAGATTATTTGCAGAACATGCTAAGCAAAAGCATATGAAAGAGGTGTGCTTAAGTCACTGTGTTTCCCAGAAAGCACATCTAGATTCTTCTAAGGAGGCTAGATAATATATTTGTAGAAAAAGGAAGGAAAAAAAATAATTTCTTTTGGTATGTAGTAATTCTGTCCATGGCTTTTATGTATCTTGAAAAAAACACATGCAGGATAACATCAGCTGATGTTTTAGAGTTTCTTTGCACAAAATATTTGTCATTGACCACGTGGGCCACCAGGGTCTCCCCTCCAGACAGGTCCCATCTGCTGCTGGAGACCTGAGTGGTAAATGGAAATCCAGCCACAAAGAGAAATGTGCCCTTCAGCAGCTCATGTTCCCAAGCAGTCAGAGCCAGGGCGATGTCGTACATCGACCATGAAGGCAGATAAAAATTGTGAGAAGTATCTGTTAAACAAAGATTGATATCACTTGACAGAGGCACTAACACCAGACAGATAGAACATGGGAGGGTGAGGAAAGGTCAATGGTAGGTGTAAAGCTGTTGTAGTTTAAGCCAGCAGGCAACCAAATACCACACAGCCATTTACTCACCCCTCCCCATCCCACAGTGGGATTGAAGAGGAAATTAGAAAAAAGATAAAACTCATGGGTTGAGATAAAGACAGTTTAATAGGACAGAAAATGAAGGGAAAATAGTAAGAGAATGTATATAGCAAGTGATGCACAATACAACTCTTCACCACCCACTCTCTGATGACCAGCCAGTTCCCAAGCAGCAACCCCCTGGTCAGCTTTCCCCCTAGTTTATACATCGAGCATGATGTCACATGGTATGGAATATCCCCTTGGCCAGCTTGGGGTATCTGTCTTGTCTGTGTCCCCTCCCAGCTTCTTTTGTAACCCCAGCCTCTGATGGCAGGGCAGTATGAGAAACTGAAAAGTCCTTGGCATAGTGTGAGCACTGCATAGCAACAGCTAAAACATCAGTGTTTATCAACATTGCCAACATTATTATTATTTTAAATCAAAACATGGAACTGTACCTGCTACTGGGAAGAAAATTAACTCTATCCCATCTGAAACCAGGAAAAAAGCTTAAAACAAGCGTCAGGGGCTGTATTTCAATACCCATTCAGATGTAAGGACGGAAAGCCTGTCAGTCTCTCTTTCTCACTTCGCTTACAACTGCTTGCTTCCCCTCTCCTACAACCACTTATGTGTGCTCAGGATTTTGCATGTGCTGTCAGTTCACATTTACATGTCCTGTGAGTAACTATGGGTAAAATAGATGTTGAAATTAAACTTTTGATCACTGTATTTGTAATTTCTTTGAATTCAAGTGTTAGCTAGGTAAATTGATTCAATAATATATGAAGAACCTTTCTCATCCTTCCCTTAAACTGGAATATAAGCATACCTGAAAGCAAGTTTCTAAAACTGAGGACACCAGTCCTCTGTGCATATATATTCATTTTTCAGTATGTGCAATATCCTAGCAAATCAGAACTCAGAGTGCTTGAATATAGGCTTAATGAAAACCAGTGAGTACGTGTTTCCTTGTCTTGCCATGAAAATGAAGGTTACACTGTTAGCCTTAGCTTTACACCTCTATTGCCATGTGTCAGCTTGGTCAAAACAGAGGCTTTCATAACTACAGGATTTTTAGGAGAACTAGTCCATGCCCAAAGTATCTAAATGATGAACATCCATCTCACAGCACTTCATAATCCAATGAAATTAATTCCAAGAAGTTGCATTAATACTGAAAGACCAACCAACCAACTCAGACTTTCAGCAGTACTTGGAATCCTTTGGGCTGGAAATGGCATCTTATATTTCCACCAAGAAACCTGATCAGTTGCTCTGCTTTGAGCAGGAGATTAGGACAGAGAACCTGCAAAGATCCCTTCTATAATATTCTATGAGTCCACAAAAAGCATATCAGGTTGTACTAATATGTGTGCAAAGGGTGCTGTCAGAAGGATGCTGTCATCCTTTTTGAGTATGTCATATACATCTGAGCTGTCTGTCACTGACCTACTTTCCTTCCTTCCCCCACAGCTGGAGTCAAGCTCAGACATAGACACAGTAAGTCATACTCTGGCAAGTGTTCACTGTAACACACATTCCAGGCCTATTATTAGGTAGCAGCATTTGGGAGCCCTAAGATATCTCTGCTATATGTCAAAAGCTACACCCAGTACCACACAGTGGAAAGGCAGTTTTAAGATTCCACAGTGCACATTTCATGTTCACACCCTTCTTCTAATATTCTTCACAGATAGCATCAAATTATCTATCTGGCTCCATGCTAAGGTCTAGAGAGTCTAAATTATTCTGATTAGAAGTGAGGATCTCTTCTAATCGCTCAAGCATTTCTGACTTGCTGACTCCCCTCCTTCTCCCCAAAGAAGCAAAATTATTATCACTCTGTAAATTACATTGGCAGGGTGGATACCAGTATTTTGGTTGCCATGTGTGGATAAAAATGATTTTCATCCATTCTTATCTTTCCTAAGGTAAATTGAGCACATGTAACAGCAAGATATGTGATAGCTGTCCCCCAGTTTCTACCAGGCATCAGCAGACAAGATATTACAGTTCTTAGATATGAGTACATATGTAAGAAGCAAACTCTGTTGTTTTGGACTGGTTCCAAGTGAAAAAAAAAGTGAGTCAGAAATCAGGTTGGTAAGTCTTCACAGATCTCTATCCATTTCATATGCTTTGTATTTTTCATTAAATTATATTTAAATAAAAATAAAATTTAAAAAAAAACAGCTTCCCTCCAAGTCCTTATCTTTCAGTGCAGTGAACAGGGCTTCATTTTTCCATGAAAATAAAGCAAGGCAAACCTGTGATCAAGACTATGTCCTCTTGACCTTTCGTTTTTTATTCTCTCTCTTCTTTTTGCTCTGACAGACACAATTTGAAAGCATCCTTGTCTTTCTGCATCACTTGTATTTTTGTCTCTTTTCTTTTTGGAGTTTGCCATTAGCTTTGCCAAGCTGCACCCTGGCAAAATGCAATGAATCCAGTTTAATTGAAGGGATCAGAAACACGGTGGAAAACATGGCATCTGTGGGAACCCGCTTCATGTCATTTGAACATCTGGAATTTTGCAGAAATTGAGAAAAAACAGAATTTGGCCATCAGTAGCTAGAATTGGGACAAATTGCCTTGCAGTTAAAGCCTAAGAAAACTAAGAACTCTCTCTGAAAACAAGAATAGGTATACTGTTTCTATTGCATCCTGATTTCTAAGCATATTAGAGATGATCCTTTTGCAAGATTCAAAGTCTTGATCAGAATTTATTCAAGCTGGGGGAGTTTAGATCTATAACTAAGAAAGACTAGGTGTGATTCAAGGTAAACTGCCACAAGTTGGATTCTTAGATTTTCCCTTCAAATCCTTCCCAAGCAATAATCAACCTTCCCATTTTAAGTGAAGCAGAGCTTGTGAAGATTAGTCACTGTTAATTAAAGCTGTATACCAAGTGGTAGAAATCCCTAAGTCTAGAAGAAACAGAACAGTTTTATTTCCAATCTGATGCTTGCCTTTTTTTTTTTTCCTTTTTTTTTTTTTTTTTAATTTCACCATTATTACTACTATTATTTAAAGATTTAGGGGTTTACATTATGAATATAAAACAATTGCAGCAGCTCCAAACTTGTTCCCTGTTTGGACAAAATTGAAAAGCAAACAAATTTGCAGTGGAAAATTACAACTATGCACACAATTTGCTTTCAGTTCTTGATCTGAAAATGTAGTGGAGAACTAACTTTTTCTTAGCATCTTTTAAGGCATATTTTGCACCATAGGATTCATGGGATTGAGCATCTGGTATAATGCCTCTCCAGTCTCTAACAGCGTTTTGCTTCCAGTAGGCACAGAGCCTTTGGAGCCAGATTGACAACAGGTATCACTGAGAATAAGACTGCAGAGCTCATCAGTACTGTTTGTCAAATCAGTGTTATATGCAGGGAGAACAAAAGAACTGTGAGTGTGTTTGACACCTGCCTAGGGGTGCAAATAACTAAGTAAATCTTTCATCCTTTTTACAAAAATTTGTCCATGCCAGTTGACCAGGTGTTTTTGAGCACTTATTGTGGCTGAAATGGTTTGCAATATACTATAATATTGCTATAATTATTATGTTTATTTTTCTCTCATGGAACTTAGCAACCTGGAAAAAGTCCTCTTTGCGTTCTTATATGTACCTATACTTTATGCTCCTCATTGACTTTTGCCCTCCTCCCACCTTTTTTCACACATCTACATTTTTTGTGTGTATCTGCAATTTCAACACCATTGCTGCACCAAATTATCCCTTTTCTGGACACTCCCCATGTAGTCTTCTCAGTTCACTTCTGTCATTCCACAGGAAGTGGTAAGTTTTCCATAATGAATGGTAGCCATCATCAACTAGATCAGAAGCTCCTCCAGTGCAGGCACAGGACCTGTCTCGAGAGGTGAACTAAGCCTCCTGCCTCCCTGCCCTCAGTCCTTCATCTCTTGTTCCACCCTGGGGCAAGAGCTGTTGTGGAGCTTAGTCTGAGACAGTGGGGCAGGCTACTGCATATCTTAGCTGTTTCCTTCCTGAGCTGTCAATGTAGGAACAACCCTCCCGCTAGTTACAGTGAAGATTTTTTTTTTATTGCTAAGAGACTGGGAGCCTGCAGACACTGAATTTCTGTCCTAAGGAAACATTTGATCAATGAATGTCTAAAAACTCTGAGTATTTCTAACTTTTGGCAATGCAATGGCTAAATTTACAACACTGAATAGCCAATATTCCCATCAACCTCATCAGAATTTTTGCCAACAGATGATGCCCAAATAGAGTTATCCAACTATACTTGCGGGAGATTTTCTTGAGAGTTTTTGGAATATGTTTGATGAAGATGAGGAGAAATGGTATCTTAATGAGTAGTCAAAATCAACACATGTTTATAAGCAACAATGAACAAACAAAATAAACCTTATCAATATGTAATGTCAATCATTTTGACATTAAAGCAAATTTTATATATGATGGTGACACCAGATGATAATTTGATTAAAAAGGGAGAGAACTGCACTGTGTATTTCCATCTGGATAAAAATAGGCAGATGAAATCTTTTAAGTTTTGCCAGTGCAGAGACAGTATGTTGTAAATTTACACATTGTGTCTACTAAATTGAGTTAAAGTAGCTGTAAATGCTGGGAGCAAGTTCTATTCTAAAAAATTAAACACTCTCCAGAAACCTCTCTGAACTGGATATGTTTTTTTTTGTGTCTGAGCATTATGCAATTTTTATCTCTCAACATTTAAAAAAATATGCTACCAAATGCAGGCAGTAAAAACTACATGGTCATCATCTGAATGAAGATGTTTCTATAACAATTCTATCCCTGACATATCAGACATGAATTCACAGAACTGAAAAAAAAAATAATCTCTCTTCAGCTATTAAGGATAAACAAACTTTCATTAAAAATTCTTTCCATTTACCTTGTACAACTTTTCTGAAGTTACATCAATCTCATAGAACTGATCATAATGCTTGAATTTTTCTGGTCCACATAAAACCAAATTACAGCATACTTCTGAGACGTACGGACATAAAGATGACAAAGTAGAATAAGTCACTCCTTTCCTGCATCCCATGGAATCCCTTTCACTATATCATAACACAATTTCTCTGCTTGACACAAGTTGGGCCTGTGTTCTCACAACTCATAGATCTCCACAGATCTACATATTGCAAAA
>VWZY01003859.1:246987-382515 GCA_013399075.1 Chloroceryle aenea | reverse complement strand
TCCTCTCCTCTCCTCTCCTCTCCTCTCCTCTCCTCTTCTCTCTTTTTCTTTTCTTTTTTGTTTTCTGGTTAAGACTTAGCAAGTTATTAGATCCTGATTTTTGCACTAAACTTCTCAGTCAATAACCAAGAAAAACTGCTCTGAGGAGAAAGAGAGAGAAGTGCATGGGATTCAGAGTGCATAGGAAGTAGCTAAAATAAAAGTGTATTTACAAGAAGAGATAACTTTTATGTTCATCAAGTCTCATGAATGCCTCTGACAAGTCAATTTTCCTGTGATATCACAGTCTTTGCAGATAGTTTAGGTTTCCAGAAATAAATTTCTGCTCCAAAGACCTTATAGTACGAACTTTTTCCACAGTAGGTTCTGAATTAAACACAAGCAGGCTTGATGGAAAAGTCACCAAATGCAACATATTTATGCACACACCCCAGAAGACAGAACCAACCCCTGTGAAAAAAATCTTCCTCTTCTTCTATCTAGCATTTTTGTATTGATGTTTTCCTCTCTAATGAACTATGAACTCAGTACCAGACCATGATTCTGAACTGATGCATCCAATGTCTTTTATTCCTTGAAAAAAACCACAAGAAAAATAGGTCTGCATATACACACAGGATGAATAAGGTTGTTGGGTTTTCCTTCTCCACATGTCCCACATCACTTTCCTCCCTTCTTATTGTCACTTGCCATCTGCACCTATTCTACTGCATATCCTCTACAAGTCTTCTGCTGTCCACCTACCTTCCTAGGTCCTCAAGAATCTGCACTGAGTAAAAGTAACAGGGAAGATAAGCAGTTTCTAACAGCTGGTAATTCGCCTACTCATCAGCTACAATGATCAGCTTGCTCATTGTCAATAAGAAGAATAAAGGCAAAATAAAACATTTCAATGTTTAATATACCAACTATGTGAAAAAGAAACATAACACTTCGTTCAGTTAACACCGTCAGAACTGAAATGTGGTAGTAGAAAGCAAGTGAAATCTTAAGTCTTAGAGATTCCTCCAGTGGAAACTTTATTGTGCTTCTTACTAATTTGTACCTGTTGCTGGTAACTCTTGTTGCTTTTCCATTGTGGTAAAACCTACAGAAATATTCTGATAGACTATATGTAGCTGCATTGAAATGTATGGTCCCTGCTTGCACCCATGTGTTATCTACTTTCCCCCCTATGAGTGCTGCACTGCTTTATACTGCTTCTATAAAGTCCTTTCACATCCTCCCTGATTCAAGCTTCTACCTGTTTTGGTTTGGTTTTATAGCTGGCAACACCTTCTGTTCCCGCTGTCAGAATGTGACTTTTGAAGCATTCAATGAAATGTTCTGCAATCACACTAAACCATAATTCATCAGTTTGTTGATATTTTCCCCGGATGATTTACCTCCTAATTGTTTTCATTTCCATGAAACAGAATGTTTTAAAACTTCAAATATCTATTTTAGTCCATTGATCTTAGTCCTGTTATTTTGCTTGCAATTGTAATCAGGTAAAAAGCATTTGTACCTAAGCAACTGTATCTTTCAGGCTTGTGATATATGTCTCTTAATCTTTCAAAATTATGTTTAAATTAAGAGTTCCCCAAGCTTAGATGCTAAAACTAAAGAACTTCTAGTTTCTTTCAACACAAGAACTTGAACATGTCTCATGCAGTCTCCCACCCTACATGCTAATGCAGTTTTTCCCCCACAGTAAGAGGGGAGGTTACTCATCCTGCACTCTGTCTTGGCTTGCTGCTCTGTTGCAATACTGCCAAGTTGTGAGCTTTGGAAGAGTACCTGTCTCCTTTACATAGTCTACTTATCAAAATCACTGAGTTGTTTTTTTTTGTTAATTTTCAGTCACACAGAGCTTCCTATCAGGCTTTATAAACATCCAAATGGCTAAAAAAAAATAAATTAATATTTTCAAATCCTTATTATTTTTCACTTCATCTCCCAGTTATTGGCAGAAAGCTAATCAAAGATCTTTACTCTCTGTCTCTGGATGTTTTGATTAATTTTATTCTCAACACATTTTGGGTTTATGCTGAGTTCTCATTTGAATCTATTTTGCTACTAATCTGACCTCATCTGGTAACAGCTTCTTCCCCAGAAACTGACTGCTACTGAGGATTAAAGTTTGTCCTTCCCCTGTCTCCTCAGTAAGAGAGTCAGTGATCCACAACAAAAACCTACCCATCTTACCAAGTGAGATGTTCATTTCCAAAATGCTTTTTTTTTCATTTCCAAAATTTTTTTTTTTTTTTTCGTTTCCCTTCATCAGAAGCTTCCCGAGCCCTCTTGGTTTTAACTCCATACATCAATGTCAATACCTATCATCGCCAGAAGATCTGTGGCCTCTCCTAGACAGAAAACTATCCAGCTCTTGATTTCCATTTCCTATCACCATTCTGGGAAGTGCACAGCCCTATTTACATGTTCCTCAAAAATATTTTCCCATCTTTTTTTTGGCACAGAATTCCTAACAGGAGCATCTTTTCTTTTTAGCCTGCTGGAGATCTCCATTTAGACAGACTCAATTGTATTGCAGTCTGGGCTACCAGCCAGCCCCAGGTATGTCCTAGCTGTCTAGTTCAGTCAGGCAGCTGCGTCTTCAGAAATGTGTTCTGCTGTTTTCATATTAGAGATAAGACAATGGCAGGAGTGCTTAAAATTGTGTTACTCCTGTTCCTTATCCTCTTTGTTTGAGTGAATTGAAGGAGCTATAAAGGAGGGTTGTACACAACAAAACTTCATTGTCTGACTTTTGATGCAAATTTCCTTAAACTTCCTCTGTAGACACAGGAAAAAGAGAAATCCCTCCTCGGAGTGATTTGGGCACCTTAATAACAGTCCTTAGGAGAGTGATTCTTATGAGCAGCTCTTTTCCATCTGTATTGACTACAGACAGACCTAAGGAAAGTGACTTCACAGTACACACAGATACACAGGGTGTTTATCACTGCAAGAGCTGAATATCTCTATTTCACAACCATTGTCATCTGCCTTGAGCCATGTTGCATGATTGATTGACACACTGACACTTCTGCCTGTATTGACCAGTAGAAATTTCCTTATTTGAGTGGAAAATAACATTATTATTAATTATTATCAAATATAGCAATTATATTACAAATACATTATCAATATTTATTATTAATAAAATTAATAATATGATTGGATCTGCATGAGTACCAAGGATCCCCAGTTTTCAACTAGTCAGATGACACCACTCCTCAAACAAAAAAAGACTATGCCACTTAATCTCTGGTGCCATTTGCATCATCTGAAATTTCAAACACTAAAGCCTACTGGAGAAATCTGTGAAGCAGGTTCAATGTGTACTTTCAGTCACCAGATTTGATAGCCCCACAAATCTTTGTAATAACATTTTGATCATAAAATATACTATGCTATTTTAACACTCAAGATGTTTATGCTTGAAGCCTCCTCTTGAATTCCCAGGGAGGCATTAGAAGAAAATTAAAATGCAAAGCCAAAAAAAATATAACCATAGTCAACCCCCACTCATAAAGTTTAATTGTAAAGCAGATATTAAGTATGTATCTTTATTACATTTTGAAACAATGAATAATATATGTTGTTGGCTAAAGACCGAGCTCTGGAGTGAGTACATTGTTTTATTATTCAAACTCAAATGAAAGTGCACTGTATTACCAATTAATACAGGCACTACTTTCTGTGCAATAAATAAATAAATCCACCAGCCTCAGCTGGTGATTTACATACTCAAGTACCTTGAATCACAAGCGTAAAAGCAAGGGTGGGAAGAACAGTAGCCAAAGCTGTTGCCAGGACAACTTATCCCTGGATTTAGCATTATCATGAAGGGAAAACCTACAAGGAATTTAATTAACCAATACCTCAACCTTCCAGCCTGCCAAGCACTGCCTGATTCCTTTCAACTCCAAATCCCTCAGGAATGGCTGCACTACTTGTGGCTGCACCAGCTCAACAGAGAAGCAGCATGTGATATGTCCACATGATTTCTTACAAGCTGGCATAAGCCTACTCTGCCCCCTAGACCACGGCAGGAGACATGAGGCTGCTCTCATGCCAAAACTGTCTGCCAGCCTGGAGCTGAGCCCCAGCTAATACATTCTTTCCTTTTAACAGCATATATTAACCCCAGGTTTGAAATGCAATGATGTGATCCCACTGCCCTTGGTGAGCTGAGTGAACGAGCAGAGCTTGCTTGCATCTGTCACTCTCTACGGTGCAGATTTAATCTTTAACATGATCACTGCCAGTGAGGTTAAGAAGAAAACCAATCTTTCACATACATTTGGCTCGTACAGTTGTGTTGGATGATTGAAAAAGGAGTGAAAAAATACAGAGGACCTCCCCCATGTTGCAGCTGCTCACTACTCCTACAGACTCCTCATGTATACTGTGTTTGGACAGAAGATGACAGAATTTCTCCCATCACTTTTGAATAACCTTACAACCTTCCTCAAGAGCTGGATTGTCCACACTGCTGCTGTCAGAAAAACACCACTGTTGCTCAGCTGGTGAAGCCCCATAAGAAGTCTTCCACACTTGATGAAAGGATCAAGTGAGATACCTGATTCCCATTTCACAATAGGATACTTTTATGATTTTTTCCACTTGAAATGCACTGTAAATGATTGAACTGTCACATTACACTATGTGGAACAAAGACATGCACTGATGCTCCTGGGAAGGAGATAGAAATTGGATTTGTTCTCCAGCAATATATGTGGTAGAAATTAGTCCTGTTTATTTAAACTTTACACATTTTAGGATTGTGGACCTATGCATTTGTAGAACAGCTCCTTCCTTTTTACTAGATGCTTTCTTTTCAATCATCTTCATCCATTACCATATGCAACAGGAGAGATTACTGACTGTGGGATCTTCAGATACAGCAACAGAAGAAATGGGCTGTCCCAGAGGTGTACCCCTCCTCTTACGGCACAGACCAAGACTATACCAAGATTGTCCCAGCAGTGCCTTTGTAAGAATATATTAGGCAAAGGACTTAATCACCACAGTTATAGAAAATCTGTCACTGCCAAGTTGTTTAGGTTGAGATTAAAAAAGTGGATTTAAGAATACAAGCATTAAAGCAGCATCCAATGAAGTTTTGAATTTCAGGAATTACATCAAGCAATAAATCAATATTTGGAGAAGAAAGAAACAACAGATGTTTACATGACTCACACAAGAAGAGAATAAAAGAAACATCACCAGACATTCAACATTTGACTTTCATTCTTCTTTTCTAAGGTTCTTCATACATTCATGTTTACAATATATATTTTTGTAGTCTCTCATTTTTCACTTTCCTTTCAAGAGAAGATCAAGAGATGAAAGTATGGAACAAGTATTCTGTATTACTTCTTCATGTCAAAATAACAATCCTGGCACAATTCTTGAAGTTATGTCCCATGATCAAAATGGATTTTTTTTTACAGGCCTAAGTGCTGATTAATGGTTAAATCATTGTCTTTCTCATGCCATAACTGGCCAAGGACTGAAATCTTCTAACATTGTGTGTCAGGAAAGATTAGGACAAAAGTCTTTTAATCGTCTTTCTTTGTCCTAATAGAGAAGTCATGGATTTCAAAATGGAATTCCGACATCAAGGCTAATGCAATGCAGGTATTATAAATACACCCTCCACAAAAATGCCATTCAACATTCAGGCAGCCTATGGGAAAAGATGAAGTGTTTAACTGTAACAAAAAATCTTAGGCACCTTCAGACTATACTGAAACCCATGTTTCTGAACTTCCTTTCCTGATGATGAGTGCTGGCACTGAAGCATTTTCACACTTGGCCATCATAAATAATAGACAAGATCTTCCTCCAACATACTAAAAGAGTTTCCCCATTATCTTCAAGGAGAGCAACACAGTACCTAAACAGTGGGTTAAATTATTCTTTGCTCCAAAAGTGAAAAATACAGAGGACTTCAAGCGAACACAGCACCCTTTTCTCCCATATTTTTGATGTCCCTACTCATGGACAATTGAAAAGATGTAGCTGTAGGGCGTTGTTTACATCCTCACACACTGACACACGTCACCTTAGAAGTGTCTTCTCCAGCGAACTTCACGTTTAACAGACTCACAGTTATTCTCTCTTCCCCTCCATTTGTCATGATGTATGTGTTTACAGCTTTGTGGAAAGTCCATAGAGTTTTAGTGATTGATTGTGTGCTGCACAGAATGGGGGTACACAGAGAGGTTAACTTAAGAATTCCATGTATTTTTAAAAGTTACATATAATGTCTCCCTTCCACCTTCTCTGTGTAACGGCGGCATCCAGGCTTGGCTCAAATCCTGCATATTCTTATACATCTACTTAATTCTGCAAGTCCTACTGCACTCAGATAAAAAACTATAGAGTGAGGATCATCTAGGGGATTCATAATAGTAAAGAAAGTTAAAATCATATAGGTAACATAAGAGTTTCCCATAATCAAGGGAGTGGGAATAAACATAAACACAAGCCTTTGAGAGTTCCTGAGGATCACATGGAAGGTGTGGAAATGCTCTTTGTGCCTAGGAGGGAGATGGAGAAAAATACAGATTTTATTTGAAAGAAAAAAGTATGTTCCATTCCTGCATTAGGATAGTCATTAATAAATGGGAAACATTCAGGGTAAATTTACACGTTCCCACATTGATGAGATTGGTTCTCCATTAGAATGTGCAATGCCTCACTGTAATGTGTTGTGTACCAGTCTCTTTCTGCTTACAGAGATGCCTGGCTTAGAAATCAGGCAGAGAAATATATCTTAGTGTGTCCATGTATCTTAAGAGGTTTCAAATGTAAGATGAAGGCAGTGCCCAGTCTTAATACCTCCACATGGAGCTAACTGACCTGTAATCTTAATTAACTTTTTCCCTCCTTTCATGGTATCTTTGTCAGACCATTCTATTTTTCAGTCTTTGCTGCATCTTACTATTTTGTCTTGAAATGTTCCACTTGAGAAGGGAATTTCTGGATGTATTTAGAAGGTAAAAATAAAGAAATAAGAATCCTGACCCCATGGTCACAATCATTCAATAGGAATCACATGGCACAACTGGCAGAGAGGAGTCAACACCAGGATCTTTGTGTCTTGTACTTTTGCTTGGATACAAAGGGGAAGAAAAAACCCAAAGATGAAGGCACTGCATGACAGCATGAGCAGCTTTTAAGTTTGAACCTGTGGCTATCAAAAAGCTGATTGCTGAAAACAGTTGTCTAACAGGAGAGATAGACACAGCAAATAGGCAGACACAGCTGGCAGATAAAATTTGGCATAAAATGTAACCTTAAGTTGGTCTCTTTGATTGCAAACACATACCTAACTGGAATGAGAAAAGTAGTCATACTGGCTGACAGCTGAACATGCAGTGTGAAAATGAAGGGGGAAAAAATGCAAATAATTTTGAGGATCAACGCAAGAGATATAATAAGCCTTAGTGTGGCTGTTAAACACCATGTTGACTGCTCTGCAGGAATAATGTGCAAACTGGGTTATGTTAACTGAGCATCTGTTATGGTCAACTATTTATATTTATGCAACTCTACCCTTAGTTAGATACTGCAGCAACCAGTATCTATAGGATATAACCCCGCAAAAACTGGACAAAGACAAGAGGGAAAATCATTGTGCTCAGAAGGAAGCCATGGGTTCATTCTGTGTTTTTTCCAGCATATGTAGCTCAGAGCACTCACAATAGCATATTCAATTCTAGCCCAAATTGTTTTGTTCAAGTTAAGGACTAGATATTTATCACGCAGATCCACTTTACTGCAAATTTACCTTGACTTCAGTGGAATAATCCCTGATTTATATCACATTAAGTAAGATTAAAAGCAAACTCTTGGTTTTTAATGTTTCAAGTGGATTATAGGGAAAGGCAAAGCTAAGCCTCACAGCTGAGATTCACACTTCCAGGTGCTTATGCAGTTTTGGGTTGTCAAGCTCTGTTGTGAACAGCAAGACTGCTTTGAATGATGATCCAAAAAAAGAGAGTGCAGAGAAAAGTCTTGACTGGTCTGGATGCACTGGACTCTGCTCTGATAAACAAGTGTCATTTAACACCTCAAAAACTGGTTTAAAAGCAAGCCACATTGTGTGAAAAGGCAGAGTATTGAAGAGAGTGAGATTTGCTTTATCTAATTTTGTACTGAATTAACCAGACTTCCCCCCATTAAGTAACGGCTGTGTCTATGCTTGGCAGGGGTGAATAGCAAGCTCCATTTCTGCTATGTCTGTAACTCAAGCTGGTGTTGCAACAGACTGGTGTGGCCTATGAAATGGCTGATCATTTTCACACAGCACTGCCTGCAGAGCCCTGTGAGCCAGGCAGAAATTCAGCAACCAATTTTCATATGTCATTTGCAGCACGGTCCCTTTGGGATATGAGGCAACGATGTTTGGCTAAGGAAACACAAATACGTCTGGTGAAAATAGCTTCACAGAACCTTAGTGAGGCACTGAGGTTTCGAGGACTGAAAATATGACCTTTTTATCTTGTACCATTTTGGGAAATCAATACTTGTCTGCTTGTTCTGTTCTCAAAATAAATATTGCCCAGCTGCTTTTCTGGTTTGTTCTGTTGTGGTTTTTTTTTGACCTGTACTCGATCTCCTGTTGTTCCAGCTCTGCTGTCAGGCTGAGGAGTGAGTGTGCAAGGCAGGAACCTCAATGATTACTGACTCCTGGGTTGAACATGCATGCCAACATGTTTTCAGGCTAACATCAACTCCTTCACACTATGTGAAGTGGTTGTGGATGTTTGTTCCCTCTCCCCCAATATACTTTGTACTATTTAGCCTTTGTTAACTAAATTCATCAGACTTAACTAATTCTGCCATATACATAATAACTTGTGCAAAGGACATTGGAGAGGTGAGAATCTCCTTACCTCCATTCCATTACTTATTCTCAGTAAGATAGATAAAAGCTTTGATTTCCAGTCTTGTCTAACTTGTCATGTCTCTGTTGTGCACATAGTTGTGCAATGGATGGCTACCAAGTGCCTGCTTCCCTCCTACACAAAGCAGAGTGCACAGCACACCGGGAAATGCAATTCACAGGAGCTAAAACTCAGTTCTCCATCTCTCTCTGCTCCCTATAAACCTGTGCCTGCTACATAAATAATGAACTCTTCAGCATGAGGAGATCTTCTTTATGCATATTTGGACAGTGCCTAATAGCACAATAAAGCCCTGGTCACCTCAGAAGTCTCTACATGCTTCTAGAATATAAATAAATAATCATAAAAAATGAGTTGTCAGAGAAAAAGGTCATGGATCAGCAGAGTAAATCAAACTTTAACAGCCCATCAGGGCCAGACTGCCTAGCAACAAAACAGTGAATCATTAAGAAGTTTTTGTATTTTATTATAAATTTAGATTTAAATGAAATGGTGAAATACCTGGGTCAAATTTTTCACTGTTGCTTTGAAGAAACCCAAGAGCAATTTATTGAAGTCAATGGAGCTGCTATAAACTGAAGGAAAAAAAAAAACAAACTTCCATATATTATGAACAATATGAATTTATGCTTTAAGTCTATGGAGTACATACTATTGTTTAAAATTTGTACTGCTATATAAATACGGTTATTTTCTCAAATAAATTATTGATTTAGATTTCTTTGTTATTTACTTTTTTTTTGTGTCACAGTCGTGTCAAACATACATAAAGCAAAAGGCTTGGATCTCAAGTGGTCTTAATGAGCAATTGCATCAGAAAGTTAAAACTTTGTATCTGGTTTTGAAGATCTCAAAACCAGGGATGTTTAATAGCTTTCACATCCCAATCTGTCTCTTATAGCTTTAGGTGTTGCTGTAGCTCGGTTGACAGTTTCAGGAGGGGTACTTATCTATACCTGAAGATTTTTCAGGAGGGTTTAATATAAAATTTTTAGCATACCATCTGAATAATTTTCTGTGGATTATGGCTTTGCAATCTATCAGTTCTTAACTGCACTCTTTCCTTCTTCTTCCTCCTTTGCAAAACTAACAATAAAATAAAATGGAGTTGTCAAATACAAATGGTTTTCACAGTACTAACTCAGGTCAAAGGCTTGAGGTGGTCAGTTTCATCTTGTCTTTGATTACATCATACAGGCCAGTTTGATCAGAATATAAATTGTGTTTGTCTTTCTGTTCCTAATTACAAAGGTCTGATAATTTTTTGCATAATGTCAGAAAGCAGACGTCTGAGTAGACTGATAGATTTTATAACATGAAGGTGTTCCATAGTCTGACAGGTTGGGTGATTTTAGTGCATTGAATTTTAGATTTTTAATTGTAAACAGAAGGTCATCTGCATAGATTAATAATTTTTGAGTGTTTGGCTTGTCCTTTTATTTGCTTTTTGCATCCAGTAGTGTTTGCTAATGTTTCCAGTTCTGAGACAAGTAATTGCATCTCTCTGTATACTGTTAGTGGCAGGGGTTTTACTATCACAGATCATGACAGATGGGCATGTGTACAAAGCTTTGATTAACACCCCAGATTTATTTTAAAAAGCCTATATTTATTGAGCCTGCAGCACAGATAGTTGAGAATAAGATTGACCTTTTTTTTTTTTTTCTCCTGATATTGTGTCATTGAGACTCCCCAGAAGTCAGTATTACAGATGGCCTGTAATTGTGGATATATTAAGACATTTAACATCACCTGAACTACTTAGGACCATTAAACTATTGGCATTGAATGAAACTTTCTGAAACTAAGCATTTAGCCCACTTGAAAATCTGTAAGAGCTGATGAATTTAAATTAACAATGACCAAAATATTCTGTGAGTTTTCGGAAATATTCAAAAGGGGCAGCTGAAAATCACTTAAATTAGGCAGCCAAAACAAGAATTAAACAAAACAGAAAAACATGGGCACTTGGAGGCCATCTTAGCTGGTGTTTGGGTATTTATCCCTGGAAAGATTGATGAAACTCTAAAGCACCAAGCTGTTTCCTGGGACTTTGGTTTCACGAATACAGAAAATCAGTACCTTCTGCTACCTTGTACAGCATCCCGATAGCAAAGAAAGTCTTAGTGCCTGTTCACACACCCCCATCAATCTGTAGCTTCCCTTGTCAAAACCTTTGGGCCTCCTACCTCCCCCCCCCTTAATCTCAGTATGAAATCCAGTTACTTCTGCCATGACCACTAAAAAATGTAACCATAACAAAGAAAAGAATAGAGGGACTAGGAAATAGTCATTTATTTTTAGTATGATAGCCTAAAGCATTTATCCGGACAATCATTTTTTGAATCACATCTTCATCCTGAAGGCATTCAAATCTGTCTCTCCTACCTCTTGCAAATGTGCCCAGTCATTAGGTTTTCTAATAGATGTGAAGCAAAGAGAGAAGAGACATCCTAACCTACATTCATGGGAAGGTGGGCAAAGAAAGGGGTAGAGAATGGGTACAAGAGTATCAATCATGGAGCTGCAGAGAGAACACAAGGAGAAAGGTCCTCCTCCCAATCTTTGCTCTTCCTACACCTCTACTATTTTGCCTTGAAATACCAAATATCATCAAATAAATACAGCAAGCCTTTTTTTTTTTTTTTTTTTTTTTCCCAATTCTTCTCTTCCTGACCACCCAGCTCAACCCTGAAATGAACAAGGAGAAGGGAATGCTGCCACAGGACTACCAGTACGGAAGTCCTTTTCACAGGTGATAACATAAATGACAATATAAACCAAAGCACATAGGAAAGGAAGATAAGCAAAATAATTTGGAGATGTTTCAAAGCAAGAGGTGGGATTGTTGAATCTGGACCACTGAGCTTGTTTTGGATAAATTAATAGAATTAGTGACAATGATCCCCTTAAGGGGTAACATCTGTGGTTGATTTATGTTTGAATATTTATGGCAACCAGAACCATGCCAGATATCTCTTTGTCCTTCTAAAGCAGGTCATCACATATGAAAGAATTGAATAAGAATACTTGGAAATCTGGCTCTAATTGAAAAGTGGGAAGAAAAATATATCCTTAATTTTAGTGTATTAAAGGGGATTCTCTGTGAACTTCATGGTTTAGGACCAAATCAAACTTCTCTACAGATTTATATTACTCACATAAATATAATAAAACAAAAGGCAGTTATCTTTTTCATCAGGTTACATGATGAAACTCTGTTAAAAGTTATTCATGACCTTCATTGAAAGAGTCAGATGTAATCATGACTTTGCTGGTTTGACCCTATATAATGCATATCTTTCCTCAGCAGGTATAAACCTTAGACAATTGTTACACATACAGATAATAGGAAAGAAACATATCTGTCCAAAAAGATACTGGGACAGAAATATGGCCTTAATCTTCTGGCCAAATATATTTAGGGCCTCACAAATGGCACCAGAAATCAATGTGTGGCCAAGGGATTCAAGCTCCAAATCATTTCAGACGGTACAACCCACACCCCTGTCTCTCAAGCAGCTACTTCGTGACAAGCCAGGTCCTTTGGTGGCATAGGTCAATGGGAGGAGTGCTTGATTTGATTGCCTAAATATAGGCATCTAGTGCCATCAACATATGCCACGCAGCCTACAGCTATTCTGACAAAGGGTGTAGCTCTTCCTTAAATCTTCTGCCATAGCTACCAGCCCTTTATAGCACTGGCAGATCTATGTTAGTAGGTTTGCCCATGACCTTGCAAATGATAGAGATGATTTGGTTTACAAGGCTGCATCCCTCTCTCTACTACCTCTCCACTGCCTGTAATGGAAACTCAGGTGCTGGCAGCACATGAGTCCCGAACATCAGCACTTATGTTTAGGTACTCTTGAGTCCATGTCTATAAATCTGCTTTAAACCCCCAGAATCTGTATAACATTAGACTCTATGTGGCAGAAGTACTGTGTAGAGTTTGTCTTATTAGGTACCAGAAGTAGCATGCGCCGGTTTGCATGGAATTTGCCCTGACCTAATTAGGCCAGCTTAGAAACAATAACAGAAATTTATAGCTATTAATGGCTTTACTACTTTTTGTGACTTGAGTATCTCTGATGGCCATTTATCTCTCCTGAAAAGACTATGTCCCCTGATTTCAGGCCTATACTTTGATTTCATGGCATGCTGCCCTGTATTGTATTGCTTTTAATCCATGAGCCAAAGTGGTAGCTAAGAGGAGACTTTCAAGGGAGATACACCAGTCTGCCCAGTGAAGTTGGTGTTGAAGTTCATGGTTTACATCACCATGCATCAGGCACAGGTCCTTTTCTATTTTCTTTCCAGACTACTTGACCCCTCTGCAACCTGGTGTATAACCCCTTTACAGCTCCCTGATCCCAGCTTCCTTAAGGTTATTTCCCCTCATCTGCTTTGCTTGTTCCATTTTCACTGCTTACATTTCTTTCCCATGGTACTGCTTTTCTTCAGCAAATCTGAAAGGATGCAGAAGCTCTGAAACACATTAGCTTTGGCTCATTTATGTCTTTTCACCTCTGCTCCTTAACCTTCTACAGATACTGCTCTGTGCCAAGGGAATGGGAAGGAGAAGAGTAGGAGGAAAAGCTATTAGCATACTCTGAAGCACAGCTGTATTAACATGCTCCAAAGCACCGTGTTATTGTGGCTAATCAGTCTGGAGCCAAGATGAATGTGTTGTTGCATGGCATGGACATTCACTAACCTTGTTTAACTTCTGAAAAAGCCTGATGCTGTTTGATTTCCACAGCAGCTGTTACTGTGGGACCTGCAGAATTATTCAAGCTCAGACTGAGATACTGAATCATACTCTTTACAGAGTAAGGCTGGTTCACAGTGAGTTGAAATTCAGCTCCTGCAGAAAACAAGGCGCTTTGAAATTTATTGGATAATCTCTTTCTCCTGTTAGCTTGGACACTCTGAAGCTACAAGGTCATGAAAACCTGAAGAGGTTCAATTTTTCTACACAATAGAAAATAGACGATTGGTCCGAAACTGGTCAGCAGTGAAAGCTCAAAAATCCCTTTTAAGGCTTCATTGCATAATGTTCTTTGTCTAGAAAAGAAATATAATTACTAAAGGAGAATGCAAGTCATAAAGTGCTTGGTTCAGATATCTACACAGAGGTGTTCAGTAACATTTTAGACACCACTGGCTTTTGGGCATTGCTACAGAAAGATGTTCCAAAGCAACTCAATGGCTAATCTCTGTGTTCTGTGCAGATTTCTAGTTTTTTTTAAGGAACAATACTATTCACCTTGCTTTCAAGAGACTTCAGGAGATAATCTACACCAATGCCATGCTCAAATACAGGGTAACTTCAAAAGTTACATTTTAGGAAAAACAAAAAAAAAACACAAAAGAACATAAGAGATTCTGAAAGCTTGGAAAATCTCTCACTTTTCTGCATTTGGGCAAAACATATTAATATCTTAAAAAAAAAAATCTAGAGATGGTTTGATCTAAATTTAGTTTGGGATCTCAGTCCAGTGAAATGTAGTGTTGCTTTCTGCAGAGATCAAGCTAGGTAGCAGAAGTCCAAGTTTTTATACTGTTCCCAGGAATGTACTTTATCCTAAACCCAGGCAGGATATCTTAAGTACCAGTGTCTTCAGTGTACACAGAAAATGCCAGCAAAAAACACCCCAACATGGTGGCAGCAGTAAATAATTACATCCCGTCAAAATGGGACAGAGATCTGTAATGGAGTTCTGAATAGATCACAGGGGTCATCATTTTAAGTTACTCTCTATCAGGACTATAATTTACTCTCCTTAGTAGGATTTCAAGGACTTGCAATTGTCATGGCAGTTACAGACTGTATCATGCCAAAACTTTATATCAATATCTTATTGTCACATACCCGGAAGCTCACAGGTCTTATGCTCACATAATACGAGCTCATATTGATTCTAATCTTTACAGCCCTCAAATTTTCTTATACCCTGAGTGTACCCATGTCAAATGTAGATCCAGAAGAGCTTTGTTAATATTAGACCACAATACGGGTGATGACCATTTGCCAAATGTTAGAGACAGAGCTATAATACTGCTGCTTATACAGCATAATTCATCACTCCAAAGCTGGACTTAAGTGGTGTGCTAAAGTAACATTATGTGCATTTATTTGTCTACATCTGAATTCTGAAAAATATTTTACTGAGTTGGTGATTAATCTTTTAATAACCCAATATTAATTTTGACCTCTACCTGGTATTAAAAATTCTGATGCATTAACCGTATGAAAGATTAAAATGCAATTATGTGTTTAGGACAGAAAATTAACATTTTGATAAGGAGGGATAATGCACAAGCAACTGCTTTTCAAATGTTTAATTTCAGTGATTTCCCTATTGGCAAGTATTTAAAACAGATACACAATAGGTCAGTAGAAAATTAAAACCTTTTTCTCTTCTGTTAAACTATTTCTGTTTTCTTCTTTGTGGACAGAATAAAAAGCAGAAAGTAAAAGAACTCTGACTATTGCTTTTATTCCTGGTCTGCCAGAGGGATGTAGAAATAGACATCACATGGGAGAATCACAACATGTTCTTGTAATTCTCCACAGATACACACAATCTAGCATAGTGATACCTAAAGGAAAAATTATCTCTGAAAATAACCTTAAATATGTGCACATTTTGGTGGGTGTGTTTTACTGCCTTAACCTTTTGGAGAGTTTTTGTTTACCCGAATCTCTTTCTATATCGAGAGGCTCAAGCAAATGCTGAATAACACAAATAAGTTTTTTATTCCATCCTTCTGAAGCCATCAACACTCTCCAGTCCAGGACAAAAAAATATACCTAAAATACTCACATATTGAGCTTTTAGTTCACGCCATGAGGATACTAAAGGAGTTACAATCACATGTGTTTTATTAAAAATGTCAGTAAGATTACAGCTGTCAGTTGTAACCTGAAATATCCCAGTAGCTCCCAATCTGCCTAGTCCTGAAAGACCACTCTACTTTCTAATTAATTCAGTATTAAAAATCCCCAGTGCTTCAAAGAAAGTTGAAGTTCTTCAGCCTGGAGAATAGAAGGTTCCACAGAGATCTTATAGCAGCCTTCCAGTACCTAAAGTGGCCCTTACAGGAAGAATGAGGAGGGACTTTTTCACAAGGGCATGTAGTGATAGGAAGGGATAATTGCTTTAAACTGAAAGAAGGTAAATTTAGATTAGATACAAGGAAGAAATTCTTCACTATGAGAGTAGTGAGGCACTGGAACAAGTTGCCCAGAGGACCTGTGGATGCCCAATCCCTGGAATTGTTCAAGACCATGTTGGATGGGGCTCACTGAAAATCTAACTGTAACACATGCTCTGCTCACAGAAGTCCCAGAACTGGCAACCAGACAGAAAATGGTCCCAGAAATGGTAACCTAAGTCCCATAAATAGTAACCCGAGGCAGAGAAAAAACATTTTCACACATACAATGCAAGTCCATATTTTACATTAGTAGTCTACAATAGTGAGCCACTTGCTTCATAGACTCGTTTTATTTCTGTAGTCTAGAAATAGTACCACAAAAATTGTCTCTCTTACTTATTTTCTGATACCTAATACCAAGTTCTAGATTTCCATATTCCTCAGTCATTGGTAAGAATTAAAATGATAACTGTGATCCCTCAGCTAAGCAATTTGAAATTAATTTTGAGCTTCTGAAGTAAATACAATAGTGATCTACCTTCACTTTTTTAAAATTAAGACTAACCTTGCTATAGATATTCTGCAACCAACAGGCATAACTTGAAAGAAAAATGTAATTATAAAGAAGTGGTTTTTATGAAAACACTATCTGCAATATACAACCATAATTATAGCATTTATCTCCCTTCTTTCCATAATTCTAACCCTAACCCTACCATACTTTTCAGTCACAGCTAAAAGTAACCAAAAATAAGCCAATACCTCAAAAAGACAGAGGCATGAACACTACTCTTCTTATATAAGATATAACCATATTATATCATTTATCTTATCACTTTTCTTATTTGAAAAACTCCTCAAGCTGTCACAAAAAACAGATATCCCCCCATCCCATGTTCTCGTTAACACCTACATTCACCTTAACTCCCAAGTAATAATATTAACATAAAAGATTATTGGCATTTCCTCCAATCCAACCCTAATCCTTCCTATTGGAACTTTAACTCTTATTAAACCCTAAACTGTGGTAAACTGTACAGTCACCTTGGAATAATCAAACAAAATAAAGGACTATCAATGTCAATTCTTTTTCCAGTCTGAATTGTACCACACACACCCCACTACCACAGATCAGCTTTAACTTTTTATTTCTCAGACCTGACTCTAACCAAACTTTCATCCATCTTGTGATCTCCAGAGTGCACTAAAAGCATGTTCCTGAAGGGAATAGTAATTCTTGGTCATTAGTCTATGACATCAATCATTTAATTGTGAGGGTCTACTTATAATACAGCAATAGACTCAGACCTTTCTTCCACTATTTTCTTAAAGCTGTTGCTGTCCTTTCTGGTTAGAAACTTTCAACAGAAGCTTAGATGATCCCATCACAACAGCCTACCTCATCAGTAGTTCTATTTTTTGTGCTGCACAAAACATAATTACAGATTTGTCCCTTCCTTCTCCATCCCTTGAATCTACAAGTTTTGAAGCACCATAGACCACCAGAGACTATAAAAGGAAAAAAGGCAATTAGCTCCAGTTGCCTCCAGAACTCAATTTGTCATGATGTGTAGTTATAAATACTGACCATTCTCGAGTACCCTACTCCAGACCCTTCCCCTCAATGCACTGCCACCGATAACTTTAATTCTTCATGTTTACAGAATGCCTCAGATCCTTAGCTCTCTCCAAGAAGTAATAGCCTCCCCCACACTCCCACCCCAAAAAAGAAAAAAGTGCTCATTTTCCTTTCCTTGGTACTCTACTATTTAAAACTTTTCGCTTCTTCTTTTTCAAAAGGTGCAACCTAATTCTAAACATAAACTTCTCTTTTTGAACAAAATCTGTAGACCCCAGGAAGTAAAAACCTAATTTTTTTTTTCTTATGAATCAACATTCACTATATCTTTAAAGGCTTGTCAGTAGGCTCTGTCTGAAAACGTTTGGCACTTTTTTCTTTTCTAACCATGGATCTAACTACCCCTCTTTAATAAATTCAGTGGAGTCCGAAAGTTCTAGTGAAAATGATGAGAAGATGAGGTAGAGGTCAATGGTACAGGTTGGGATGATGTGTAATGCTTTCAGGACAGACTGGCTGTAGTGAAATGGCATGCAATAGGAAGTAGTTTACGGTTAGAGACTGGGTTTTAGAAAGGAAGAAGGACTGGATATTAGGAAAAAAAAAGGCATTATGGGTCACTCCTTCAAACATTAGCTTGATACCTCCTGTCACCTTCAGACAGCAGTTGCTGGCCAAGGCTCAGTACATACTAGGAAAATAAGAGCAAAATTACAGCAGATGAACAGGACATGAAGCAGCCAAATTAATTTGTTATCCACCCGTAAAACCTGTATTTCAGGCATCAAATGGGAGCATGTGACTAGCTACACATAAAACTAGGAAAGAGAGAGATTAGTAACAGCCACAACAATGAAGTATTGCATAGAAACTGTCAGATATTCAAAATATGTTTAACATTATTGATGGAATGATGATATATAACACAAGCTACCTTCCCATTCCCACTTTTTTTGTTATTCTCCTTCCTTTGACTGGAATGGACTATCAACTAGGTTTTTTGTGTTCAACATTCACTGTGAAAGGGGCTGGAATTGGTGTGTATCAAGAAATATTAATGTCATGCTTCACTCAGGGGTACAGGTAAAACTGACAGATGCTCAGGATTCATTCTGCATTTGCTAGGAAGAAGATGATTAGAAGTATATCTATAAAGGATTTTTACAAAGACTGACAGTTTTGGTAAGGTTTCCAAACTAATCCAGCATAGATACTGATATGGTCCACAAATGCTGTGACTGGACAAGCACCTGAACCACGTTGTTCTTGAAAAAGAGATTTAGTTTGGAATCATTTAAACTGAATAAAAATTCTTACTTCATGTTTACCAGAGAGAAAATCAAAGAAGAAAGTTTAACAGTCTTATAAACTGAAACTCTGTCATCCTCCTTTGCATCACAGGCTGCTAGTCATGCGTGTACTATAAAGATTTCTGAGGTCTCAGCATTGAAATGTGTCACTAGATACAGTATAACTTTAAAGACTGTAAATGTATTCACATACAAAGATACTGCCTATTTCCCCAGACTTGACACCAGGATTACACTGACTTTAGCACTGTAGCTGTGTTTTAAAAACCCACTGCAAAATATTCAAGAAGTGTGCGCCACAGAGATCATTGCATAGGAGATTTTTCTTAAACATATAGCAGAAAACATATTAGCATGAGCAACATCTATGACATTTCTCCCTCCTCCCATCCCCAGAACTGCTGTGAGCAAATACAAAGTGTGAGGATCTGATAGGAGAAAAAAAACAAGTATCAGCTGGAAGTCAGAGCTAGAGCTCAAAATCAGAGGAATCCTGAGGCCCAGGTTTCCTTCTTAAACAGACAGTTGCATTTTGGTAGATCTTGCAAAAAATATTCTCAAAATTCAGAAAGTCCTGAGTCATCTAATGAACCAGTGAAGGGATTTTTGTGTGTATTTACGCATCTGTGTAATTAATCTACTAATAAAATGTGCCTCATGACTGGGACATTTAACATCCCTACCTCTACCGCAGATCTACTTTGGTAAATTATATAATTGCAATGTACCTCAGCACCCTGCATGCCAAATTAGAATAACAGTGCTTCCTCATTCTAATCTGTTTAAGCTGTGGGAAGGAAACTAGGTCTACCAATGCCAGAGGCAACCCTAGATCATCTGTGTCCCCTGCTAACAATGAAAGCTCCAGCCACTTTCAATCTTGAGACATTGAAAGTAAATCTGAGCACAGGGAAGCATAAGAAATCATTTTGATCCTCTCCTAATCTAGTCATTGTGATACTACTGGGAGGACAAATAAGGCTATAAACATGATTATAAAAAATAATTTAATAAAAAACAATCATTAACAATGCAGATAACAGATTTTCTGTCCTTCCTCAATCATCCAGTATCAGCAATATGATAATCCTAAACTCCAAATACTTCATTACATCCATGCACTGATCTGTATGTCATTCTATACAATCATGAATACCTACTAAGGAAATGTATCAGTTTTTCCTGCACCAAAACCTTGATAGCTGAGTTCCAGAAAAAGAGCAGTCAAAATTCCAAGAGATTTCATCAGCTTTGTTTCTTTGCCTGACTGAGACCTCAGCTCCACCAGTCAGTGATCTCATGGCCCTGCCTTGATGTCTTTTCTCTTCTTCGCCTGAGACAGGAACTCTGTGTGATGCCCCAGATCCATGCTGACTGCATGTACTCCCGCAGTTTGGGAATCCGAGCATTCTAAATAGGAGTGAGCATCTCAAATTTTGTGTCAGATTGATGCTAAGATGTGCTTTCATAGAAAAGGCGGCAAAGTGATTTTTTAGACAAAAGGCAAACAGCCAATTGTATACCGGTTGCACAAAGTTTCAAGTCTTCACTAATAAACCTGCTATGAATAAAATCTTTCTACTTTATGAAACTGTCACGAAAAACAAATAATAAAAAATCAATTATTATAGTGCACTTTTTTCAGCATTATCACATCGATGCAAGCAAGCAAAACAACTGAAACGTTTATTCAACTGATAAGTTCTGCTTTTCAGTTGTGCCATTAGTATGTTTCTCTACTAAAGTTTCATACTCAGAGGGCACTAAGATTTCCAATTTGGGCTTTCATAACCAGAACAAAATTGATCTCATTGAAGCTGACAGCGGAGAGACTGAGCAGATCCGAAGAGTGATTTCAAATGACAAAAAAAAGTCAGGTAACATTCAGCTTCAAAAAACTAATGGTTCTCTAGGCTGAGATCTTAATACAACAGAAAGACAAATTATGATCTCACCAAGACCCATAGAAAATGACGCTTTGGGGTATCATAATGTAAACTGAGTACTCCAAGTATGCAAGAGAAAATGCTGGAGACATAGCAGGGCCTTCTTGATCACAGAAGGTCCTAAGTGACACAGTCAGAAGCTGGAACAGTTTTCAGAACATGTTACCATTGCTTAGAGACAACCCAGGGATAGGCATTGTCACTCAAGTAATGAAGACAAAAACAAACCTAAAACATTGGATCTTCCAGCCCTTCAGTGCACCAGGCTGCTCCTCTGCATTGATGTTTGTTTCTAGTTTTGCCACCAAGTTCTGTCATTAAGAAATTTGTGGGTTTTCACATTTCTTACCATACCGAAAGTTACTGACTACTTGGTGTGAGTTTAGCTTTGCTCTGCAATAAGAACTGGACATCCCATTATGCTGACAGTATAACCAGTGTATTTTAAATAAATATTGATACAAGATATTTAGATTTTAAAGCAATTTCCATAGCTATCCTCCATCGTAGTATTTAACTCAAGTTCCTTAATCCTATAGTATAAAAGTCAGAATAAAACTGTTTAAAATGATAATTCTCTTTAAGTGTTTCTGCAGCCAAGCTCTTAGAAGAAGAATGTGTAATTATCTGTTCAGCTGTGATTCCAGATAGATGACTATGTGTCCTTTTCATTTTAAAAAGAATTCCCTTACAAATTTTCAATAAAATTATTTTCTACTATGAAAGGTAATATGAAATTTTAAAAGCTGAATAAGATGGTTTGAGATGCAGTTTGAGTCTAAGAGGTTTTTTTAAATCAAGATAAAAAAGATATGCATTTCTGCTTTTTCTCTTTCTCAACGTTTTTTATAAAGCATGAAGTTGATGGAGAATGACAGACTACTTTTCACCCACAAGACTCCAGATTATTTAGTGCACATAATACCTTAAAAAAGCAAATCCACATCACCACATTTGTCAAGTTTTTCACCGGAGTAGATGGATTGTGTTTTTGCTGTAACCTTCCCTCAAATCGATCAGACTTCTTGAATTAATTTACATAGAGGGCAAATCAGAAGGACATTAACGACCAATATAAATACATTAATAAGCCTTAACAAGTTCATTGGCTGGCAATCAGGAATGCTGTGGCCTCAAGCAGCTACAGAGTACCCAGCCTGATTTTTTGTGTTGTAATCATAGCAAAGTGACAGATGTTGTTTACATCCGCTGTTGGAGGATTCCCCTTGAACACAAACTCACATTGGACTATGACAGACTAATCTGGCACTACAGAGCACTCAGCTCCTTTTTAGGTAAGTTTAGCCAAAAATAAATGTATTCCCCTCAGGATTCACAAACAGCTCTAGCCCTGAAATAATTATGCCGCTGTTCAAAGTTTTGGAGCCTATGCCAGTGTGTGAAAAACACCCTTCGAAAGTATAACTTTATTATACGTCCAGCATTAAGGACTCTTTTAATCTCATAATACGTTTTCCACCATGACTTTCATGTTCTTTCTTAGAGCATATAGGAGATGTGTACACAGATGCTTATTTTTCATAATGTGTGTGACATAAGGGGTACTTCCCTGAGCAATTTGTAGAAAGAGTTGGGAACACAGCATCTGACTGTTATTCTTGCTGACTCCTGTGCTTGGAGATTTCCAGGACTTCCAACGAGTCCTTCAAAGAGCTCTCAAGTTACCTATTCCAGACTGTTGCTGTACTGATACCATAGTTCACAGCTCCCAAGGAAGACCTTTGCTGGATGGCAGTTAGCATTTTTCTTTTTCCCTTATCTATAAGGAGCAAGTTCTGCCCTTACACAGACATACAATTACCTTATTCCAGTTACACATCTCTATTTTTTTGTTCCATCAGTTCATGTAGACCAACGCCACTGGAGTCCATTGATAATGAACTGTAAGGGTGTCACAGGCATTTCTGATCTGTAAAGACCCTCAAAGGATACTGTATCTATATAGGACTTGTTACAACCCACCCCACACACACCTCAGTACCCATTTTCCAATGTTGAAACCTCATTCTCATGCTTATACATTTTTTTCCTCAGAACCATAGCTATCAAATATGTATGTAAATAATAAATGCAGCATCTCCTGCCATAATGACACCTGTACGATATGCCACAAAATACCACTATGGAAATAGTAACACCTCAGATGAGTAATGCTCCTAAGATGTCCTTCACAAGAGGAAATAGAGGTATCTTCTTTGTCTGGAAAATGCAGATTCATGAAATTTTTTCTGCATAGTTGCTCAGGGCTCAGCTACTGAAAATTACATTTTGGTATTTAAACTCTCCTGAAGTCTATATTCAGATTGAGACTGAGATAATTTGTTATTACTGCCCTTCATCTGATAGGAAGACTTCTTAAATATTTTAAAGAGCTCCCCAACAGATGGATAAAACTGCTGCATGATCCAAAATACAGTGTTAAAAAATGATAGTTTTACATTTAATTTTTATGTAAGATTGGTACATTTAATATTGTCAAATTAAATGTCATGTCTGGTGGATAAAAATGTTCCTTCTCCTTAAACACATCTCTTAAAGAGAAAAACAGTTAGGATGCTCCTGATCTGTATATGAATTATATATCCTGTTTTTTTTTTAAAAAATTTGAATAGTCTAAACAAGATCTAAACAAATAAAATCATTTTATACTTGCACAATAATACTAATAAAATGAAAAACACATTTAAAAAATAGAAATGTGGGGGGTTTTATAAAGTCGTAGTCCTGCAATATCTGAATGATTCCTTTGAATTATTTATGAAATTAAATTTTGTAAAGCAACAAAGTGATAGGAAATGATCTGTATTCAGCAAACCAGCCTTTTCTGATGGGGAAGATACAGCAGAAAACTTATCCTAAGTTCCACAAAATGCAGCTTCCTAAAAGGAATCTAGCAAAAAAATTTATACTTTGGAAGTTTTACAAGAGTTGTAAATGCTCTGCACATAATATTCTTCCCTCCAGATTTATTTTTTTCTAATACAGATTCATTTTGTTTCTATGTCAGTAGGTCTTACACCCATGCGGAGAACATCTCTTGTGAGCCGATTTCTTCCCAAACTTCACAATTCAATTCCAAACTGAAATAACAATAGTGCTTGAAAAGGCAATACAAAGCCTACTACAGACCCCATGTGTACTTTGTGAAATAGTAGCAATTCACCTTCAATCCCTTCTTGCATTGTTGGGTTTTTTAAAATGTCACCAGTCTACCAAATATAAAACTGGTTCTATCCTGGTATTTATATTACTGCAAAATCTGAACATTTCTAACTGCTTGGAAGAGAATCAATTTTCTACCTTATCTGATATCTTTGAAAATTGCAGGAGAATAATCTCAAATAAATTGGAGTTTTGTAAGAAGGGAAAAATCAGATGTTTTTTGTCTGTAGTTCCAGGAATCCTTAAATTGTAGTTTTCAAGCCAAAAGACTACAATCTACCTTTGCAATTTGTTTATGACCGTATCTTAAAATGTCTTGGTGTTCTTATTGCTTTTCTTTACTGCCTGTGGATTGGGATGAGAAAATCAAATACCTCATTGCTTTCTACAGATGCTAGTGCAATAGTTTATTACCCAAGCAAGCCCTGGCAGAGTACCTAACCATTTAATCCTGCAGGCTTCCAGGCATGATATGTCCGCTGCAAGGGGTGGCAGACAGGCTCTATTGGGTAGATAAACATTAGTTTACAAAATATTTTTAAAATAATGCATGAAACACTTAAAATAGAGGGGAAGGTTATGGCAAAAAAAGAGTATATTGGTAATTTATCTCATTGACTGCTTTACTCAGATGATAGGCAAAGGTTGAGCAACTGGAAGATCTTTGCTTTCACAGAAAATTAGAATAGTCTGCAGGTGGGAAGAGAATACAAATGAGTATGGGTGAGGTTTCCTCTGTAGCACATGTGTGCAGGCATAGGGACTGACTACAGACTGCTCTTCTCAGTGACATCCAATGTTAGGACAAGGGGCAACAGGTGGAAGATGGGACATAGGAAGTTCCATGTAAACCTAAGGAGAAACTTTTTCACAGTGAGTGCAACAGGCACTGGAACAGGCTGTCTAGGGAGATTGTGGAGTCTCCTTCTCTGGAGACATTCAAAACCCACCTGGACACATTCGTGTGTGATCTGATCTAGGTGATCCTGCTCTGGCAGGAGGGTTGGACTAGATGATCTTTTGAGGTCCCATCCAACCCCAAACATTCTGTGACTTTGTGATACTTAATATGCACCAGGGATGACAATATTCAGAAGATAACCCAATGTGTTTTCTCCTTCTCAGGTTAAAATGTCTATTGTTCCTTTTATTCCTTCTCTTTACAAGAAACAAGTGCATCAGTGTGAATCCCCAAGCAAAATGCAGCAAAACTCGAATATTTGGAATTACCCACCATTTTTTTCAGCATGACACTGAGCAAATCTGAAGGAAAACATGGAAGACTAATTGATTTCTCTGAGAATGTTAGTTCCACACGGCTCACAAAATAAGGATGTGACAGAAAAGAGTTAGATACCTCTAATAGAAAATACCGTGTGAGCAGAAAACTGAAGGATGGGTGTTAATCTAATTTCTTCTGAAATAAATCTTTTTATGGAATGCCAGGTCACATCTATAACAAACAGAACATCTCGGGAGCACTTACCATGTGTAAAGAAATAAGAAATAATATCAGAATATTTTACATTTATATAGCACCTTTCATCCCAAAGGATTCTGAAACACTTGACAAGTGAAACATCCGAACAGATTTATACACAGAAAACAACTTTTTCCACCACTGAAACAGATAACTTTCATAAACAGCAGTATGTAAGTCAGAAAACAAAGAAAATTATTTAATATAAATGAATCCACACAGGAAATCTCTTTTTCTGTCTTGTGTAGTAGTTCAGAAGGTCTGACAGAAGAGGAAGGAGTAAAATTCTATTCTAACTTGCTTCTTTTAATTTAATTCTCCTTTTGTGTGGTGTCTTCATCTGAAGAAGCCCAATACTCAAAACCCATCCGGTCATGGTCCTGGGCAACCTGCTCTGGCTGATGGTTCCTGAGTTGTCAGGTTGGATTGGATGACCTCAGGATGTCCCTTTCAATCTAAATGATTGTGATTTTCCTCCATAGCTGAAGCAAAAATTTCTTTAGTGGTACATGGAAGCAGTCACACAATTTCATTATGAAATACCAGACTATTTACTCTTGATCTGGGATAGATCCCCAAAAGGGTTTCAAGCTGCTAAGGCATCAGATTAGGGACCAAGGAGATATTTTTCCAACAGTGACATTAAATACTCAGCCTTAAGGAAAAGAATTTTCTTTGGCACAAGATAATGGAGTTTTTTCCTCCATGGAAAATTGTGATGAAAGGCCAGATGCTGGTCTGACAGTCTAACCAGCTAGTAATGGCAGCTGGTAGGCAATACAGAGTCTGCAGTGCTCTAAAATCCCAAGTAGGTATTTCAGAGATTAAAGATCCCAATAAAAAATGTCTAGCTAATTTTACATGTGACGTAGGCAAAGAGCAAAACCCACAAAAATACTTTAGGGAACCCAAACCAGTTAAGTGCCCATCTAGTTTTTCTGGAATCATTCCTGAAAACTAGCCATGGGTTGGGCATATTATAAATTACCTCACCTGAAATACATGGTGTGAAGAAAACCTCAGAGAATTAAAGTTTAAATCTTGGTATGTATCCACACACATAAACATGCACATACATTGTCCTAACATTCAAAGGGCAATGTTTAGCCAGATATGTTTCTGTTTTCCTCCATGATTCACAAAAGTATGATCTAGGCTAATAATAACACTTAGCAAAATACCTTCCCTCTATATTACTGTGCTTTATGAAAAGCTTTTTTAAGATAACCATGCCAAAGCTTCAGTTGCTGGGCACATTAAATTGATGCTGGAACAGAGAGAAGTGCTCTTCTCTATCATTGCTGAGAAACAAATATCAACACTGTGTGGCTCAGTACTGGCGTTTGAAGCATAAACGAGGCTATATTTTTGTATGAATGAGGGACTTGAGCTACAAAGCAGAGCTACATAATTTTACAAAGCTGTGCAGTATTTCAAGTATCTAAGATTCTGCTGCCACAGTGAAGAAAAGGTCAGATTTTAAGCATTATTGAAGTTTTATACAGTGGACTAGCACGTGAAATGTTGGTGAATAAAAAGAAATCTTCCTTCCAGACACCAGAACTCAGATTCAATTCTAGACACTCTGAACTGTCCCATCACCTTCTGACATGATGTGGCCAGACAGGGCTCTACTGGGACAGTCAAATTATGGAAATGAGTAATCTAGCATCAATGATCAAGTGTAGTACCTAAAATTGAACTGGACTTCAGCTTATACTATCCTACCTTGATATTGATAGCTCAGATTGAACCCTTTGAATCATCCACCTTTCACTCGTACATATCACTGCTTGGATAATGCAGAAATGTTTCTATGGGCACTAAAACTGCTACTGATGTCCATAGCAATGTGCACAGGAAGCTGACATTTCTAGCAAGCACAGAAACAAAGCAGTCACCATGACTTATTTGGCACATTAACACACAGAAGTGCACTGAGTCTGGATTCAAAGAAAGAAAATGTATGTGTGCAGTAGAGATGCCCATCTAGGTATGGTTTTGCATGGTGGCAATGGTGAAAGACCTGCAAAGCTGTGTGTAGTTTCCCTGGAGGAAATGTATGTGCTGTAAATAGGGAACAGCGCTCCAGGTTGCTTCATCTGAGTCTCAACTGCTGTGGAAGGACAACTGGGAATGAATCAACTCTGCAAGCTCCAATCCAGTGGTCATCACTCTGACAATATACCTGAGAAATTTAGGAGTATATCCCCATTTTCTGCACTGAATGACATTTTTTTGCTTGTATAAGAGGAAAAGCAATAATCCTTGGTTAGTCCAGTGTCAGGTCCTGAAACCCAGGATTAATGTGCTGAGTAGCATCAGAAGACACCGCTTACTCTGAAGATATAGACAAGGATTTATCCTCAGTTAAGAAGCAAGAAAAGGGAACCCAAGAAAAGGGAACCCAAGAAAAGGGATGAGCAGGGCAATGCCATCTGCACACTGAAGCATGTGTGCTGTGTTGTCATTGCTGCACTCTGGCATCCACATTTTCCTTATACCCTCTCATGAATTTAGGAGAGGAGTTTGATATGTGGAGCAAAGACAAAGGAATAATTAAACTGCAAAGTACTAGTGATTTTTTTTTTAACAAATATATTTATATTTTTATGTCAGATGAGCAAAAAGAAAGGGAAATATTCACAGGATATAAGGTAGAGTGGTAAGAGTAAAGGATGTGTCTAACAGCATAGAATTTCTGACATTTAAAAAATACAAGGGCAAAGTGGGCCTGCTGACTGGAATAACTATTCATTCCATAAAACTATGGAATAAATAAGTAATTGAGGTTCACACCACAACCAGAAGTCAAATGCAGCGCAGGAAAGTTAGTATTCCTTAATAAATCTGCAAATGAGTCTCAGCTATGTATGAGTCTCGTTAAAAAAGAAGAAAGTAGAGGCAAATCTGTGGATCACGTTCACTCGTGATGCCAAAATTAAGAGAACAGGAAGTACACCAGAAAGAAACAAAATACTCTGTGTCATGGGAACTGTGGTGTCCATCCCTCTGCCCTCTGCAAAACATTATCTACCCCGAGAACTTATGGTCAACAGAGGTGATTCATTGTATGTTATGGAACTCAAAATCAGTCCTAAGGACAGATAACAATTATTCCCAAAGGTTCTTGTCGAAAAGGACTTCAAAATTGAATCTGAAAACATGAAGGACTCTAAAGAATTGAAGCTAGGTAAGCTCCTGATGACACTTAATGTGAAGTTGCATAGGGAAAACTCCAGCGAAGACAACAGCATATATACACTATACATATCTACAAAGTCTCAGTAAAGATCTGCTTAAAGAGGAATGACAACAGCAGTCCTAGTTTTAACAACAGTTTTTCCAAAAGTTTGGCTGATAACTGGTATACTGTCATTATTCTATAGATTATTTCACAGATGTGACCTTCTTGTCTTCCTGGATAAACTCCTAAAAACTGTTCTATTCAGGACAATGCCTTTTAGTTTGCCTACATTTTCTTTAACAGACAGAATGATTTTTCAATTCAACTGAACTCCAAAGCTAGGTGTAACCCTTAAAGACTACACTTTCTGCAACTGCATGTGTGCATTCAAGGGAGATGCACCACTATCTGAGAGAAGAGGCGTTTGAGTTCAGTTTTTCTATACATAAAATATCAAAAATGACACAAGGAAGAACCCAAAGAGAAGGTCTTGTAGATTCACAGCAGGGCTTCCAAAAACTGTTGGATGAGGTATCGGTGTGAAAGCAAGAGCTGAAGCAGTAGAGACCTCATCAGAAAGGGAAGGTCTGCATCCTGGCTCAGTGAAACTTATAATCTTTTGTTTGTTAAAACAAAACAGAGCAAAGATACATTGTGCAAATCAGAAGATTTGCTGCAGCTCCTTCATGGAGGAAACATGGCAATAAGCCTGCTGTGAGATGCTGAATTGCTCAGCTATGGTGAAATGAGCACAGAACTGGACCGTAATGTTTGATGATCAGTATGGTGATTGCTGCTTTTCTTTTTGTTTGTTTTATTGTACTTTCATGATATTCCTCAGACAGATCCATATTCTTTACATAGAACCATAATGCCTGAGGCTTGTAGCTGTAGGACCTCTCTCAGTGCAGTTATAAATCTTGCCTTTAGTTGTCTTTCCTTTGCTTTAAGTTGTCTTTTGTGTCACGTTCACTTTCTCAAACATTTCCTGCAGGTTTGAAGGTGGATGAGCACTTTGTTGTTTTTTCTTCCCCTCTCAGTGAATTGTGGATTTCTTGATCCTGCTGCTGCTATGAACAAACCAGATCAATAACTACCAAAAGCCAGCAGTTGTGGCTGGCAGAGGTGAGCTCTTCATGTTTCTGATGACCATCTGCCCCTGCAAAGGGGCTTTTCCTTCCCTTGCAGTGAAGTCTTGTGTTGTGCCAGCACCAGTTACTAGAGGGCACCTCTAAAACTACTCAGCAATGCCCCAGGGCTCAGCGAAGAAGTTTTCCTGGAAGCACCTAGGGTCTGAATAGCTTTGTTATGCTCACTGCAAAACCATGAAGCAGTCACCACCTGGTTGGGTTCCCTTGCCTCATCCCTGGCTGAAAAACAGCTTGTGCAGAGGCACCTTGTACTAGCAGGCTGACCATGGGCTGTCCTGAAATTCTTACTCTGCATGACACATCAGCACCTACCACTCCTTCAATTAAACTGTGTGTTTGTTTGTTTTGTTTGTTCATCTAAATCTCACTGTTGGATAGTAAACATCATTTGCAGTAACCACACAAACTGAGTGCACACAGGTTTTAGAAAGTGAAAATTACTGTGAGGAGCAACAGATTATTATTTGTGTTCTATTATAATTAATTACTTTGCACAGCTGGAAACCATGTTACAAGTCTTAGGTATTTGCGAGAATGAATGGCCTTGTAAAATGTAGCTGGAAGCTAAATCCATCCTTGTCTTCCCTGCTCGCTTTTGGTGTTCTCAGTGCTGGATAGATGTGCCTGACAAAGACTCTCATATGCCCATTAGTGTCTGGAGTGGCTATGCTCTTAAACAGACATTTTTATTGTTCTCTGCCCTTTGAGTGATAGTAGTTACAGGCACCTGGGAAATGCATGATACACATAAACAGCTAGGACAGCTAGATAACCAGGCATTGCAGAAAAACTGCACATTACATATATTGATAATTACACATTAGAAGCCATCTGTTGAAATACAGTTAATTTTCAGATCTGTTTCTTAGCCCGCTGATGTAATTCAGGACCCCGCATGGCTGTGCATGTAAAGAATTATTAAGTCTCCATTTTATTTTGTGAAGGAATGATGAAAAGAGATGCAAACTTAAATGCATTTTTCTCCCATTATTTTCCCTGTGGTGGAATGTGTTCAGTCCTGTGAAGCAGTGTGTCTAGAAACAACCTCTGATGCTTTGGTTAGTTCACATAGGAGTGCCAGTATTAGGCGGGTGGCTGTGCAGCATTTGAAAAGGCCCCAGACCCCAGTATACCTGTAGCTGTAAGGCTGGCACAGACAATGGCTCTGGCAGCCAGTGGGGACGATAGACAAAGTAAGTCTTGGAACCAGGTGGGGTCTGAGCAACCTGGTACCTGCCACAGGAGGATGCAGCTCCCACAGCTGGCTCAGGACTTGGAAGATGGGACAAAAAGGGCAGAAAATAAGATTTTTCTTAGGGCATTTTGGCCTTTTCTACCACAATGCAAGATAGCAAGATAGTCTGATTCTTCGGCCAAGGACTATAACCAAAAATATAACAAGCTCCTGGTAAAGAACTGCAGAAAACTTTGCTGTCAAGAAATATTTTGATTTATGTGTACTTGACGAACATTGCATTATGTAGTCATTCAAAGGTAGGCTATATTTCCTTCCATGGTGACTGCTTTCTCTTTCTAGGTATCCCTTCAAAGGAAGTGTTTAGGATAGAGACGAGCTAAATCTACTTGAATCTCAGCATAGTAGTATCTATGATAGAAATGGAACTAGAGATTGTATGCAATGGAGGCAACTTTAATAATGCAAAGGAATGGGAAGTCTTTCAGATCTTTCCAAAATACATTTGAATTTAGACAATGATAATTAATAAATGAAGTAGGTTTGCTGTTCAACATAAAATGCAGTTAATTTATCTCGGAATTAATTCTATTTTAGCCTATTTCCTCCCTGGAGACGGGTTGCTGGCTCAAGACCAGCTAAAGGCTCTATCAGGATACGGAAGCAAGGCTTAACCAACCAAGAAAACAACACTAAACATATGCAGCAAGGTGTCTCTTGATGCCAAGATTTCAAAAATGCTTTTCAGAAAGGCAGAAGTTCAGGTTGTATCAGAAAATGGACTTTCCATATTTCTTTCTGTAATGGAATCATCATGTTAAAATGTTTTGGTTTGCTGCATCCAAATACTACATTATGTTATGGAACAACAATTAATAGATGGTTAGCTTTTTAGTTAGGTGAGAATCTACACAAGATAATCACAATACTACCTATTTCAAGGCAAAAAGTTTATCCTCTGAAGCTACAGCACCTTCCTGCAGGATGTTTCCAATTTAACTGATGTGCTACACCAGAAACCTTTTCAACCATACCTAATGGAGTTTTTGTAAATCTTTTTTTCAGCTGAAACACTGAAAATACATCAATGTGATTGTCTCCATATCACATTCATAAAGTTTGTGAGCAGCCCCTTTGTATGTGAATTTAGCTATTCCTTCATGCTGGAGGTGTCTAGGAGGACTGGAAATTATTGCAGGTTTCACAGGAAAGTCTGTGGTGTCTGTCAAGTGTAATGGCTCACCATTTTCACTGAGAGCAGGTCAACGCCTCACAGGCTTACCAGTGTCCCCAGAAAATCCTTTCTGATTTTGAGATGGACAAACTGTTTTCAAGGAGTTGCAAAAGCTCACAAAAAATCAGGTGAGTATCCTGATCTTCAACAGTGAGAAAAGAGAAAAATTAGCAAGTCCAGGACTCTCTATTTTAAAAACTGTGGATGGCATGCCATATGCAAATTAATTCCAGGGTCTTCCTTATTTCCCACAGCATATAGCTGCATACTAGAAATTACATCTAAACTGCTTGGCAGAAGCACTTGTCTGGGCAGCAAGGCTTTAGAAACATAACTTTTGGAACTGCTTCTGTTTTTACTGGACTGGCACCTCACTTGAAGCTGTTCACTCATTAATTAGCTGGATCTTTGCAGATACTTTAATCAAACCCCATCATTCTCATTTTCAATTAGAAAGAGGTTTTACGATCTACAGACAACACCACTTAGTCACAGATCATGTTGAAATATAAATTCTGGAACAATTCTTAACAGGAAATTTTTTTTGCCTGGTCAGCTGTATTTTAAATTACTCCAATTGGAGAAAATAACTATTCATCTACGACTGTCCCTGAAACAGTTCAAAGAAGTCCCCATGGTACATTCGTGCCCTTGGGACAAAATGTCATTATGAATGTAAGAATACTGTAGACTATCAATGATTTTCAGAAGGTTAGGCAAACCTTCCTCTTTTGGAAAAGAAAGAAAAGAAAGAAAAAGAAAGAATATTTCTGTGTATTAAATCATAGAATCACAGAATCATAGAATTGTTTGGGTTGGAAGAGACCTTTAAGATCATCGCATCCAAGTCCACCACTAAACCATGTCTCTAACCACCACATCTACATGGCTTTTAAACCCTTCCAGAGATGGGGAATCCACCACTGCCCTGGGAAGCGTGGGCCGGGCCTTGACAACTCCTGCTGGGAAGAAATTGTTCCTCAGGTCCAACCTGAACCTCCCCTGGTGCAACTTGAGGCTGTTTCCTCTTGTCCTATTGCTTGTTCATGGGAAGAAGAGACCAACCCCACCTAGCTCCAACATCCTTTCAGGGAGTTGTTGAGAGCAGGAAGGTCTCCCCTGAGTCTTCTCCAGGTTCAACAGGTCCCTCAGATGCTCCTCACAAGACTTAATCTCTAGACCCTTCACCAGCTTCACTGTCCTTCTCTGGACATACTTCGGCCACTCAATGTCCTTCTTGGAATGAGCCCAAAACTGAACCCAGGATTTAAAGGTCATCCCCTTAAATGCCAAGTACAGGGGAATGATCCCTGCCCTAGTCCTGCTGGTCATGCCAGTCCTGATACATACAAAACAGGATGCTGGGGGCCACCCTGGCCACCTGGGCAGATGCTGGCTCCTATTAAGCCAGCTATTGAACAACATCTCCAGGTCCTTTTCCACCAGGCTTAATAAAGTCACTTTAAACTGCAATTTTAATAAAATCACGATTTATATAAAATTGAAGGTTTGAGGTTGTTATGCAGGTGTTCGAGTAATTGGAGCGATTTGGTAGTTGCAGCTTTCAAACACCCCACAAGTGATACAGGGCAATCTCCTTCTCTCTCAGAAACCGTTTTGCCACCATGTTCAGAGCAGCAAAGCTGACTCTGCCCCCAGCAGCCCTCCCTGGCACAAAGCATCTCCCCCTGCCCATCCCTCTGCCCTTCAGGGAGATGCTCATGGTATTTCTGGGAGAATTTTCCCACTGTTTGGGGGATGCCCAGCCCCCTGGCAGAGCCCCAGCCACGCTACCTGTAACTCTTCCAGAAGTGTCATTTGGTAACCATGGTTTCTGTTCATGCTCACATCAGTCACTAGTTTTGGGGGATAATTGCACCTCCAGATCAATCAGGGTGCCAGGTTCCCTAAGGGACACTGGGGTAGCCTCCCCAACAGGAGCTAGAGCTCATTCGGAACCCAGAGCACATCAATGCCAAGGATACAAGATTGCTCATTATGCCATTGCAAGCAATGATGCGGAACCAGGTGATTATCTCCAGTCATGCACCCCAAGACCCTTTCCACTTGGAAAACTTAGTGCATTGGGAGAAACCAGCTCTGGTTTGAGCAAAACTACCTGAAATAGAGAAATGACACGGAAAGGCCACATCCCGCTGGGCCGAAAGGCATAAGCAGCATTTGTGTGTATTTAAAATCACAAGATGCCAAAATAGAGGTGAGGTGCAAACCATTGGGAAGACAAATGTTACAGGTTGTTATCAAAATCTCCTGCAAAAAAATCAGTGTGTGAAATCTTGGTGTGATATGGAGAAAGATAATTTATTTTTGCTGAAGCTGGTTCAGTCACACACAGAACCTCTTTTTTGAGACCAAAAACACTTCCTTTTTTTAATTTACAGATGTAGAACTAGAAAAATGCTAAACATTTCTAAACACTCCTTTGCTACCTGCATCATTTTATAGAATATTTCCTTGAAAATGATAGGGCTGCTTTTCTGTCAAGATGGAACATCTCTTTCACCATATTGCAGGGTGGCATCTCAGTACATTGTTTATTGGAGACTGTTGCTTTCTGGAAACTGTGTTTTGGTGTCAACAATTTACCCCACCTTGTGTATGTTTACCAGAACCTGGTAATCAGAGACCTTAAGAAACAGCCAGTTCAAAACATTCAGGGCTCCTGTCCCACATCAACCTATCTCAGTATGTCCTATGACCCCTTCTGGGTCTTCTCCAGATTTCTAGTCAGAAGTCCTTGTTAATAGGTACACCAGAAAATACGGTTGCATGAGAAAGAGAGGTCCGATACATTACAATAATTAGGAGAAAACAATAGAATACGACCCAGCTATTTTACAGTATCACAGAATGGTAGGGCTTGGAAGGGATCTCTGGAGATCATCTAGCCCAACCCCCTTACTAAAGCAGGTGCAACTAGCAGTTAAGTAGGATCACATCCAGGCAGGTTAGCCCTTGAAGAAAAAAAGGCTGAGCTACCTTGTTCTTACTGAAGAGGTCCCTGTGATGAAGGCAAGTGGAGGACAACTGAGTGGTTTACATAAGTGATGATATTCATCAGATCAAATGTAAGCAACTTTTACCTGAGTTTAAGGTAGTCACCCAGAGCTCATTCATCAGTTATTCTCATCCTAAAGTAGCTCTCCAGAATATGTCAAATGAATTGTTCCCTAAGCGTAGGTATTCTTCTTACTGGCTGGAAAAGAAGCAATGACTAGGTTGCTTAGAGAGGTACACATACACAGTCAGATAGGATGAGCCCCTCTCATGGAAACTTGTCATTCCATAGCAATTTACACAAATGTAATTTTCTCCCAAAGTGATATGTGCACAAGTCAATGACTTTTCAAGAGCTGGGCCAGGGATTAAATTTTTCCTCTTGTTGAGGAGTGTCTTGTCCAGAGAGATGTGATGGGGCACAGCTGCAATAATGATTTTTTTATGAGCTTTTTTTGTAAGTATCGTCTTTTATTCCAGACCTTTTAGGAGAATAATATTTTTACATTAATTAGCACTTCTATTTGTGTATTTATGGAAGCTTTTCACAAATTTCATTTTTATTTATGAAATCATTTCACTCTGCCTTCAACACTATCCCTAGAAACTTGTGTTGTTTGCATTAAAAACAATAATAAACAAGCAAGAGTTCATTTGAAAATAACAAGGTCTCTGAGCAATTTCATTGTGTTTGGAAAAAGGGCCACTGCTGAAAGCACTTTCATTGAGGCTGATTAGATAGAGATGGTTTTTTTTTCCGAAAATGTTTTTTATTCCAACAAGGATATTAACCATTTAAAGTCTGATGCATAACACGGAGGCAGAAGAACAACAATCAAATTGTTCACTGGGGTCCTGCTTAGCCTGCCTGGCACTCTCCTTATGAACCCTCCTGTCTACTCTGCCAATTACCACACAGAGCACCAGAAACAGCTTTTATGTGGAAAAACGATACAGGTGCTCTAGGGCAATTTTTTAGAGTATGAGACTGTCTCACAAATTCTCCATTCTATAGCTCCAGTTTCAGGGCCGAAAGAAGAGGCATGACAAATTAGGAGCTCTAACATTCAGGCTGTACATGTGTGACTAATCCCTTCTATCCTGCCATTAACCTCTATTTGAGGCAGATTAAGTGAAGCCCAGCTCAACACCAGCTGCAACCACCCACCCACAGTCCAGCGAGTCTCTTGTAGGGTGAAATTTATTGTTGTGTTGAAGCACACCGATTTTGTTCATGTAATCAGTCTGCAGCCCATTGCACTGATTTTCCCTGAAGCATGTAAAGTGAACTAGCTCTTGCAGACAGCTCTGATGGCCCCCATTGTTTTACTTTGGTAGCACAGATGTCTCTGGCTAACTTGAAAATCAGAGAGAAGAGTTCAGCATGTTTGGGCAAGCCTGGGCTAGTTTTAATCTAGCTCAGTTCATCTCAGGTTAACCTCTTCAGTGTGTTCCCACGTGGCAACTTGTACAGACTGTGCTGCTACAGATACCTTCTTGTTGATGACAGTTTGTGTGTGTCTATAGATATTCCAGGCATACCTGTGATTACATAAAATAGAGGGCTGCCTGGAGTTTGGAAGAGACTGCCCTGAGCAAAGCCAGGAGTAGGTGCTTATTCATGAGAGCAGAGCTGGAGCTGTGCTTACCCAGCACTCAGGGTAAGCGCTTTGAAAAGACAGAGAAGGAAACATGGTCACTGGTTTTGCACTTTGGACACAGAGCTCAGCTTAGTTCCCCAGATTTTCCTGCATCACCGTGCACTGTTGACCAATGCCTCAGATTCCTGACTGTACTGTGGAGTGCAGTGAAAGTGAACTGACCCAGCAGGCAGATGCCAAGGCCTTGCAGCAACAGGGGCAGGATGGATGGTGGACAGATGGTACAACTGGATGACTGGAACACAGGTCTCAAAATGGTTTCAAGAGCCTTCTCAAAGCTCCGACATTTTTTGGTTCCCCTATTGTAGAGCACAGACCTCTGGAAAATGTGTTTCGAGGAAACCTTGAAAGACTAACAGTAGCTCCTGAGGCCAAGTCATCCAAGAGTACTACCATGAAACCATATGAAACAGGCAAACATCTGAACTCTTCATTACTGTATTTTCTTGGCAAAGTGTTGGGAAAAGTTTATGTGAGTGGAGAGGTAATGGGGAAATTCTATAGATATATGACTGATGTGGGTAAAGAAGCACTTAAGATTACATAAAAAGTCTATCATCTGGAGCTGGAAAAAGTGTCAGAGAGCAGGGAAATGCTTCCTTTCTTGTTCCCCATGCCCAAAATTCCTGGGACCAGCCAGGTATACCTGCAGACAGATATCCAATGGGTGCACCAGGACCATTTCCTTAACTTCTCAATATTACCATACTGAATGGTATAGCAGCCCCAGTAAACCTGGGAAAGAGACATTCTATCTAACAGCATCTGTGAGTGAGCAAGCTTCTCTGCTGCTGTGTTAAAACAGTTATTTAATTTAAAGTTGTCTTAATTTAATTCTCCTCCTCTCAAGCTGTCAATTCCTGTCTCTGCAGTGCCAAAAAGGCCAGCCTTCACTTCCCATTAATCCAATTTATGCTCAAGCACCATTGCCTTCCTCCCAGGCTGCCCATCATCCATAGAGGAACTCCCTGTAAAATCTGCAAAGCTTTGATATTTTCATCTTGTGAATGACTCTTCAGCCAGGGTGTTTGTAAAGCAGGCCAGCCATAGATAATGACACCAGTCTGCTCTCTCTGCTGCCTCTCATACTGAACATGACAGTTTGATACAATTTTGTCTTTTCCACTGTGTTGGTATGACAAACCCAATACATCCAGTCTCAATCTCTCTTTGTCTGCTACAGTCAAACAATTCATATTACAGAGTATGTACACCCTAGCGAGCAGGTCACAGCAAATCCTTGACAGCAGGAACTATTTTGTCTGCTCTTTGACCAGCATCTTAAGGTCTTGATCCCTCACAAGGACCTTTAGGTAGTACTTATTATTACTACCAATAATAATGGCATATATGATTTGACCTAGAGCTGTCACTTTCTACATAAGTGGGGATATTGCTCTCAATGCTTGGGTTTTGCTGCCATTTTCTGTTAGAGGATCATGTTCATTTAGAAGAACGGAAGACATTAAAGCAAACTATGGCTTTTTCTCCACTTGATCCCTGGTCTTTAACCATCGAAGTACCAGCTAGATTAGCAGTTACTCTTGAATTAACCTTCAATAATCTTAAATCAAGGGGAGAGGAGAGTTTGATGCCAACTGTCAATTATGACATGGCTAGAGGTCAGGATAGCTATAAATACAATGGATTTCAGTCGAGTTAACTCAAATATACAGAAGCACAGCTAAGAGCTTAATCTTATGTCAAAGTAACATTTTAGAAGAGGGAGAGCAGTGACTGGATTTTTAATAGCAGCACTTAACCACATTTCAGCCCTGCAGTGTCATTAATGTCAGTAGGAATACTCAGGTGTAATTTGTCTCACTGTTCCCAAGTAAGCAAAGTGGAGACAATAATTCTATTAATGAAAGCTGGAACAGTGTTTACCACACTGGCAGAAATAGAGAGTCCAGTGTTTATATACTAGAATGGAAATTAATCAATGGAAAAACATGGAATAGAAAGTGCTATTCTAAAAATAGCCACAAGAAAATGAACCAATAATTATCTTTTTCACCAAGGCAGCTATTTTGTTAACTGCAGTGTATATACAAGGCATGAAAAAGCCTGCAGTTCTCTTGACAGAAAGATAGCAATCAAATCATGTAATACGTTCTTCTGCTGTCATGTTTAATACACTCAATTGTGCTGGGCAGGCATCAGCACAAAGCCTGTAGGTCTTAGAAAGAGAAAGCATTACAAGTAAGTTACCAATTTATGCAAGAGATAATAGCATCTTTATTACTAAAGCTGAGGAAGAGTTAGAGAGCTGAGTAGGTGGACCAGGACACAAGTACTCTTATAGTTCAAGGAACTTTCTTAGTGGAATTTTAATTACAAATTTGGGTGTGCTTGGGACAAAGGATTACAAAATTTATTCCCGTTTTATCTGTTCATTACTAAGTCAAATTGTTTACTCCTTGAAGCAGTACCAATTTCAACAGCTTGCTATTTCATGCAACGATCTTCACCCAATGGTTTCTGTTATTGTTCAATTTAAAACATTAGATCAAAGGGAAGGGAAGGAAAACTGTGCATGTATTCTCATAGCATAGCATATGATGATCCTGAGGAAATGAAAGCAACATTAGAGTTAATAATAATATAATGATATCATTCAGTATAACCATCTGGTGTAAGTAATGATCTGACAGCAAAACAACCAGAGCCTGACAAGCCAGACTGCATGTAGACAATAAATCATTTGACAAATACAATCTGCTTTCATTCCTTTTTGCTAACTAATCTATGCAACAGCTCTGCTGAGTTACTGGATCTTAGAAAGATACTACTGGCTCCTGACGTGTACACATGGCTGCTAATGCAGTGAAAGAAAGGTTAAATATTGCCTAAGGGCAAACTAAATCCAGTTTTATTGACATGCACTGGTAGATGCTCTGAAGACCAGTGGGGAATTAAAGATACAGACCTATTAAAGTAATATCAACAAACTTTAAGAAATATTTGAAATATATTCCTTTTCCCTGCTGATTGTTGTTAAAGTTTTACAGTCATAAAGAGCAAAGAAGATACTTGTTGAAAAAATAAAATAAAATTTTACATTAATATACCAACAGACCAGGGGAGAATGAAAATAAATTTCCCCAGAGACAAGTCCTGATATGTGCCTCCTCCAGATCCTGAACTAGATAGATACAACCCCATGTTAGGACTGTGAAAGAAGTTTAAAGGTACACATGATATGAAAAGCAAAGGTCAAAGCAATGACCATGATCATGGCTGAGATTTTCCTTAAAGGTTTCAGACTTGTAAGTGCACAAAGCTGCACCAGAAGGGCATTGCAATGGGGCTGACTAGTGGCAATTGCTTCCACAGGCTGAGAGTGATCAAATGAGCTTGTGCTCGAATTTCAGTAAGTCCACTTGGTGTGAAACCCCAGCAGCAAATTTAGATTCTTCCTACAAGCTTAGAATTTTTTATACTTAAAAGTTACTCTGATAACACCTTTCACTCTCCCAGAGAAAAGCAGCACTAGCCGTGCCAGGACCACGGCTGCTAAATGACAACTTTCGTAATGTGAGCCAGGCATGTGTTCACACACTGTTCTGCCTCTGCTGCACAGGACTACATGGACAAGCAGCATCCAAGGCTAAGCCTCATAATGACTTTTTTTTTTTTAACAGTATTAATAACCAAATCAAGAGACTGAGATGCTTCTTCACAGAATCACTTTTCCCTCAGACAAGCTTTTAAAAGTATAATATATATTACCCAAACTCATTAAAATCTTTATTATAGCAGTTCATTGCTTCATTCTGTTTGTCAAAGGACTACTGGAAGTGCAAATGATGTCCTACAAGCATGGGAAACTCCAAGGGGGGTTCTTTTCAGTATGTAAGGGTCTGCATCATTTATTTTTTTCCATGAGATTTCTGGATGATCAGCCTGAGGTTGTTAAGAGTTTGCAAGTGTAAATGACCTGTAGAAGGAGAGTTCACAGCAGATGAGTTCAGTTGATACAAGATCTTCAGCAAGCCACATCTATATAATAATCTGCTGAATCAACTAGAAAAAGAGAAAATCTAATATAAACATTTTTGAAATAATTAATGGATCACAATATTGTAATTACACATGTCCATCTTCTACCCATCCTTCAGAAAGCAGACCCTTGGCCTGAGCAAAATCAAAAAACCCAAGAATTTCTAGTATTTTTCTATTTTTTTCTTTCTTTCTTCTAAAGAGAAGGAAAAAAAAAAAAAAAAGCAACAGGAAGAGCAGATGCAATTAATTACACTGAAACTCAGTCATTCAGCTGTGCCTCCACTTACATTTTGGTGCAAGTGGTCCAGTATGCACATATTTAGCACTGAGGGGCTATAGAAGATACAATGAAGTTGCAGTGCTTTTTTGCACAAGAATGGAGGTTGAATTCAATTTCTTTCCCCACTAAATTGAGATTTAGGAAACCTCAGAGGCCAAGGATGGAATAAGGATTGCAAAAGGATTGTGAAATTCCTCAGATAAGGAAAATAAAAAGATTGACCTCTTCATGGACAAAGATTGAAGCAAAGACCTTGCTACATAAACAAGGCTTCCCTGTAAAAGTACAGCACCATTAGAACATGAGGCAGGTCAAGTCAAACAACTTGCCACAAGAACTCTATTAGGAAAGCTAATCGAGCATCACCAAATGAGGCAGTGAACTGGGAACAAGGTACACTGTGAGGTTCACTGATGCTATAGAATTAATCTCACAAGTGTCTGTGACAAATACCACCTTCAGCTGAAATATTTGACTGTTTTCCACCAAATGAATGAGAAAGCACATACAGATGCACAGTGCAAGGAGAAAAAAAGAATAAAGTCATGATGAAAAAACACAGAAGAAAGAATCTGAAATATAGGTAAAAACTTTGGTCTCTTGTAGGAGAAAAAGTTTATGCTACAAGGGGTTCCACTGACTTGGAAAACAGTATTCAAAGAGTAAGTTCCTCTTCCATATGAGAAACCTGTAGGAGCTTCTATCAAGTTTATTAAACTGTCAAATGCTGACTAATCACAAGAAAGTCTTCACATTCCATGTTAAAAGAACCCTTGCCTGTGATGAAGGAAAATGATGCAAGCAGAGATCATCTCACATGGTATATTTATGGGTGAAAAAAAGATAAAGGGATTGATTTTTCACAGACATCCATTTCTTTCAACTCCATTTCTTTGGAGCAATTCTTACTACTTCACATTTTTGTGCAGGAAATTAAGCTATAAACAGAACCTACCCTTCTTGCCATAAAACACTGCATGCAGACTTCAAAGTCATGACCCCCAACTGCATCAATAAATATGCATGAAAACCCCGTCTGCAGGCAGACAGGGGCAGAAAATGGCAAGAATGCAAGCAGGTCTCTAAAAATGCCATCACTGCTCTGTAAGAGAAACTTTCAAGAAGACCTGAGCAGAAAAACAGTTATCTGGATGATAGCAATAACCCAGAGAAGCCTTTGGAACAGTTTTTGGAGCTGTAATGCAGTCCAGGGTCAGAGATAAAAGTACATCATAATTTATGTTTTAGAAAGCTTAAGGTAATGACTTTCAAGGAAACTTCAGGCCACTGGTTTGAACTTTAGATGTGCAAGGGCACTCCTGTGAATATCTCCTGAGTTGTTTTGAATTTACATAGGTCAAAAACCTATGGTCTTTGCAACACAGACAATAGTAATGCAAAGTAATGACTTGGTCCTTCCATGTTCTAAATTTAGTCTGCAACATGAAATTTAGACCTGCAGTTCCCAAAGGAACCATCAAAAGTACAGGAACTTCCACATGAGTATTTTTATGCTGCAGTCTCAAAAGCCCCAGAGTGCTATTGTGTAGGGAATGGATAAGTTAAATATGTTGGTGATTTGAGCCTTGGCATTCATTACAATTTCCATGCTAACTAACTGCTGTCTAACAGCATCTCTTAGTTTTCTCCTGCCATTTGACTCCAGTGGACTCACACGGACAGGGAGACTTTGCTGAAATTGGAGAAGACAATCTAGGGAAATGCCTTAAAACCTCAATGCTCAGTGTGTATTCCCCTGTCATAAAGGGAATTTTATAACACAGGAAGCAAAGCACAAGGCACTGACTATGGCACAGTCTTGTTCATGTCAACCCATTAACAGAGATGATCCTTCCAACCTTTTAAGGTTAACCATGCTGAGAGCTCAGTGGGAGCTGTGGTCATCCAAGGGAAAATTGTCCCTTTAAGAATTTTACCAATGGCTTTGGTACATCTTGATGAATAAAATTCTCTCTCAGATCTCACCTGATTCAGCTCAGAAGCAATGATTGTGAGGCTGATAAACTCTTCAGCTAGAAAAGGCAGAGAGACACAGAAGACTGTAGACTGAATGAATCATAGTTTGCCCACTGATGAAACCCAATTTAGTATGCTGTTATGTAGTGAAAATAAGAAGGGGTGAAAGGTGGGGAACTGTCATAAATAATCATTTAGTCTCATAGATCAAGAAATGATGTCTTTTCATTTATATTCATCAAGCTAAATCAAGTGGTTTATTCATTATGTAGCATTACAACAAAATGTTGCCTTATAAAAATTACATACCCTTGAGGCAGCCTGTCCCTTCTTATAATCATCTAGAAAAAAAGTAGAAAAAAAGTCTCTATGTTCTTGGAAAAACCACCATCAGGGTAGCAACATGATCGTTCCCCAAAGTGTGGCATGCAAGAGCTTCTTTCATATTTTCCCTTGCTCATTGACTGCTAGATTTTGGGCACCAAGGCTGGAATTTTTTTGTATCCCATGTTAAATGAAACTAATACTTCTCTGATTATTCCTTAAATTGTGTTTTAGAACATTTACTTGGTCCTTTTTAAACTATTGCAGTGATAGGTACTGGCAGTAGCATAAAATAAAGCAGTAATTAACAAATGGCCATCACTTTGATGACAATTAATATTTAAATCTCAGGACCTATGCCTTTTAATGACAAGAGTTGACAAGTTCTCCCTCTGTCCCTCCTGGTCAACCATTTAATTGTCATTCAGGTTTACCCAGAGCTGGTGCCTTATGATAGGCCACAACCACCTCTGTTTCAGCAGGATTTAAGGCCGCCATTAGAGAAAAAAGTTTCATTTGCACCTTCCATGTGCATCTGTTACCTAATTCTCTTTACCTTGAAGGTAAATCACTTTCTAATTTCTGCTGACTGTATGGTCAGTCTTCATTGGGTACACTGGGACCTTAGACATGTACAGACAGATAACTCAGTGCAGGTGTCTTATCTGGATCTGACTTCCACCCTAAGAGCTTTCCTTTTTTATAGCAGACAGAGCAAAGATAGGTCATTCTCAAAAGTGTTACACTGCAATGTAAGTATGCTTTGTTTTTTCCCATGAGCAGGGAAAGCTCCTGGTCCCTCGTTCCAGAAGAGAGATCACATCTAAGGGTCTACAACAGAGGCAAGGTCTGCAAGGTCACAAGTCACCTGCCTCAGCGCAGTCACCTCCCTGGTTTCTTCTTTCCCTCTGAATTTTGCAGGTGGTTTCTTCTTCCACAGGTTGTGAATGTCCCCTCTTCAGGGAACAAAGACTGAGGGATTGCACTATCTCACATCTGTCCTCAAGCTGTTTGTGTTCTTTAGCCCATTTTTATGTGTCTGGTATAGCTCACAAAAAGGAAATACAGGTGTTACTTTTTGTGGGATGTGTCACAGGACCTAAGTGTTAAAAAATTTATTAACTAAAATGTCACCTTCTGAAGCCCTTTGCCTCAATTTCCCCATTTGCCAATAGGACTGTTCAATGGACAGATGGTTCTTGAATGTATGATTTGGTTTGTCTCTTCCATCTTCCATAGTTGCGCTTCTGACAGAGATTCACAAATCCTGAGTGACTCATGGGAAGTTCATCTTCACCTACTCATTTTTGCATATATTCATAACTCCCATCTATGTGATGATGAGCCCCTGTTCAGGAAACATTACAAGTACCTTTAGATGTTTTTTCCATGAAGATACAATTTTGCTAGAAGGACAGCAGCAATCAGTTACACAGAAAACTGAACTTCAGGAAAATAACCTAATATTCATATAGGAGCAGTGCAGAGCAAAACGCAAATATAGCCTTATTGATTTTGTCTCATCCTCTGGCTCAATAGTAGATAAAGCCAAAGAGCTCCTGCTCTCTAAAAACTGATTAACACTTTGCAATAAGTGTAAAATATAAAATTTAAAAATGTAGAAAGAAAACTTTTTATCTCTCAGAAATACCTGAAGACACAGTAAGAATATCCAGCAGCTCACACCATCCTAGTGCCTGATAGCCAGCTGACATCAGCTATTTAATTTTAAAGGGCCCGTAAGCATCAGAAAATGGCATCAGTAGTGAAATAATTTTCCAGACACAACCTTAAGAAAACTGGGGGGGGAGGAAGATCATCACAATTAACACTTTGACTTTTATATGTCCTTTGGGCAACACTGCATGAATATTGTTAAAATTTCTCATGACAAGCAAAGGAAGGCTGAAAATTTGTAAATAGGAAGCAGAGGGAATCCTGACCACTACTACCGAGTCTATGTAGATTTGCTCTCTTTTGATGACATTTAAAAAAACAGTGCAGCCACCTCTGATTCTCCCACAATGGTATCACTCAGAAAGTTCCTAAACTTTTAGATAGATTACGTAAAGCTGAATTCAGAAAAGCTTATGCTATTACCTTTCTTTATGTTTTCAGGGTAGAACAGCTATTTTTCTGCTGCTTTTTAGAAGAACTTCTCCAGTGAAAATTAGAGAATACCCGAGGCTCTGCTAACCTTGCCCAATACCACCAGGCCAATGAATAATTCAAGAAACCCGTTTTTTGAAGTGAGCACTAATTAGACAGTTTAACTTCCATCTGAAAGGAGTGCAGCAGAAAAATGGGACTCTTTTGCTTGAGTTGAAACATTGGTAAGATGAGATTGTATGAGCTGAAAGTAGAACCAAAGGTAGAGTGCAACCATCGGTGTTGTGATATACTATGATCCTGGGTTTGATTTTCATTTTTTTCCCAATGTCTTTTTGTGTATTTCATACATCTAGCTGAAATTGAGAAGTAGAAGTTTTCCTTCTAGTGTTTGTGGAAGAGTCCACTTTGTGAGAAAAGGCACAGGAGGAATAGGTTCACATGTTTACTTTAATCTTGAGATTATCTTGCAGTCATCTATCAGCCCAGGGTTCCCACTCTTGCACTTTCTGCTAGTCCACTGCTAGAATGATGTTTTACTCTCTGGAAGAAAGCAGGCTTGATCATGATGATGTACTTCATGAAGCAGTGTACTTAATAGCTCCAGATTCAAAGGTCTGCCCAGAACTGGAGCTGAAACCAATCTTTTTAAACAGATACATTTTTTTCTTTTATGTTGTGCAAAGTCAAACTCCCACATCCAAAGAAACCCAGACTGTCTTAAATCCTGAAGGTGGAGTATGTTTTGTTACTTGGATTCTTCACTAAATATTATGGCTTAAAAGCGATTTCATTTTATGGGAGCTTTCAGCCACTGTTTACTCTCCAGAATTATTAGGTATTTCAGGGTTTGGCTGCTGGACTGTACCTCTTTTTATAGATCATGCCAGCATGCAGATTTTTATTCATTAAAAACTCTATTGGAGCACACATGGCACTGCATTAGAAACAAGGCCATCTATAAGCAAGCTGGATCTATAGATAGGTGAAATTATTATTTAACATTTCAATAAAACCAGGGTAAATTATATTAGTTGTAATAGTCTCCTATCATGTTACCACTATTAAGATGTAGATGACACTTCATCATAGAGTCTAAACTGCTCATTCATCTTTGTGGCAAAAGAGACTGAAATTTGCCACTTGCTCCACTTCATGTTCAAAGTGATTTTGCTTCCTAGCTGAATGCTGCCTAATTCCTTGATGTCAAATGCTAGAGCTCAGCTGAAGCTACTGATGCCTCGCTTTGGGAGGAAGCATAGGTGTCTTGCTCCCAAAGGGCATTTCAACCAGGAACATGGAAAAGACACATCCATTACTGCACTCAGTCAGGCCTTTGTGTGAAATCTGTAAATGAGTTGGTGTCCCCCAGCACATAAGTCTCTGATACATTGCTCTGATACATCCCTGAATTAAGGGCACAGAATCTTCCTACAGCATGGGAATGCAGGGACCTGACATGGGCACTATCAGGGATACAAGTAAGGAGAGACCTCAACCAACCAGTGGAAATGGTTAGGGCACTTCTCTAAGGTATATATTTCCCCTACCCAATATGCTTCTTAGGACATCTTCTCTAACGGATGCTAAGGACCCCATATTCCCCTTCTCCTCCATTATATGCTGAGGAGGTTTTCTGGGTATCCTCTCTTAAAGTCTTCACATCCTGGCTTGCATTAAAATGTAGCTGAGGAATTTCAAGACATTTTGCAATAGCAGGACTGGTGTTAGCTGTGTATTCTGAGCAGCAAAGATATTTCTTAAGAGGGAAACAAACAACACTTATTTCTTTAACAAAGCTTTTTTTTTTTTCATGGCTAGGTTAACAATCAAATTACTTGAAAATTACTACTGATACTACTATATCATTAATTCATTATCCCTGTTTAATCATTTTTTTTAGCAATGCAATAATTATTAGGTTTTGTTTCAGATATTAAAAAGCAGGCAGGTGACAATTTTAAGTATCTTCATATGCACAGAGCTCAGTAAATATTCATAACAAAGTAAAAAAATCTGAGGAATGCTTAGTAAAAGAGACAACCAAAATCCAACTTAAATTTCATAGGAAACATCAAATAAAACATTTGTGTTTCAAAATGTACCATAATTTTCTAGAAATAAATTAAAATTCCATTTATAAAATGGATTCCATTCCAATGGGACAGAATTGTAATTAAACAGAATGTTTTTACTTTTGGCTTTTGTCAAAAATAATAGAGTAAAAATTGAGTTTTTTCATGCAAACATCTCAATTTTTCTTAAAGTTATTTTTATTTAAAAAAAAAAATCAATTATAAAAGTTTTGAGTGGTTCTATGTAATATCAAAGGAGCAGATGACCATTAATTTGCACGAGATTTCATACCACTTCAGCACCAGAAGTTACAAGCAGACATGGAGGGTTAAAAACCATAGGTTTAGAGATGTGAACATTAAGTGGCCACATAGGCTACATGATGTATATATACCACTGAAGAAAATATGGTGAAGGATTGTTTTATGTTACTTGAGTGGATATTTTTTCTTAAAATGAAAAGCCTTAAGATGTCAGCACATTTGTGCTCTTTTCTTTTTTTTTCAGTGTCTGACAAATCGTGAAAGCTGTGCTGCCACCCAACAGGGCAACATTTTTGTATCATGCAGCTGAGAATGTGCCAGTATGGTGTTAGTGTATATGGAAGGGTGCTGAGGATGCACAGCCCTGGTAGGATAAAACTAGAAGACAGTGCAGCAGAGACAGAGATGAACCTGTAGCAGTCTTGTCCTGACTGTCTTTTTGGGAATTCCCCTGGATTTGGAAATCCCCCTCTAGTTGAGGATGTCCCTTCTCTCAGCAGGGGGGTTGGACTGGATGACCTCTAGAGGTCCCTTCCAACCCAGGCATTTCTATGTTTCTATGCATGGGCTAGTCTTCAAACGGTGCACAGGTACTGTTTGGGAACCACTAGTGGATACAAGCCAAAGTCACACTGGGGAGGGTGTTAGTAAGTAAGCAAACTGGATACATGCAGAGTCTATGCTCACAGTGGCACTTCAGCCCCATTTTCTTAACTAATGTAAGTGCTGCCAGGATTGGAGCTGGTAGTGAAGGTATCAAAACAAGATCTTTGCTGGACCAGAAGAGTATTGCTGTGCCCTTTAATAAAAAGGAAGCCAATCAGTATATAAAAGCCAGGACTGGGAAATTGCCTTTATTTGGGAGGAAGCTTAGTCATGTTGGTAACTTTAGGCATGCACTCAAAGCTCTGTTGAAATCCCTGACACCAAAGCATGTGCTGTGAGCCCTTTTCCCCAGTCAAGACTTCAGAGGCTGCTGGGTCATTTCTGCAGATGAACAGTGTGTGCATCACCTGTGCACAGAGCCTGAAATGCAGCCAGAGGATTGCAAGTACTGCTGTTAAAATAGTGGCATGCATCAGTTGCAGTCTTCAGGGGAAATGATGTCAAGTGCTTTCCTCCCTTCTGGATCTTAATGTGGGACTTGGTACATATGTAATACAGTGGGAAAACAATGGGCTTTTTAACATTTTATTCCAAGGCATTATTTACTCACAAAGATCATTAAGAAATTATCTGCTGGCCATCCAAAAGCCTTCTCTTAGTCTTATAACATGTTCTCTCTTGTAGGGAATATTACACATCATAATATCAGTGTTAAAGATATTTTTAAATTGTTCCTCTATCCTGCAAGAAGCAGCATGAAAACATTCTCTCTGGAATGATATATCAACACAGTGGTCTACCAGCTTGCACTTTGTTGTTTAAACAAGATCAAGACCTCATTATCTTACACTGTATAAACATTCAAAAAAATAATCTGTGAACTAAAGGGCTTTTAGTTTGAATAGAGCAAGCAGCCAGACAAAGGTTGCATTTCTATCTTGCTTCTATTCTACTGGCAAGGACCTGAGAACTGAGGCACAGAGAAGTGATAAGACTAAGCAAAGTCACACAGGATTTTTATCGTATAACCAGGAATTGAACCCAGGTTCCCAGAGTATCAGCTCCATGTCTTAATCACAAGTCAGGCCTTTGTATGACGGGTGCGTTGAAAATGCTTCAAGCAGAGAGACATGCCAAAGACAAGCACAATGAGCCAACAGTGTAAACTAATTACATTTTAATAATTACTTCAGTTTCAGTCACTTGAACCATTATTAGCAGCTCAAGCAGGGAATGTGTGGGTTGTGCTTTCGAATTAGGTTATTTAATCTCTCATTCTTTCTTTTCACATTGGACAAAATTGACTTCTATTTTGCTGTGTTAGTACCCTGGGTGTGATTAACACCCAGGTGGTAACCTGTGAACCACCACAGCAGTTGAAATACAGCTGTATTTCCAAGGCACACAGTGGTGACTGACAGAGATACCTGATAAAGCCATATTCAGTTAATAAATGGGACAAAAGCACTTCAGCCTTGTTAAATGCATCCAGAGAGAAATTGCTCAGAAATGGATTGTGCTCTTTGACTGAGACGAACAGTGCTTGATGCTTCTAGGTCTTTGGGGACCTGGCTGCTTCTTCATCCCATGAGAAAGCTATCCCATGAGGATCCCTCTGGGTTATCTGCATTATCTGACCTGTTTGCAAGTTTTTTTCCAGGCATACCTTTTTTCCTCTTCCATACTACTTTTATCAGATGCAACTTTTTAGGTTCAAAACTAGCTCATTAAGTCAATTCTATCTTTCCATGCTTGTGATTTGGTGTTGTGTGCTCATAAATCAAAGCAAATAGTAGGACGGTTCACATTAAACTCAGGCAGTTGAGTAAACCCTTGTGCAGTAGCCAAAAGCAACACAGAAATGCTGTTAAAAAGAAATTATCACAGTTCTTGCAGAAGGAATTAAGGCAGAGCAGTACAGAAGTTTAGTCTGTATAGAGAAGATCCAAAACATGCCAGGAGCTGAGGAAATACCAGAATAGACCCAGCCTGTTGGTCAGTGGATCCTTTAATTTGCACTTGGCATACAGTCATAGAGAGGGAGGAAGGCCAAAGGGTTGTGCTGTAGCTGTGCTCATGCCAGGCAGCCAGGACTCCTGGAAGGATACTCCCCACATGCAGCCTAAATCATCTTTCAGATGCTTTTCTTCTGAAGAAACAAGATTATTTTATTTCCTTCAGTGAAGTTAATTTTAAAAGAACAGAAAACAAAAAACAAAAACAAAAAAAAAAAAAAAAAAAAAAAAAAAAAAAAAAAAAAAAAAAAAAAAAAAAAAAAAAAAAAAAAAAAAAAAAAAAAAAAACAAAACCAAGCAACAAAAAAAAAAGCCCAGGCAGGTCTGACAGCTCAGCAGATGGTTACCTAGGACTAGCACAAACATCACCAACCAAAGCATGACTTTGCCAACTCCGTCACAGTCTCTGGCTGATTGTGCTTTCCTATGCAGGCAGCAGCATTTTCTTCTGTGTTTTAGCAGTGATATCCCCAAATGTTTCACACTTCACCATTACTTTTTCTCATCCCTGTCAGAGTCACTATCCTTGTTTCTGTCCTCCTAGCACATGCTGCATTTTATACAAGGATATTCGCTTAAAAAGACCATCATGACTCTAGGGATCATAACCTGGTAGCTCTAAGAAGCAAAAGTGTGAACTTCTTTGCATTTTGGAACTTAGAGGGGACTGTTATGGACAATTCAATTCTCTATAACCAGAGCTTTACCCTCTACACAACCTCATATCTCTACAACACGTCAAAGGGCTCTGTGAGCACATGATATTTGCTATCAAGTTGCATGCAGGAGGGAAGGTTACCCATCCAGATCCATCTCTGGGTATGACATGTTAAATTAATTTTTTACTTCTCTCTTTTTATTTTGAAATGGTTAGCAGAAGGGCTTCCAGGGCACAAAAGCAGAGTCCCTGTTTGGCTAAGAGGGTTAAAACCAGCATGATCTATGTGTTATTTTTGCAAATGTCAACAAATTAATAGATCCAAATAATTTCGGATATAAGGACACTGAATATAGGTTATGCTTGTGTTTGTGATAATTACTGAATCTGCCTCTTTTCTAAATTTTCTTTTTCTTGTGTCCAAAATAAAAGCAATTATATCTGTGCATCTTTTTTTTTTTGGAAAGACACTGCTGAAAGTTACCACATTAACACAGTATTGCAATAAAAAAGCACAGCTCAGCCAACTGATAAACAGATCCCCACTTCAGTGAAGTAACTGTCACACACATCCAAGCACAGACTTCAAAATCCTTGCCCTTCCTGCTTTTATTCCCTTTACAACATTTTCCAAGCATAATCTGGTGTCCTGGACCAGGACTTGAACCATCAAAAATCCACTGAAGGCACTCAAACCTCACATTGAATTCATGACATACTGTGCAACCCTGCAGCATCTTCCTGCTCAATCACATGATTTGGAGGACCTGCTATGCTCCACTGAGAAGCCATGGGATGCCCAGTGATTATCAGTGTGGAGCCTGAGCGGTTCCTGAAGCATAAATCTGATTGCTCTGGACTGACAGCCATAGGCTTTCCTGGCACAGAGAGCTGGACTGTGTTTGAAGCTCAACATTTTGGTTCCCTAGCCCTGTATCTCCAACAACAGCTGCTCAAAAATAAGAATATAAAATTAAAGGCCTGGCTGTCACTTCTAACTCTTATGTAAAGGTATAATTGCACATATATTCCCTATCACAGCACTTCACGAGGCTGGGAATTATGTACCACCATAATTCAATTCTAGGGAATGGTAGAATAAGGACCATCTTATCAGAAAGAGAAATTGAGGGGTACAAGTGTGCAAGCACACTAGCAGGTGAGAAATTTTAAGAGAGAGTTGAGGGATCTAAGTGAGTTTCATTATGATCTGTGGTCATCATAATACTTTATGAAACTCCATTTAATTACAAAGACTACCCATTTTTGCTAACATTCCAAAATTCAGACCTCTATCCAGAGTTTATTTTCATAGCTATGTTGGTTTGATTAATGAGCAGTTCATCATCAACTGCTCAAATACCGCATTACACAACCACTGAAAAAAAATGAACTTGGATTTTTAAAATAGCTATTGCATGAAACTCTGTTCCATCCGATACCAAATGATTAATGGGAAATCATATTTATGGTCAAGCTCTGCCAAAAAAGGTTTTCAAAGTGCTGCAATGTGTTGCCCATCTCTGTTCACTCCCATTGTAGTGCATTCCTGTGACAATGGAATGTTCTTGCCTTGTACAGGTAATCAGAGGGCTGTGTATGTAGTTTGCTATGCTACAAATGAATCATGAAATTTATGATACCTTGTCTTCTGGGACCCTTCTGAAACCCATATATAATAACACTATAATTCTAGAGGTCCTGCCAATGACTCAGACAAATACTGGGTGTACCGGTCAGCAGTTCCTATTCCCAGATCACTTACACCAACAATTCCAGCTGTGCTACATGGATCTCATTAAAAGACTTCTCCCTTGTGCTGAAATTTCCCCTGAATTGGCCACTTTAATGTTCACAGCTGGGCTGATAAGATCTTAGTTTATCTCAAGGGTAACCATACTGATACTATTCAAGCCAAAATGGGATTGTGTCAGCTGAGATTGCTACTTGATTCGAAGTGGTTCAGTTATTCTATCAAAACACAGCCTGTCTTTCTGCTGGGAAGTAGAATCTTCTCAAATTACAGGTGAGGCTGTGGTCTGCTGACTTTTGTACCTCCTGAATACCCCTTTTTAGTTATCCACCATTTCATGATGGTCAACAACATGAGGTATTAAAATGACTCTAACAGTTTGGCCTAAAGGGCATACCTGCATGGCACTGTCTGGTGCCACACACAGTTCATACACCAGATGTGGTAATAGCCAGTGCAGCACAAAGACCCAGCCAAGCTAATCTGTTGGACTAATTAACTCAGGCCAAGCTTTAGGACAAGATCAACTCCAGTCTGCCCATCTGTAGTTCACAGCACAGATTTTTTCCTGCAGAAACATGTCCCCACTTCTAAGAGGGTGCCAGGCTTGAGGAGACAGTGCCAGATGCATGGCTTGTCTGAATCTCTGGGAGCCAACAGAGCTCATGTCCAAGGGGTTCCCAGAAAACTCTCTCCATGCACATTGGAACCTGTACTCTTTTTTTGGGTCCAGGCTTGATGACTGAGTTCATAGTGATGATGAACTTCATCTTTTTGCACTCCAGGGGTGGCATATACTTGCACACGAGGAATACATCCTGAAAATCCAAGGCTGATTTATTTTATGGTGTTGGGAACATATCCCGGTCTTATCACTGGTGGTAAGAACAGTCCCTCTGGTCTCGTGTACTGCAATTCAATAACCCATTATTAACAGTTGGAGTCAGTGATCTAGACCTTCTTATTTTTCACATCTGAATGCAGCTAATTAGTTATGATAATTAGCAGAATTACAGATCTCCATTCCCCATTTGGGAGTACAATTGTCACAATCTTTTAACCACCTACTTTAGTCTTCATCCTGGCTTCCTGAGAAAGGGAGTCAAACACCTTGATTAGAATTTAAGTCCTGGGGGGCATAAAAGGCAGAGCAAAACAGTAATTTAGCAATGCAGATTGTTAGCATTTCTGTTCTTTCTCCATTACATCTCTGTTACAGTGCTACAAACCAAGCAGAGGGCCCATGCGGGTCCCAATCCTGCAGACTCCGTGGTGTCATTTGCAGGGTCTGGCTCTAAGATAATAACCATTTCCAGTGAAAATCTAGTTCTGAATCCTCCCCAGCCAGTGAAACAGAACCAGCTACTCTCAGATGCAAGAAAGGATAGCAAAGCTTCTGATTTTTATGGAGTGCTATGTCCCCTAAGAAGTAAAAACCTTCTTTTAAAAGCTTAACATCTAATTTCATCCCCCAAAGTTATTAAACACTGACAGTGCCAGCTCTCTCACAATCCTCACCACATGCCAGCCTTCTTACCACATAAAGTGGTGGGTCTGTAGTCCAGTTCTAGCAATCCCCATTTCCAATGCAGTTTTCTGCTATAAAGCTCTCTTCCCACCAAAGCAGACACAACGCTTTACACCTAAAATCATTTCATGTTATTATATTGAAACAGAATCTACCCAGAAAGACAAACCCCTTGTGTCAGCTGGGGACTGCTTTTACTAGCACCAAGGATATTCCTCAGACAGCAAAACTTACTCTTCCAAATCTATTGTGTGTGTAGGCGGTGAGCAAACTTTCCAGCTCTTTAACTTTACATCCCACTGGTGTTCCACATACAATTTTGAAAAATGATGTTTAACAACAATGTATTCTTTGTGTCCAAAATTTCCCGTATTCTTTCCCTCTCCAAGGACATGTGAATGACAAGCAATATCTCTTGGTTCTCTGTAGTTTATTTTTTCCTGCCTCTTTTGCTCTTGCCTGATTGCAAGCTGCCCACCTCTGCAGGAACACAGTTATTTCCCACTAAAATAAATTCTAATATCATCAAGTTTTATTATAAATTGAGATAGCAAATGCGGAACAGGGGAAAATAAACATTCACAACACAGGAAGAGGCCAAATCCTGCCACTCCTAAGTCCCAGCAAACTCCTGTGAACTTTCACAGAGGAAATAGACACAAGGAATCACACAAGTCCTGGTTATGCTTTCAAAGTCTTGTAAAACAAGTGTACGTTTACTTCCTCCAAAAGGACAGTCAGTCTCCTCTGCTGTATGACCTCTTTGGTGGAGGAGTTAAAATTCCCAAATTGCAATTTGGAAGGTCCTGGAGAGCTGAGGGACACACCAAACCCAGAGATGTTATCTGAACAGTACAGCTTTTGCTGGAAATTCCTGACTGAGATTTTACCCATAGCAGGCTCCTTCCTAATGGGCATCTTTCTGGACAGAAATTATATAGGTCATTACAGATGCTCACGTGAATTTGAGGAAAAAGTTTAGCTGAAGTAAGAGTACTCGCTCCCAGCATCAGGGCAAGTGAAGACCCTCATTCTGATGTATGATATGAGAGAGCCTGGGGAGCAGGAAATGACACTTTAAGGACAACAGAATTTGGTCAGTGTCTCCAAATGGTTCAGATTTGCTTAGTCTGAGAAGCTAAAGCTGTAATGTAAGTTTAACAGCACAGTGCATGTTCCCAGCAATGCCTGTCAAGTCAAGATATTTAGCAGTACTTGTAGGTTTCAAATAAAAGTAGCTATTCCTCAGTGACACAGAGCATCTACACCCCAGCTCTCAGAAACCCAGCCACCATAAATGGGAAACAAATGACACTACAGATGAAGCTGCGAAATACGCTGTTATTTAACAATGACTATTCTGTATAATTAAGGGAGCACAATTACTTAAATATGCTTGTGCTGTAAACAACCATGTAAATTGCATTTCTATCTACTTTGACTGTACCCACTGCATAATTAGAAGTAGCAATTTATTACTCAATGTAATAATTAGAAGTAATTAGCTACTAGAAGTAATTAGAAATAGTAATTCATTTCTTAATGCAACGAGCTGCTTTTGCAGCATATGTGTGTGTGTGCATGTATGTGCTGTTCACTACTCTGTTGCTCCATCTCCATTTTTCAGCCAATAAATCTTATCACCTTTTAAACACCTTTTAAACACAGATCAGATTCTCTCGCTTCATTTCTCACTGGCCAAAGCCGGCTAATGTTATTGAAGATACTGCTAGAAAAAGAACAAAGTCATCCTCAGAGGCCCTAGTTTTCTACTGAAAATGTACCCAAGGAAGGTGATTATGATTTCTCTCCAAGAGCTTCATAAATTTGCAACCATATAATACCTGTAAATGATATTCAAACATATAAAATCAGATGGTGCCATAAAACGGTGAGGAAGTGTTCAACTGCAGGAATGCAGCTGCTTGGAATACCATAGCTTTAAGCCAAAGGGATCCCAGCAAGAACTCATTGTCACTTTCTCTGTTAAAATCACTTTGTTCCTCATCTCTTTGTGATGCAGCATTTTTCCAACAATGAATTTGTAGGAATTTACCCCCCATGCAACCTTTCTAACATGACTTGGCATTCATTCCAAAACACATCGCTTAATTCAGCTCAGTGAGTTGTGAAGTTAGGGAACCATTACAGCTGTGAAAGGTGAAAGAGATATCCACTAAATTAAAAAGAAAAGTAAATCTAAATCACATTTATATTTAAAATACAAAACTAAATTACCATAGCAGAACTGGAAGTCCATTTCCTGATTGCCAAATCTTTGAATTCAGTCCAATGTTTGGGCACATCTTGCCTGGAATTCCTGAAAGGAAAGAAAAGCAGTTAGAAGAGACTTCTTTACAATACTTTTTTTCTAACTCTAACCAGGTTTATTATTGCTGAGGTATGGTGCAACACAAGAAAAGAGAAGGGAGACTTCAGTGTTGTGTCTTGATTTTGTCATGATAATTATTCTTTATTTCATTTAGTTATTGTATTTTCACTGCGGTTACTGCTAACTACAGAAAATTAACAACTCTGCCAAAGATGTCCCTGGTCAAAGAACTTCCCCAATCAGATATTCACTGAAAGATCATCCTGAACTGAAGCTGTGGGTATGGCTGTCACTGAAATGAAGATCTGGAATCTGCTGACAGATAACAGGTGTGTAAGTGTATGGAACTTAATTCCATGGCTGACTCATGTTCATTCATTAAGCGAATGAATATGAGCCAGCAGTGTGCCCAGGTGGCAAAGAAGGCCAATTGCATCCTGGCTTGTATTAGAAATGGTGTGACAAGCAGAAGTAGGGAGGTGATTGTCCCCCTGTACTCAGCACTGGTAAGGCCTCATCTTGAGTATTGTGTCCAGTTCTGGGCACCTCACTACAAGAAGGATATCGGGGTGCTGGAGCGGGTGCAGAGGAGGCAACCAAGCTGGTCAAGGGACTGAAGAATAAATCGTATGAGGACCGTTTGAAGGAGCTATGTCTTTTTAGTTTGAGGAAGAGGAGGCTGAGGGGAGACCTCATCACTCTCTACAACTACCTGAAAGGACACTGTAGAGAGGTTGGTGCTGGTGTCTTCTCTCGAGTAGTAAGTGATAGAACCAGATGGAATGGCTGAAACACGGTAGGTTTAGAGTAGATACTAGGAAAAAACTCTTCAAGGTAAGAGTGGTGGGCTATTGGAATAGGCTGCCCAGGGACGTGGTTGAGTCGCCATCCCTGGAGGTGTTTAAGCATCGCTTAGATGTAATGTTGGGGGATATGGTCTAGGGGTGAACTTGTACAGTAGGGTGAAAGGTTGGACACGATGATCCCATGGGTCTTTTCCAACCTAGATGATTCTATGATTCTGTGGAAGAGACGTTCATATTCTAGCAGCACTGACAATTTCCAACAGGGATTATGTCACCATTGTCATAAATGCAATATGAACAGGTTATTCTTCATTCCCTACACACAGAAACCCAGAGTTAGGTTTGCTTTTGCTTTCATTGACCTTCTATACTCATGTCCTACAGGAATCTCTTACAGTTCCACAAATTTCTGCAAAACCCCTTGCCTCCACATACTCTTGGATATGCTGTGGATCTGCAATCAAGGTAATGTGTCATTTAACATGGAGAAGGAAGGCACATGCCAGGAGAAATAATAACCATGTCACTTCCTCTTAGCTCTTGCTAAAGAGCTTTCAATGGCAAAGAATGGATTTTATAGCCCTAGACAAGTGGAGACTATAGATAGTATTAGGCCACCTCTGCACTCTGCAGACGAAGGGTTACTCCAGATGCTTGAAAGTCTTTAAAATATAATCAGTATCCCTCAAGACTTGTCACAGTTGTAGCAACCTGACAGAGTTGCCTTCTGATAATTTTTCCCTCTCCTAAGTTTCATCTATTTCCATCCCAGGGTTGTAAGATCACTCCAAAAGCAGTCTCAGATAGATTTCAACTTTTAGGCCTTTTGTTTGGTCTAACAACAGCAAGAAATCTCATCCCTAGCTTGGCAATTTCTAAGTCTCAGGCTGCAGCCGATAAAGTGAGAGGAATGAAGAGTACAACAGCAGTCAACCATTGTCCTCAGCTGCACACCTAAATAGGAATCTGAAATTTCAACAGTGGCTTTATTTTGTGTCACTGAAGCTGTTAATACCACAGACAGGGCTTTTTTTTTTTTTTGTCTGGAACAGTGAGTTCAAGGGAAAGATGGACTTTGGTCAATGGCTTTAGTCAGCATGAGTTGTGAAATTGCCACTTTATACAGTAAGCATGACACCCAACAGAACTACAACCACTCTACACACCACGTGGTTCACCCTTATTATCTTAGTGGCAAAGTGTAAGAAAGTGCAAAGGATTATTCAAGTCTACATACTCCCTGAGTCTTACTCGTGCTGTTCCAAAGCAGCATTTCTGTGTGAAAGGGTTTCCAAGCACTCAAGACACCAGATTCCCAAAGCAAGTCAGAAAGAGGTGGGTAATTCTCATTTGTGGGGTGGAATACTCTTTTTTGGTGCAATGTTCCTGAAGTCAGTCTCTGAACACAGGTGTACTGCATGCTAACACAACAAGGAAGATGATTTTATGATCTCTACTGGGCAAATAAGGAAGCAACTGCTTGTAAAACCAGATTGGTTTATCTCTTCACTCTCCACCTTTGCTTGAGTTTTCATCTTGTCAGCTAGATGGAGTTAAACAACTGTATTTGTAACACATTTTGTCTATATTTTGTTTCTGTTGTACTTTCTTTTGGAATCCTTGTCTGCATATAACTGAGAAAATTAAATTTTAAAATAATGTATACACCACCCACACATGCATAAAGAATATACCAGGTAAAGTGAGTGAATGTAAGTAACTTTATTTCAAAACCACATCCAATATGTATAGCTTTAATACAAAATTTTTATTGTTTTATAGCAAAAATATAATACAGTCTTTGTTTTATTGAAATCAGTTTTGTGTTTTGGAATAGAACAGAAGGAAAGGCCCCACCTCACAGTTGAGACCAGCATAAATGTTCTCGGCTATGGTGGTGCTATGACACAGGGCACATTCCCCAGCAGGTGTGGGAGCAGCTGTCCCTGCCAGATGGAGCTTCAGAAGATGGACACAGCTCTGGAAGTCCTCAGCTGCAGGGAGTACTTCCTGACACTCCATGAGGCTGAGAGAAACAGTGTTTATCATTGTGCTGTTGTTGCAGAACTGTGCCACCAAGTGGAGGAGTTATGGAAAGAAGTCAGCATCAGAGAGGATAAGATGTAGACAGGATCTTCTCAGAGACTTTGTGGCTTCAAGAGCCCTAGACACCAGCTGCAGTCAAGACACAGGAAGAGGCTTGCAACAATAGAATAAATTTATGTGCTTCGAAGCTGAGGAGGAGCTTTCAGGTGAAGTATTTGGGCCAGCTAACCCAGAACTGTGCAGGAGTACCAGGGCATGAGTGATACTGTGGGTGAGTCCCTGCTGGAGACAGCAGAGGACCCATCTGTTTACCTGAACTGTCATCTAGAGAAATTTGCTGCTTGCCAAGGCCTGAATCTGAGATGTTGTGGAGAGACTGCCAAAGTCTGTCCAACCCTCTCTATTAACCTTTCCATGAAGGTACCAATGATATTCTAACGTGACTACAGAGCTGTGGAGATGACAGTCAGGGGCATGAGGCTCCTGGTGGTGTTCTCCTTCATCCTGCCAGCAAGAGGAAAGGATGTGAGGCGGAGGGACTGCTGCTGCATGGCAACAACTGGTTGCACAGATGATGTTGACAAAAGAGCTTTGGCTTCTACAGCTATGAGACCCTGTTTGAGGACCATCATCTGCCTGGAAGATCCACATGACCAAGGGAGAGGGGCATAGGTGTCTTTGCCAGCAGGATATCTGACATGGTAAGAACTAGAAATAAGTGGGAAAAGAGAGTTTCTAGCAGTCCCGTGAGGAAGTGATGGACAGGGTTGACAAGGGCCTGGAGTGATGTAAACAAAGAAGACAAAAATCAACAAAAAAGGGCTTAAGTAGGGTTACCTCAAACACTTGCATGTAAGCAAGGAAGCACCTGCAAGGCATGATTATGTGAAAACCCCTAGACCCTTCTGGGGGAGAAAGGGAGCTGCCCTCTGCACATGAGCAAACACTTCTTTACTGTGACTGTGACCAAGCACTGGAACAGGCTGTTCAAAGAGGTAGTGGACTCTCACACCTTGGAGATATTCAAAAGCCATCTGGACGTAGTCATGGGCACCTGGTTCTATGTGGTCTCGCTTGAGCAGGAGGGGGTAGACAAGACGACCTCCAGGGGTCCCTTCCAACCTCAACCATTTTGTGATTATGTAAGTTACAATATAATCAGAGTTTTGAAAGCACTGTATAATACTTTCAGTGTTTGAGTACAAAATTTTATTTGGAGACAGTTATTTCTCTTTAATGAACAACAAAGAGTACTTAATCATATGATTTCGCTGTTACCTAAAGAAGAAATCCTTCAGACCTTTTCAACTTTCAGTTAACAAACACTCTTATAGTCTACTCCTGCTGGCATTAAAATCAGTAGCAAGACTACCATCTGCTTCAGACATCACCTTTCATGTAAGTCAAGTAGATCATCAGGCACAATGACAAAGTCACACTAGGCAGATGAATGAAGGTGAACATGATGGTTTAATCATAAAGAAAAACCAAGAGAAGAAGTAGGCACACTGTGTTTAGCCAGCTTTCCCATAGCATGGAGGATTTAGAAACCTGTTGACCAAATTCAACCATGCTCAGGTAAGGAATGGACTCCTCACAGGTAACTACATTTGTACAAGAATTAAACAACTAGGCAGCTCAAGAGAAACAGGTGGAATATTCACACATTCACCCCAACAACTCTTAAGACCCTCAGCTAATTTCTGTGATCAAATGCATCAGTTGTGCAACCATGAGAAAACCGTCCTAGAAATGATGGTCATAAGGGATGAAATTTTTAAAAAAACAGCAAAGGCATGCAAAGTTTACAAATGTTACTGTGAATTGGTTACCAAGTTACTCATCTTAGTGATGGAAATCTGTTCCAAAACCCGGTTTCTTTAGTCTACTGCTCACAAATTACTTGTTTACAGATTTTTATTTTGTCTTAGGGTAAACAAGATCATGAGTTAATTAGTTAGGTTATTTACATTCATGTTTTATCTGAGTCATTGCAATGAACTCTTTGTTTTTCCTAATCATAAAGATTTGATTAATGTAACTTTTAGTAATGCATTATAGAGACATTATATTTACTGGGTGAGAAACAATTAAATGACCATTAGAAACCTGGTATTATAAAGGACTGCTCTTACTTTTGCAGACACTCAGTACCGCAAGGACCCAGCATGAATTGCCATGTGGCTTTCATGAACATGAACAGACATATCAAACTGTGAATCAGAAGCTGGTTCATGCATTGAATCTCCAGATCAGTTACAGAACATATAAACTGGATTCCTAATGAAACTATGGTGGAAGTTGTGCTTTAAGAGTGCACCTAATACACTCCAACCTCCTACAGGCATTCAGCCCATGGAAACAGGCTGGAGGTAGTCTAAAATAGCCTCTGCACTCTGAAGAACATACAGGGTGAACAGCAGGTCTTTGGCATGCAGCATTTCATTGTACAGATCTGCTCCTATTGTACCACACTTCTTGATAATCATAGAATCATAGAATGGTAGGGGTTGCAAGGGACCTCTGGAGATCATCAAGTCCAATCCCCCTGCTAATGTAAGTATAAGTTCTGTGACTGCAAGACTGAGACATAAAATAAAATTTATTTCTGCAAATAAGGCCTGAAAAAGAGTATTTACCAAGTATGTGCCATCAGAATGTATATAAATGGGATGAGAGTTGTGTATTCTGGCTTTCTAGAAACAAGTTTTACACTTGATTCTTACACATAAGAACACTTAACTCCTAGAGATTCCTTATCATTCAAAAAGTTTTACTTTTGGAAAGTGCTTTGTCATAGACACCCAGAAACATATGCATGTTTATATAAACACATTCAAATATTTATACAGGGCAACTTTTAAAGAGTCATTATCATTATTGGCTCAATCTTCTACCTCAATTTTTAAATAGATCCCTGAATCATATACACCATGTTTATGTAACTGCTTTTTTAACAATACAATTGGTTTATTTTCTCCTTCAGAAATGAGCAAATAGTAGTCTTTTGTTTTTTTTCTTTTGTTAATGCCAGGTTAAGATTAAACCAGTAATGGCAGCAGCACCATTCTGTAATACAATTTATCCACATGCAAAAGAAACTCCTTATGAATGAGGATTTTTTTCTGCCCCTTCAAGAACAGTTATTTTGTTACCAATCCATCAAAACCATTATTTTGATATTAACAAGTGTAAATCCCTTTATCTGGCTAGAAAAATAAGAGGACACCAAACCCTGTATGGATTCTACAACCTCAGAAATTTTTTTCCATTTCACACTTTGACTTTCTCTTCTCAGACTCTGGAAGGAAATGTAACTGAAGTGTTTTCATTAAAATCTTGATACGAAGTACCCTTATTGTTGCCTTATTCAACCTAATTGGCATATTGAGCTGTGTGTTTTACTTCTACTTACTTGTGCCTGCTGCTGGAAGCTCAATACACTCTAGTTAAATGTGGCTCCTGAGGAAAAAAAAAAACAAACCAGCAAAATTTTACAGCATAATGGTTTTCAGTTCTATTCCTGCTAGAAACACTAGGTACAGCACACACAACTATTCTATCCTGGTTATTACATCATTGCAGTTGCCTTGAAATCATCAGTGTAAAGTCTTGAATCAATCACCTGTTCATTGGCAAGATCTTGGGGACTTGCACTATCACCACTCTCTCCACTATCCAGTACAGCCTCATCATCTGAATCTGTACCAAGAAGATTGACAATGCAACACCTCCACCACCTCCATGTCATGGTAGGACTTATCAAATGTCTTGGGCCTGGTGATACTGGTCTCTGAGCCATACAGTCACTTCCACATCACACAACCTGCTTGTGCACAGTACATGGAGAGAGCTAAAGCAACAAGCCATCACCCAGCCCTCCTCTTCCTTCCCTCATGCCCTCCATAAACTCATAACTGATAATTTAGAGAATGATAGAGACTGAGTTTCTACTGCACTTTTTTTTTTTGTCATTTTGGTTTATTGTTGTTTTTTAATGTTGCTGCTTTTAACTGAAAAAGTAGTGGGTTCAGGCAAAAACATCATTTCTATTGTCCAGGCTTGTATCAAAGCACACTTCTTTTGCTGAAAGCCAAAATGCCTGAAGTTCTCTGTTCACAACTACAAAGGTAAGGGAAAGGTGTACTTTTTTTTCTCAGTGGTGGATTTTCCTGGAAAAAATCCTGGCAATTTTGAATGCAGTGTTAAGCAGAGTCGCAAAACTGGCACTGTTTTTGGCTAACTCCAGTGGGATTGCCCATTAAAAGAAGAATCCAGCCTACCTGAAGGCATTTGCAACAGATGACGGAAATAGTCAAAAAGCAAATCAAATGTCAAAGGAGTCACTAGAGCTAAAGATATCCCTAATGCTTCATTTCACTAACACTTCTCAGAAATTACTGATCTTGTACCTAACAGAATCTTAACCACAGGAGCCAGATAAGCTCAAAATTATCATGTCAATTTGTACATTAGCTAAGGATTAAGTGAGGTCTCAAGTCCCGTGGAAGCTTTTCCAATTCAGCCCCTGGAACTATTGCTTTGTACACCCAACTAGCTTCTCTGACAGCTCTCAGCATTAAAGAAAGCAAACTTCAAGATTACTTGGCAGAGACCAGTATGAAGCTACAGCAGGAGCAAGTACCACAAAGAATAGACACCATGGCCTTTGGGAGAAATCATTTATTTTGTTGGAAGTCTGATTATCCTTTAGAAAAATTGATAGAGTACAAAGTTCTAGTACTTTCAGCCCTAGAGCATTATTCTCTTGCAACTCATGATGTTTTAATGATTCCTAGTTCTGACCCTTCACAGGAAGCTCTATGTGGGGATCACTTTCAGATTAAAAAAATGCTAGCAACACATAAATTACACACCTGGTGCCCTATGAAATGGAGTCTGATGAGGAAAGATTAGCAAACAAGATTTCTTCTGCACACCTGGCTATGAACTTCTATTCTTGTTGTTAAGCAGGAGTGCCATTTAACAAGGTTGACTAGCAGAAAGAGCTAGAAGTTATCCATCAGTCAATGTCAAATCAATGTCCATCAGTCAACCTATTGGCTTGCACCTTCATGTTGACTGCGAAATGAGTGGGTGCAAAATTGAGAGGACTTGACTTGTTAATGACAAGGGAAAGACAAGGGGTGTTAACAGTGCATCTTGGACATAGACCAAGTTAGGTAAATTACTCTCCTACATTAGAAGAGTCTGGTTTGTTTAACTTCCCAGACAAAAGCTGAGATGCTTTCCACAGACACAGACAGGAAATAAGTTCTAGAAGAGCTATTTAAACCATAGTGAAAAGATGGCAGCAGAACAGAAGGGTATAAACAGGTCAATAACAAATTTAAACTGCAAATTAGACATTTTCTAACAAATGGAAAGGAAAGATTCCGGAACAGTCTGGCCATGTGAGTAATAGCAGTAAAATATTAACTGATTTTAAAATAGGAGGATATTTTTCTAACAAGGGAAGACACGTCATGGATGCCTGCAATAACAGAGGTCAAAGGTCAGAAACTCCTGCATGCCCTTCCCCATCCTGTGTTCTCATGAATCCTCAGAAGTAATATCTATGTAATTTGTACTGTGGCTGGGGACTCATCAAAAGGCTGTATTCTCTGGGCTGTGTAAACTGCTGATGAAAAATAAGCCATAGTGGTTCTTCTGAGACTTCCCAATTCCCTGATGCTGATTCTAAGACCTCAAAATTGTTCTGCCTTAAAATTCATAATACACACACAAAAAAAAAAAAAAAACATGCCAGGGAAAAATTCATAGAATCACAGGATCATAAGATAATTCAGGCTGAAAGGGACCTTAGAGGGTCCCTAGTCCAACTTTTAGCTCAGACCAGGGTTAGCTTTGAGATCAGACCAGGTTGTGAAGGCTTTATCCAGTCAGGTCTTGAAAACCTTCAAGCACAGAGGCTACACAAATCTGTGAACAACATGTCCTACTGCTTGACTATCCTCATAGGGAAAAAGTTTCTCCGCTACAACCAGCATGAACCCCTTAAATTTCAGCTTACACTTCTTGTCTCGTACTTTCCCAACATGTATTGCTGTGAAGGGCACGGCTTCATCTTCTCAATTACCTCCCCATAGGTGCCAAGGGACCAGGGTAAATGAAACCATCTCCCTCAGCTTCTCATACAGCACGTTCTCCAACTCACAACCATCTCAACACCCTTTCTTCTGACATTTTGTTATTATAAGGTCTCAAGAACAACATGAACATGGCAGCCACTTCCTAGAAGTACCCCTTAGGCAAAAGGCCAAGAGGAAAAACTCTACAGTTTCACAGCAGACACATATTTCTTGTGCACAAAAGGTGGAAGTATGTGTTATAAGTCCCGTCCTTCAAAGGATTACCCTGTAACTCATATCCCCAGTATCCAAGCCACCATCCAAAATCCAGCATTTCAACATTAGCCTGCATTACAAGCAAGACTAACTTAGTGTGGTTGCACAGCCCTGATCACTTGTGTTTTCCTGCAAAATCAACAGCAAGCACAGAATTACAATTTAAGGCTTAGAGCAGAGAATGAAGCTATGGAGACAGACAAGACTTGGAGAAGGTGCACATTTTAAGCATTCCTCAGCTAAGGTCCTAATCACCCAATTTTGTCTCCCTTGAAAATAAAACCTCCAGCAATTAATTCAAGAGAAACAAAAATCACATTTCTTTATCAAAACAAGTAATCCAAAATGCCTGTATGTTCAGAGACAACTGACTCCAGTAATCACATGACTAGAGATTCCACTGCCTTTTGTCAGATGACACAAACTACCAAGGCTTTAAAAGCATATTACACGGAGCCTGCAAGCTAAAAACATACAGCTATTTCTTACCCCTGAAATAAAATATGATAAGCCTCCATATTCACTTAAATACCTAAGATAGGAGAAGAAACAAAGCACTCAACCCATGTTTCAGTAGGTACTGCCTGCTCCATACTGCCTCAGTTCTGTTTGAGTTCACCATCTTCTTCTGGATTAGATATTTTAGCTCTTCCTTTGCTGTTGCCAGTTACAGCTACAAAAACACTGCAAGCCTTGAAACACGGTGTGAAATTTTAGAGCTAGTTTACAAGGCCAGCGACCGGTAACTTGGAATCCAGAAGTGAAACCAGCACAAGCTGTTCCCATTCTCCCTCCCCAAAGGCCACAGCTGCTTCTGCCAGTGATAGCAGGTCTTCAGTGAACATTACAGCTGCAGCACAGACAGTCCCATCTGCACAAAAACAGGTGGCTGCACAATTACTCAAGTACATTTCCAGTGTTACACAGAGCCATCTATCCACTACTTCTTTCTCTCATCTGCTTACTGGTACAATTAACTAGAAACAAATCTGTTTCATAGCTAAATGAGGCAGTTTACTTGCACCCATCCCATCATGCAAATACTTGCAAGACATTACTGATGGTGATGCCTCACAAAACATGAATTACAGACCAGTGTCACTTCAGCACCATCCTGGCTTCTCAAGGTTCAAGTCTAGGAAGTGTTTCTGTTAATAATCCTTATGAGCACTAGTTTGCAATGGAAAGACAAAAAAAAAAAAAGATTAAAAAAGCCAAAAATATTTAGCCAACATGCAAAATGATCCACAGCAGGGCTTTCGTATCCCAAAGCACAATCACTTTCACTAGTTGTTTCTTGAGTTTTCTAAAACATAAGACTCAGGAGACAAAGAACAGTCACATAATCCAAATCACTCTGTAGCAGTGAAATTTTCTGCCTTCCAAACATTCCTGACATATGATCCCACTTCAGATTATAAAAAGAACAGATGAAAGCAAAACACTGAAAACAAACCTTTCTATTTATCCTACTTTTTTCTTCTGAGTCTTCTTCAAAGCATGAGAGGTGAAATTAACTTATGGGTTGCTAGAGTCATTAAAGATCACAAATTATCTTGGCATGGAACTGTATTTGAAGGAATAGAATTGATTATCAGGATTAAAGCACCAGTGCTTTCAAGTAAGTCATGTTCTGCATGCACAGAATTAATATGAACTATGCTTTCAAAAAGGATAAAAGAAAAAAAAATGTAGTGCAATACAGCCACATAACAGAGGATGCTCCAGACAAGCTGGAGGCTCTGGAGCTACAGGAGCATAGTCTGCACTGGGAAAGACATGGTGTTGTATGAATTTAGCAGTAGGAAATATCAAGGTAACTAAAATGTTACTCACTTCGGTGGGGTTCTGGAAAAAAAACCCCACCCAAAACAACAACAAAACACCAAACAAACAAAACCAAAACCAAAAAAAACAAGCAAACACAGACTAGTGGTGAGTATGTAAGTAATGAGGTTCAAAAAGCTAGAATTTATAAATCATTCTCCCCCTCAGCCCTAAGTGACCTCGGCCTCAGTTCTCTCTATATCTGCAATAACCGTACCTCTTAAATCAGTCACGTTCCTTGAACAAAGAGAGAGAAGTGAGTGGAGCCCCAGACTCAGTCATGACATTTTTGTCTGACTTTTAAATGGGGCATCTCAGCTTGTTCTATCCCCGGGGTTATGCAATTGTAGTTACCTTACACAGAGAAGAAGCTTGTATGAATAAACACATGAATGACTGGAAGCATTCCAGTCTTCTAGGACTAAGTATGTAAGTACCTGAGGGATATAGATGGGTGGAAAATTAAGAAGCCAGCAAGCTCCATTTCTTTGGTCTGCAATGTCAAGATCTCCTCACGGAGATGGAGAGGAAGTTACGAAACACCCAGCTCCAGTCTTTGCTTTTACAGTATGTTCATAAAGCCCCCAAACTGTGCAAGACATGCAGGGAGTTCTGAGAAAAAGGCTGAGATCTCTACTGATGCAGTAGAGACTGCACATGAGCTTTCTCTGCGTATGGGTTTCATAAGCATGAACACCTCCTTTGATACATGTGGATGAAGTGCTTCAGAAGAAATCAAAATTAACTTGTAACTACTGTTCTTTCTGTGTCTGGGAATACTTGGCTTGAAGATAGTTGGTATTGGTTTTTAATATAAACTGTTGCTCAAAAAATTTGTTTACTGCATAGTTAAGTCATAATCAAATGTGCACTGCAAGCAACAGAAAGGTAACTATAAATATCATGTGTTAAAATATTTACCATTTCATTAGATAAAGCTCCCACCAAGAATGCAATACTCTTCTGCTTCATTTACAGTCCTCAGTATCTACAGTATAACTGTGGCATCCAACCGTGTTGATAATCTTTTGTGAGACCTCAGAAATGAAAACTCAAATAATAAAGCAAAGATCCCACCCTGCAAGCTCAAAGTCTAAATCAAAATTTGTCAAGAGAAGTGTAAAAAAAATCAAGGCTCTAAGCCAAATTGCAAGACAGTAGTAGTGTCTTTCACAGTGTTCTATTTAGCTGTGAAGGCTCTGCAGAACTCTCCTTCCTCTGACCCATAAAAACCACACTGTCTTCATCAGTGCTCCTGAAGACAAGAACTGACAAAGGTGAAGGAGAAGGCAAAGCCGCGTTTTGCGTCTACCAGCAAAAAAATATCCCTTGCAAACTGGAATTGTGGAAATGGGAGGAGGTGAATATTCCCAAAGGAGGAGTCTTTTCTTTTTTTCCTCTTAGAAGAGACATGCAGTATAGTGTGGACTAAATCAGAGAAAAGGCTTCTCACTAAAACAGCTTCTTCCACAGAAATTAGTAGCTCTGGGAGTGTCCTACTGAAAGCAGCATGAAAATATGAGAATAACACAGTCCCAACCTCAAAAACATGCCATGCTCATCTCAATAATAGGCTCCAAAAAAAACAGCTTCTTGCCCACATTTACTGGTTAGTCCTGGTCAGTCAATGAGACATTAAGTACGTGGTTAGAAGTACTGAGCACTCCCAGGTCAATATTGGAACTAATTGGATTAATGAACCAACCAAAAGCTTAGATAACAGAGCAGAAATTCATTCTCAGTTTTGCCAGAATGATGGGAGACAAACAGCAAATCTAAAAAAAATATATTTTCTGGGGAAAAAAAAAAAATAGACAGGTGAAAGATCTAAATAACACATACACTGAGAGAACTTATCTTTATTCTTGTCAGGGAGGGAAATGAAGGAAATAAGGCTGAGTATGTGCACTGACACACAGAATCAGATGTTCGAGTAATACAGACCCACATCTTCTGCAGTGTCTGCTGAAGGTTACATGGTTCAAAGAATACACACTAAGTTTGGAGAATAAGCACCTCTTTTCTTGAAACACATTTGTAAACTGCTTGACACAGCAATCTGCTACATTTCAAGAGAGAAACTGTTTTTTCTCTGTAGCTTTCACAAATATCTCTTCTGTCCATGTTGGGAGGGAAGGAAGGGATTCAGAAAAAGAATTGAGGAATAAACTACATAAGAAACAGAATATCAAGAATGGGGGATGCAGAAATTAACAAACTCCTTAGAACTCCTGGAAAAAATAAAACAAAACCAACAGCCTGGCCACATCCACTGTTCATAAAATAAAAAGGATGAACATAAGGATCAAGGAGTGTGGAACACCCTGCAAGAAGAAAGGCACACACCCCTCTATCACTGCTCAGCTACCAGATCATGAAAAAACATATAGCAATTTTCTCGTTTGCCCCTGACACCTTCCTGAGATTTGTTTATTTTATAGATTTTGCCACCCCAGATAAACTCACTTCTTCACTGAAGCTGGAATTGCATTTTCAAGGAGGGTAGGGCAAGAAAAGAGTTTGGAGCTTCCCTCACAGCTCATCATGACAACCAGAAAGTATTTCCTTGGAGCAAGCTCCACCTCATATAAGATGCTTCTCATCATAGTTTCTCCAGCATACAGTCACTTGAGTGACAAACACAACATACTGTGTGTTACTTCATACCATTCTGCTGGCAGCAAACCTACCCTAGAATTTCATCCCAAATGCTAAATGGAGGCTTTTCTCTAGAGTCTGAGTGATTCCCTGATTCACATCCTGAGCCTCCTCCTTCTGCTGATGTTTGCCTGAAATGTGAAAACACATACAGCAATGCCATGCGTACAAAGTAATTCCTCTGGCAGCTTACTAGCAGCCAGTCTATGACTATTCTGTTAGGCATTGCCTTTGCTTAACTCTTACAACTAACTTTCAGAGTCTTAGAGCCTAGTTGGATCCATCTCCCTGGGTATAACTATTCACTGGCAATAAATAAAGCTCATAGGGTGATGAACCTCCAAGGGAGGGGAAATTACCCTAGCAGCTATCTTTATGCATTGGAGCTGGCTGTGATTGCACAGAGAATGCTGGCCCAGATCAGTGAACAGTAATACAAATATCAGAGGGTAAAACAAGTCTGTCCTCATGACGATTATGTCCATTTGTAGCCTTTTCCATGGGCCACCTGGGAATTCCTTCAAAATTGGATATGAGATACTGTCTCATCAGAACTCCCAGTGTCCGATAAGAGACTTAAAAATAAACTGCTGAGCCAGAGAGCAAATCACTGGTCCTTGCTGTTTTCTTGGGCAGTTCCTCTTTCTAACCTCCCCAAAAAACCCTTGTCTTTCATGCATCAGCAAATTTTACCAACACCACAGCTGTTGAAGCTGCAGTTTGCTTTATACTGAGCTTCATAAGCAGACTGGGTCAACTGGGACATCTCAGTGACCTATTTTCCAGGCCATTTTGCCAAGGATGGGCCATAAGAGTGCCCCACACTATGGCACTAGCCAAAGTGAGTAAACCCAGCTCCTGCTGAGTTAAGGACTAAACTCTTGCTCCTGCATGACTGAAAAATACCTGTTTATCTACAAACTGACACATCAATTTGAGCAGATACTCAGTCAGAGCCCTGCAATTTCTAAGTCAATGCTTTTCTTGTCCGCTATATTCTTTCAGAAACAGTACAAATAAATGTTTGAGGATGAGAGCTAAACTCCATCCTCTTCTCAGGTTCCATCAGCACTTCTTCTGAATGGGATTTCATGTGTTATACACAATTGGGGCAGAGAAAAAAAAAAAAAGGAAGCCATCAGCAGAAAAATCTTTCTTGGGACTAAAATTCTGCATTTTTTTTTTCTTTTTGGTCTGTAAGTGAAGCCATTTACTTCTGTGAAGCACTAAAAATAGTTGCTTTGCACCACTTCGTGAACAGATTGAAATCCTCATGAACTGAAGAGAATATAAAAAAAAAATAGTTATTTACCAGTGTGTTCAGTGAAGGGTGTCTAACAGACACCTTTTTGTCTAATCAGAGCACAGAGCTCTGATTCATGATTAAATCATGGCCAAGTGTGAACCGAAAGTGACTGCAATGGAGCTATGTCACAGCCACAAGGTTTAGGTAACTTGTCCCGTGTTCCTCAGCAGAAGACCGAGCAAATAGAGGCTTAGTGGCTGCCACAAAATATGGGCTTGAAACAGGTACAAGTGGCCAACAAGTCATTGCCTGTTAATGCAAAGGGTCATGCTAGATAATCAGAAAGGACTCTGTAGCATCAAAATGAATTAATTTATTAAGGCATTGCTCTTAGGGGCCATAAGCCCCATCAGGTCATAGGACATGGTGGATAAACTTGAACAGTAATCAGAATATATGATTATTGCCTAAGATTCACAGTTGTTAGAAATGAACCACAGATGTTCATACATGATAATTGAAAACTTGGCTTTATGACACCAGATAATTAAATCATTATCCATTTATCCTGTATTGCCAGTATAGTACAGTTTATTTTTCAAATGTTTCAAGTTATTAAATATGAGGAGGAATTCATAATAAGAATAAGAAGTAAAGCAGTGAGATAATTCTACTGAGTGAAGTCTCTTACATGTAATTAATTTTCATTTCATTAACAGAGGCCAAACGTTGCTTGTTTCACTGACATGAATAGCCCCACCATTAGTATAGTGGAATTACATCAACGAAGTAGGGTACAGCCTCCAAAGAGATGCCTATGTGGTATCTCAAGCTTGAACAATTTTGTACTAATTTTAAAGGAAGAATAATTCTAAGGGACTGAAAAATAATAATGTGACCCTCCTACTTTATAGAACTAAAAAATTAAACATCATCCAATATTTTGAGTGGAGGGACTTTAAAGCAACAGCCAGTAATAGAAGAGTTTGTTAACAACACTTGAAATGTAAAGTATTCACAGATAACTCATTTTTTCTCTATCTGAAGAGAAGCTTTGTAAAGTAAGACCACTCCTTGAAGCTTTTAAATGATACTAAAGATGGTAACCAGTGGCTCTTCTGGAGAGAAGAGTGAAGGTCTGGAGCTGTTATTGTTGCTCTTCTTGTTAAAATCTCATTCAGTTTCCTTCAAGATGGAATAAGACAAACTACATACAACTAGGAAAAAAAAATAAAAAAAGAAATTATTGTTTCTGCATCTTCTCAGGTAATGTCTCTTTCTTGTAGCTCACATTTTTTTAATAAGTTTGAGCACAACAATCAGTTTTACAATAAGAGTTCAACAATCAGTTCAACAATATGAGACTTGACAGAACTGCTGTAGGAAAATTCAGTTTTAAAGAGAAAAATAGAATGAATAAACAGAGGAGATAAAACACCACGTAAACAAGAAGGTGACAAGGCAAAATTCTAATCCTGTGTTCTGGATGAAATATGTTAACAGAAGTTTAAATCCTGTGAACACAGCATATAAGACTCACACAGAGCACCCTGGTGAACACCAAGGCTGTGTGATCCTTTCTGCTGTACAGAAATTTCCCAAAGGAAAATATTAACTTTGTACTGAAAAGGGGAACTGAAATCCAATCAACTGCCCAGGGTCACACCACAGAGACATCCTTCTTATCTAAATTAAGCGAGGAGTATGAGATTATGAGTTACTCCATCCATCTATGACTTGCAATACCCTGTATTTCAAACTATGTGTCCCAGATCAGTGGAAAGCTAGCCTGAAGGACTATCCATGTATCTTATGGAACCATTCTAAAAAATTTAATAATTACCTTTTCCTAAGGGTGTTCTCTGAAGCTGCAAATAGCAGTGACTGAAAGAAACTGTAAAGTGTTCAGACTTGCAGGCACCTTCCAGAAATATCACAGATTGTGATTTTTGTCTGATCAAGAAAAAAATCTTTTTGTCCTAATTTTCTGATTTTGAGAGTAGATTCCAAATGAACTATACAAATAGGCAGTCGTTATATTTGTAAAGGGATGCAGAAAAGCAGGGGTCTTAGACATGTCCATAAGGCAGGCAAACAGGAAAATTTAAGTTGCAGTGCTTCTTTTTTATTCCTTGTCACCTAAACTATCTGACTAAAATCAACCCAATATCAGAAATTCTGAGTTCTCATAATTGTCCCTACATTTCAGTGGTAATTTTCCAAGAGGTAGATCTGACTTGAAAAAGAAAAATCAAATCCTGATTCCGTAGTATCTGCACATGATGTGGCTGCTCTCAATATCAGGACCAGGGCTCAGACAGCTCTTTAATAGACAGAGCTTTGCATTGTTAGTCAAAGATTCATATTTATGCTGAACTCCACAACCAATTCCTCAGAATGCTTGGTGGTATGCTGAGTTAGAACAAAAGTAGATGCTCTTCCTGATGACTACAGAAGTAAATCAAAAAGAAATCATAAAAAGAAAGCTTTATTGCTGTCTAGCAAAGCTATTTCATATTAAGAATTTAGTATATAAAACTGTAGTCATGCTGTGCAAAATGTTTGGTATATTTTGATAAGAAGCTGGTGGTAATGGCTTGCTTCATTCAGTTTATTTTATACCAGCTGGAAGACCTAACAAAACCACAAATTCTTGGCTTTGCATGCATCAAAGAAAACATAACAAAAAGCTGCAAAAGGTCCTGTGAGTCTGCCAGTATCTGAGCATGCACAAAGAATGCAGCAACAACAAAGAGTCTGAGAAGAGTGAGGGAAATGAATTGGATATATAGATAGACAAACAGATAGTTTGATCAACTGATCAGTCATAAAGTTGCAGCCTATCATGTTAGGCAGCAGCTGAAATTATTGAGGATGACCTTTTCAGGTTAAGGCCTTCTGGCCCCATTGAACTGCATGGCATTGGAGTAGCTCAGTTGTCTAATATGACACCAGGAGTTTGGGGGAGGAAAACAAGCTAAAGAACATCATACTCCAGACAAGTTGCCTGATGACTGGACCAACCAACCTCCTCTGGGGCAGATCCAAACCCATAATCTTTGGGGTCACAGCCTGAACTGTAGTTCTTTGGTTTCCATACACAAATAGATGTTAGAGGGCAGAAGAAACCTTCAGTGGGGTGGATGTTTTTTTGGCTGTCACTATAGTCCTGGCAATAAGTAACTCACTGGACACTCTGTTGACAGACTGCATCTCTTTCACTGCTGTTGGCAGTGGTCCTTTTCTTCAAAGTCACTTTGCCCAACTCTTTAGAGAAAACTTCCATACCACATTCTACTCTCCCTGTTTCTAACCTCAAGCTACAAGGAATCAGCTGAGTTCAAGAACAATGGCTGGATAATTTTTTTCCCTGTGTCCCTTAGCAGATCATCTGAAGTTGAGTTCTCACTGTTAAAAGAGCATTAATTTGCAGCCTGCATTGTCAATGCCATTATGGTTCCACCACAGCAGGTACTGGACTAATTACTACAGACTTTCACATAGGATTTCAGTCAGCTTATTTTTTTAAAAGCATCTTTGTGTTGCTACAAATCTTAAAATTACAAATAAGAAAAACAAAATTCCATCCATCACATTCAGTCTGAAATGTTTGTTATCTACAGAGTATTTTACCAAAGGCCAAATTCCATACTGGGCTAGCCTGTTTACCTTTACACCTTGCTAGCGTTAACTCCCAGATCATATGAATTCAATTCAAGTTGTCTTTATGTTAGAGACAGGCATTATGCCTGTTTTCTGCTAGTTTGTGCAAACTTAAAAGACAAGTTTGGCTTATGGGAGCTTCCACACAGCACTTCATGAGCATATGCTTTGGGGGATGGTCTGAAAACATATTTTCAGTAACAATCCTGCCAGAAACTTTCAGAAGATAATCCTAGAAAGCTTCATTTATCTTTTCAACCCAACCCCAATACATCTTGAAAGAGACCACATAGTCCTCTGAAAACATGCACCCAGTTTGTTGGTATTCTTAGAGATGCCTGTTTAAATGTCATGGCATGCAAGAGAGCTTTAGGCCCTCTGTTATGTTTTCATTTTTCAAATTTTCCATGATCACTTCCCACACAGTTTATATTTAAGAGGTTCAAGGTGCTGAGTTCCCTTTTTGCAGCCATTAAGAAATCAAAAGCCACCACTAGAAGTATTAGATGGACTATCAACAAAACACAGGATATTGGTCCTGGTAGTAGACATTCTCTGGTATGGAGTCCTTTCTTGCTCACACAGATGCTAGGAAGTCCAGTGGAGGTAAAACCAACTTTCTCATAAACACATATTTAACAGGGCCAATTTCAATAAAAACAATGATGTTGCATAAGTAAAACTCAGTGAAGAAATAAAAAATCATATTTTCCTTTTATTAAGTGTTGATTGTCAACAACTGAGACCCAGGCACTCACAATTCTTACTTCCTGTTGCCTGTGGACCCTGCATCACTACACATACACATTTGTTCCAACAGTGCCCTTCAGGCTGGAGGACCTACGTCTGCTCATACTCTAAGGATTATTGCAGAAAGGCAAAGCCACATTTTTATCTTGGACTAGCTGTGAAAATCTTAAAGTCCCTCACTGAAGACTTCAGCATTTCTGACGTATCTTTAATTTCTGCTGTTCTGACGGATTTCCATGAGGGGAAAAAACCACAATCACCTATATTTAAATCTATTTATGTTCAAGGAACTTCCATATAGAGGCAACATAGAAGATCTTTACGTTTTTCCACTACTATGAGTAAAAGAAAATTAAGCCAAGGGAAAGAGGGGTTGAGACAGAAGGTATAAACCATCCTTAGAGCAGGTGCTTGGAGAAAGAAACAAAAAGAAAGATTCTTGTGGCATTTGAGAGAGTGTGGGGTCAGCTAGTCTCCACAAGCCATTATCATTACCATTGCATTTAATGTCACAAAGTCTGAATCCCTGGAGGAATCTGAAATATGTAGCTTAGGCTTCTGTGGTGAAGAATCAAAAAAAGTTGTGGGTTTTTTAAAATTCAAATATTCAAATATAAAACCATCACCCAGTTGCAAAAAAAAAAAAGCCTTTTAGTTCATTGCTATAAAAGAATTAATGCAAAATACCTAGATAGATGCTGAAATGCCAAACTTATCTCATCTGCTGCTGTCATTGGACTAATTATAGTGGTTTCTGAACCTCTGTAGTTAAGCAAGTGACAGAGTTTCCATTATAAACCTAGTTTTTAGAACTCGTCAGTGAAAAAAACCCTTGCTTTGGGCTAAAATGAGTTTAAAAAGAAGTAGGTGATTTTGCAGACAGCTTATTTTCTGGTAAGGCAAGTAAAAATGTAGATAATCATTTTGATTTCACGATTTAAAAAAATAATAATTAGTTACAAAATGTCTCCTGTACTGGATTTGCATCTTATATTTTTGTTATATATTTTGCTACATAACCTAAACATGCACATTTCAATAAAAGGGACCAAATAAATGTAAAAGGTTTGAACCTAATAGCTGGGGGGAAAAAAAACCAAAATGACACACAATTCATTCTAGCAGAAATAAAGAGAACATATTTCAAAAAAAATGCTTAAGCTTACACAATGCTCTAAAGCATCCACTATTATTTTTCAGATTTTGCATTTGGGCCATTTGAACATATCTCCTTAAGTGTTATTCCCAGCCTATTTACAAGTATTTTTCACAAGGCAATGTAATACAAATATGATAAATAGCCCTATCTGGTCATGCCTCCCAATGTTGGTATAATTTTCTGAAGTCAAAAAGCGCCAGTCTAAAACACCATTATCTAAATACATGCTGATGGCAGAGCCATCTCAATAGCAAGGCCCAGGCCCAGGGAAATACAGTGAGTCAGAAACCCACTGCTTGTAAAAAGAGGATCTTCTGCCCAATGCTCCCTTACTGGATCTAGACCCTTTTCCTGTGTCATGAGCAAGCAGACGGTAACATATTTAGTCTCAGCTCTTACTGATCCCCTGTATGCTCCATCTTGAGCTGACATTCACTTATCATGATGATGTGCTACTAAATCAAAGATTGTAATAATTTCTGCAAGGCATCAAGCACTAACATATTCATAACCAGTAATTCAAAAGAACACAGGATTACTTTTCAGTAATAATCTTTCAAGGAGCTGGGATTGTAAAAGTTCATTAGTCCACAACTTCTGACTGTCCTAAAAACACAAACAGAAATAAAGATATTTTACTTGTTGTTCTTTTGTTGTACTTTACACTAAATTGTGCATTCTCTGTGGAAAAACTCAAAATTACTCCTCCAAAAATGCTCATTTGCACTATCAATCAGCCTGTTCCTGAAATTCAAGCATCTATTAATCCCAGCAATAACACGACCCCAAACCATTCCTCTAACAACCTCCACTGAATGAGCTGATGCTCCTTGCAAAGAGTTCAGCTCTCTTAAAAAATGTACTAAAGGTCTCTATAAGCTAAAATACAAATATAAGCTGAATAAAAAAATACATTAGATTTTATAGTATTATCATGTATGTTTATTAAAGTGTTTTGTGGAAGAGGATACACTAAGTCTGATGAGACAATGATTATTCTACATATCTCAACAAATCTACTGCTTTCTGTTCTTAGGGTACAATGTGGTGCTGATTTTATTTAAATAACTGCATGAAGAGAAAACAGGACAAAAATGCAGGACTGGACTAAAAGCTCATTCATCACAAAAGTAAATATTCTGAAAATCAGGGTTTGCTTTTAATTGCAACACCAGCCCCAGTATATGATTATGGCTGTTATTTGTGCATTAAATCATTTAATAATTATGCAAAAAGCCCTGAAATTATGCAAGTTCAAAGCTATTTTTCTTTAACCTTTGTCCATTATGCAAAGTAAGAAAAATTCTGGTCTTTGCATATTTTGTTATATTCCCTGAAGACCGTAGGTTCTCTTTTTCATGCTAACATTAAAGTACAAAACATGAACAGATGTTATAAATAAACAGCTCACATTCATGTAATAAGTCAGGTACTTGCCTTGTCTTGATGCCCAGTTGTTACTGCTTATTCCTTCCTTTCTTTTTTCATCTGAGTACTCTAAGGAAAGTTTCTGATCAGCCAGATATGAAGTTTTGGGGGTTGCTGTGAATAATCCCCAAGCAAAGTTAAAATAAACCCCACATTGATGGAAGTGGTAATTGTGTATTTGGCTAGTAGCTAATAGCAGGGGATGAAACAAACTACCTTTCTGAGACAGCTACTTTCTGTTATCCTTGCTTTTGGTGGTGATGTTACTGTCCTACGCCACAGCCAGAGCAGAAAGGGTGCATGAGATGTGCTGGAAAGGAGAGTCAATCACACTGTAACACAGCAGGTTAAAGATTTCACCCTTAGACATTCTTGCTCTGGACTATCCCATTTTCTATAATCCTGATCTTTCTGTGAGAAAATCCTGATTTCAACAACAAAAAAATAATTTTGACAAAATAAAATAATCCAGTGAAATCTCAAATTGAAATATCTACTTTAACTCATTTTTCTTCTTGCAGTCTTAGCATTATAAAATAAATCCACTAGAAACATTAAGAATTAAAAGGTATTTATTTTGTGGAAACAGAATCTCTAAAGTAATTTGGTTTGAAATATATGCAAAATTTTCACTTGAAATTTCAGAGTATAGTAGTTTTACCGCAGTTTGTAACAAATTTTGAGACTGCACCCTTTCCAACAGTATAGGAATTTCCATTTTTGCTCAGATCTGCAATCTCTTCCTTTAAAGAAATAATTCACACACACATACCTTTCAGACAGCTAATGAACACAGATGGAAGATCAAACTAAATACATTTGTTTTATAAGTGCCATCATTCCATTCAAAACTCCAACTAAACAACACTGTGCTAGGTGGGTTACAAAGATGGGAAGGAACCGTCCCTGTCCCTGTGGAGCCACTTGCCATTTTAAGACAACAGCAGAGTAAAATTGGCAGAATGGGACTATGTTTTGATGGTGGCCCAGACATTAAATCATGCGAGTGAGTAACTTCATTGCTCCAAATACACAGAACAAGAGAAGGCTAAAAAGGAAAATCAGGCTCAAGAATAATAAAAATTTGCAAGCTATGAAATGAAAGAGTCTTGGACATAAAAAATGACTCTTCCCACTTGTGACAGTAGATTTTGAAATGTTAAGTACTTGCAGAGGCAAAGAAGCTGGTATGGGACACTACAAAGTGGAAAACAGGAAAAAACTGTTGATGGGAGGCAGAACAAAGGAGGCAAGAAAATGAACAGGAAATAGCTGGGTACTCTCACAGCCTGCAAAATATCTGCCTGATCTCACAGCCCTCCTTTAATGCCAGAGTGTAACTGTGTTTTGGGAGAAATTCACACCAGGTAAACTCTCCAGCAGTGAGCATTTATCTAACTTGTGCTGTGTGCCTGTCCAGGAAGACTTCCCACCTACACAAACTGCCTAAAGTCAGAGTGTGGGTGAGAGTATGGTTGCAAACCTGCTGTTCCCTTAACTGTTACTTGCCTGAGATACAGCTGAGGAAGTGACGACTGATGCCACTCAAGACCCAGGGGGCTCCACTCAGGGATCACACAAACAATCAGACAGCATGGGTGGTTGTGGACCGGTACCCAACCACACGTCACGGTCCTGGCATATTTATTAGGATGGTCACTGGCAATGAGGCAATACTTATTCCTGTAATGAATCAAGACCCAACTGATTATCAACAGACAAGTAGCAAATGGAACAAGGATCCCCCAATGCAAAATGACCCTACCCTAAATCAGCCATAGGTCTAAAGGGTCCTGTCTCTAAGAACCTTTCTGTAGCTTGTCATTTCAAACCATTTTACAACATAAGACAAAGATTAAGATATAGCCAAAAATACTAGAACTAAATCTGAGGACTAGAGGATCTCTCTCATGGGGGCCATTTTAGAGACATTAAATTGTTCCTCTTTTCTTTTCAGTGGTGGTTACATTCGTACTTACCAAATACGTTAATTAGAAACTACAAATCTTAACTTGTTTTAATTTACGTGGCTAACAGATTGGACACAAGATGGGTGATGCCAATTCCAGCATCTGAATATTTGCCACCTGGATCCACTCCATTTCTGATTTAAGTAGAGTTTTCAGTGACAAGAAATGGAGCTGCAACTTCTGTATCTTTGACTCCGTAACCATGGAAACCAGAACTAATTATATGTATCACTAAATTCTAAATGTATTCAAATTTAACACATTATTCTGAAAATATTGGGGTTGTTTTTCTCTCTCACCTTAATATGTTGTAGTTTGCCTCCTGGCTTATTTGGCTTATAAGCAGTTTCACTCATAAAAAGATAAAAGTATGTAGGTGAGAATTACATTCATTTTCTTTTATGTAACCAAGAGGTAAAGTCATGTAAACGTTTGATCACACACCTCCTACCAGTGCTGTAATCAAATGTGAGGGGTTACATTTCATGTTAAGAAGTGCCATTTCCCAAAGTGATAGAGAAAGAAGCAAAGTTCTGCCACTGACATTATGAAAGATCAGCATCTCTGTAGAGCACCACAGTGATGACTTAGGGAAACAGGAGTACACACTAAAGGTTGCAAGGAGGAAAGAACCCTACACCTTTATCATTCTTCCTGTACCTGTACCATAACCCCTACAGCTGCATGCCAGCGGAAAAGCTGAACTCTGTATAAAACTGTGTTCCAAAGACTTGCAGCTGACCTTTTGGTTTAGTGAAATGCGAAATTCCTAGTCAAGTTTGTATTGTTTTAACAAATTCCATGACTAATGCCTGGAGCATCCTGAACCTGCACATTCATCATTTAGTCCATTAAGTGGTCAGAGATGCACTCAACCACTTCACACTTTTTTCCCCTAGCTGAATAGGCAGCTGCCATAGTCAAAACATAATGTGGAATCACCAGAACAGTGAAAAGCTAAAGATGTTGAATCAAAAGCCTTTCAATTATCCTCTTTTTTTTCCCATACCAACAGCTGAGTATAGAAGGGTAACTCTAGTGCAAGAACTCCCAGATGGATGACAATGAAAGAGGATTGGACTAGAGCTGCTGTGTATGACTACACAAGTAAGCTGAGCAGTGTCTGGGACTAATCCCAGGAAACAGGACTCAGTCTCAGCAGTGTTAAATTGTGAGGCATGTCCTCCGAATGGTTCTGGCCAGAACCAGCCAACAATTTTCCAACTAATTCCCAGGTACAGCTCAGGAGCTGAAACAGATCCAGGACCTTTCCAAATGCACAGGCTGGATGTGGCTACTCTATTTTGTAGAACACAGGTATTTAATAGCATGGACATGGGCCGTTAGTACCAAAGAAAAACAGATCCAAGCATGATTTATTGGTATGACAGTGACCTCTGAGGCAGAAGGTTTAATTTGAAGCCTACATGTCCTAGATCGTGCAGAGCAACAGGCTGAGCTCTCTATGATGTCTGGCTGCTGGTCTTCTCATGCATTTCACAAAACTTTCTCACACTGATATTGATCAAACCTAAACTGAAGGGACTTCACAGGAGCCTGAGAAGGCTACTTCATCTTCCACAGCTGTGTGTTCTTTAACTCTGGCCAATTTAGTGTTTAGTAACAGCCTGCTCAGGGAAAACACTTACCCATCCCTGGACACTCACACCTCTTTGTATATTTAAAAAGAGGTAGTTACTCTTTCTAGGTTCCTTAACTAGTTAATGTAGAGACACAGATCCCTCCAGAAGATGATTCAAATGAATTGTTGAAAATCAACTACAGCAGGGGCAATACTTCATCCTCTATATAGAAAGACACAGGGCAAAGCAAGCCTCCTAATGTGAACTAACTTCAGGTACTTCCCACCACACCTGAATTTCTCAGAACATTTTAGAAAACTGTAAAGACACAACACATTTTTAAATAACTTGAGTTCTGCGTGGTCTAACAGTAGCTGACATCACTGAATTTCCTCCCCATTTTGAGGGGCCAAATGAAGTGAATGGCCTGATGGTTTCCACTCACCAGCGATAGAATTTGATTTAATCTCAGTATGCAGCTCCATGCCAAAATCAGTTAGACTCAAATTCCTCAACTTAAGAAAGAAACACTGTGGAAGAAAGTAGAGCACACATCTATACCATCACAGTTGATGTGAGGTGAAACAAGGAATGACAACTTATTCTTTCTAACTACACAAATTTCAGAATCAATGAATGAAGTTACCAGATGATAAGCTGAGAATAAATGAAAAGAAGTTGCCCAACTCTGAGAAACACACATAAAACAATAAATTATCTAACTCATTGTCACAGGTTACGGTGTTTTATAATCGAGTTCAAACAGGGATGAGACAAATGATCCAGAGACAGGATCTCTTTGAATATACTTGTTTTAGTTATATACTTGCTCTAGCATTTGTTACCAGACAGTAACCAAGATAGGAGACAGGGCTTGTAAGCTGTGTAATTGTGCTTATGGTTCTCTGATTTTGTCTTGATCACATCCTCAGGGCTTAAGAATGAGAACTGATAGTACTGTCACCAAGGGAATCCCAAGGCACCTTCAAAAATGCATTCCCCTCAGCCAGTATATCAAGGGCCTGATTATGCAAACCTATTCCTAAAATACTCCCAGATGACCGCACATCCTCTGGCAAGTCCACTGCAAATGCTGTTATGTTGTATCAGCATGCTAAAGCTTGCTTACTGGACATAAAACCAAAAAATCCTCCATTGGTGGCTGTTTTTGCTATATTTATTAAAAATTTTCTTCCATGTTCCTAGATCACTGAAGTCCTAAACTCACCCCCTTAATATTTTTCAAAAGATAAATGGGAAGGGAGGGGAATGGAGTTTGCCTCCTCTTTAGTCAATCAACAGAGACAACTCTTTAAAAAACAAGAAGTAACAAGCTGGTCTGTACACAAAGTCACTCCTGTGTTGGTGTTGGAAAATAATACTGACCTTTCATGAACTCTTCTCAGGTCCAGGATTTTCCAAAATCCTTTCAGATTTTTAGATTTTTAACATTTTAAATTCTTCATGTTCAGCTATATTTTTACAGTAATACTACTCAAATGTTAGACTTAGTCAGACTAAATTATGATCATCTCTGAAGCTGCAATTGCTGAGAAGGCTTTAGCTCAGAAGGGTTTACCTTCTGAATTCCAGTTCCACTGCTTCCTATTTGCTACAGAATAAACTAGCTGCCCAGACTCACTGATCTTAACCCTACTTCTGAACTCACCTCTAATTATCTAAAGAATATCTGACAGCCAACTGAGTGCAAAACTCATTGGTATTTCATCCTATTACAGGAACAATAAATGGGCCCATTGATCTGACTTCTTTCTCTAAGCACAGCACAATAACACCTGTGTAAATTCCTATTTCCATCTCCTCAATGCAAACATTGCTTCTGCAGCAGTAGGGTAGCAGCTGTATTCTGCAATGCCATTCAGTACTTCATGCCATCATCTGCAATACCTCCTCCTATAAAAGCAAGCTTGAGCCCACCCATGCCTGAAACTCTATTTAGATAATGGAATCTTAACAATCCATCCCAAAACCTACCAGAATCCATTGTAATACAAGACTGTTTCAAGGAGGATTTATAGGTAGCAGGTCTTTGGGAGATGATGATGTTACCCATCTGTGAATTCCCCTTGCTGTGCATAATTAGGAAGTATTTACATATGCTACTGCATTTCCCTGTTCTGAGGCACTTGGAGGATGCCAAGGCACTATATCATAAATCGTATTGTTGAAGCAGATGGAGCTCCTTGCTCAGTTAAAACTTACAGTTAGGCATAATTAGAGAAGTCTGTGCAGAATATTCTTTATTTCTTTAACAACTTATCAAGTTCTTTATACTGCAAAGCAATGCAGATGAGAGGTCTTTTGAAATGTGTTACTAATAAGCATTTTTACACTGTATCTTGCATTGTTCAACCATTAAACATTGAATGATTATTTCCCACCCTCAGCCAGGCACAGTTATAGTGCAATTTCTCTCCTTTTTCCCCTCTTCTAGAAAAAATTACACAACTGGCCATTTCTCCAGTGTTTTTCATTTAAGGCTCTCTGAGCATTGCCACTATGAAGTATCACAAGACTCCTTCAGGATACTAACCTCATTAGCTTCTGAGGAAATTGAGTGCAAAGAGATTAATGCAAGGATATTTTAAAAGCTGCTGAAGGTTTGGATGTGTTTCTTTTTTAGATCAAACTGGCCTCATTTTCAGATATGCAGGTCAGACAGAAATATGAGCAGTGGAAACTGTGCATGCTTTGTATCTTAGTCAATTTTACAGGGCTCAAATTGCATCTGGCTTGGGACCCTGACTAAGCTAGTGTTGCAATTCAAACCTGCAGAATGTAATTTTGTAGTTCATGGTCATAAAATGGGTTGGAGCATCCTAGATAGTGGGAAATATGTTGGGCATTTGAAAATACATTAGGAAATTGTCTCCATGTAAGGCTCAGAGCAAGCTCACATTAAACACAGAGCAGGATTTCTCTCTATTAGCCCCTTCTTCCCTCCCTCCCAGGGGAGGATAAAAAAGGGAATAAGGAAAAAGAAATATGCTTTCCCCAAGACTGGAAATTAAGACTATAACAAATGTAATGAATAACAGGAGGAAAACATAAAAAGTAATATTAAGGGCAGAAGGATACAGAACTCTGTACAAACCCCACCCTCGGATGACGATGGATTGCACAGCACACATGAAGTCAGGCCCAGCCACGCTGAGATGCTGGTGATGCTCCAAAGCCTCTGAAGGAAGAGCCTCCCCAAGCTTCCTGTCTCCTTGTTACAAGGGAAGGGAGTAACAGCTGCCCTCTGACACCTCAGGGTCCTTGGCTTAACACCTGTCCCCACACTCCAGTCTGTTCACCTGTAAACCATAACAGAAATCTAGTAAAATCCTCAGAAAGGATTGGTTTTTCAGGCTTTGTGACTTCACTTTGTCCTGCTGATTACAGCAGAGTGGTTGGAGCCTCTCTAGAGCACACCCCTAGTGCTCAGCCAGGGCGGGTCTGGTGTGGACCAGCTCAAAATCTTACTCCTTGAAAGAGCTGGGGAGCAGGTACAGAGGTACAGCTTCTGGAGCAAAGTGTCTCAGATACTGCACAGCTAGCAATGATAAAACCCAGCTAAAATCATCACCAAATCACCCACCAAAATCATCACAGAGAGACCTGATCTGGATCCAGAAGGATTTGTTTATTAGTTTTGGTGATGTGTTGGAAGCTGAGTTAGACAAACAGCTTTTCTGGACTGGTGAAGCACTGCATCTCCATTGAGTAGCCCTGACAGATCCAACCAAGGTCTTCCTCTGTGGCACAGACAATCCACTGCTTGGGTACAGAACATGGGCAGCTAAGAGCTGATGCAGAGTTGGTGCCATGGATACAATCTTCTCCTCCCTTCCATCCATTCACCGTATCTGGATGAGGAATTTTCCCTCCAAACTGGTATGTGTGGTTCCTACTGTCTCACCCCCTCAGACTCCTCCTCTGCAATTTAACACACTTCTACCTTGAAACCAGTCTGAGGATACAATCTCTCCAGGAGCACAGAACTAATAGGAGTAAGAGCAGCAATGTACTACTGCCCTCATTCAAAAACACCAAACAAGACATTTTAAGACAAAATGGAGTCAGTGTTATGAGCAAGATTATAGGATACAGGCTGCTTCTCATCCAATGTGAGCAAGCCAGGACACATTTTGCAGAGATTTAGAGCATGCTGTTGCACTTTCCTTGGCAGAACAAGCATTTTGAGTCTTCTGGACTAATAAGCCCTTGAAGATCCATCTGTATTCAAGACAAAATTTCTTTCCTCCATTTCACACTTCTGGATATCCATGTGTGGAATTGAAGGAGATTCCTCCCCCCCACACACATCTTGGCATATTCAACAGAACAACTAAAAAAGCTTCTGCCCAACACAGTCACAGCTTTCTTTCTCAGGTGACCAGTTCCAGTGGGCAATAAGTACCTTCCATAATAAGGGGCTTACATGCCAGGTCATTTATTACAGGGAAAACACTTTTTTTCTCTCCTGAGCAGAAGCAAGACAGTAGTTTGGAATGTTTGTAATTTGATGGGAGCATTTTCAAGTCAATGACTTTCACTGAATACCCTCCTGAGTCACCTCAGCATGTCTATGCAGTGAGAAGGGATTACTGCAGCAAGGCCAGCACCTCCTAGGGATATTAAACCAAGCTGAAAGTAAAAGAACATTAGGAGGGGAAACCCCAGTCAGGCACTCTACATGGACTTGGATAGTTCCCAGTTTGCACTCTACCTGAGCAAAGTAGCAAGCTATGTAAAATATTTTGAGAACTTCTAGGGGGAAAAAAAAAAAAAAGCAGGTGATATGTGCAAGTGCACACAAGTTGTCACCAGAACCTGTCATAATTGCACTGTTCCCATGTTCCTTCTGTGACCACCTGTGACTTGTTAGCTAGTCTCTTGACATGGAAGAAATGCCAGTTTTTAGCCTCCTACCTTTGTTACTTCTGATGTAACTTAGGAACTTTTGTCACATACTACTACAGCCTTTAAATACACATTTTGTATCTGGACTTAACCCTCCTGATCCTTTCCCAAAAAGTTTATGGCTTTCAGTTTTGGGATATGTTTAGTGGCAAAATCAGGTGCTGACAGAAAATGATGCATACATCAGTACTGAAGCCTAGGGAAACAAAACAAAAGCTAAATGACCAGGCAAAACCAACAAAGGTAATAAATGAACAAGATGATTTACAATGGAAGAAACAATAGCAATTTGTCAAATAGATGGGTGAACTCATTAGCCTCTCCTTAATCACAGTAAGGAGACTGTGAGGTCATGTATCAGTACTGCTAACTACTTCAAATGTCACCCTTTTATAATTCACTCAAGCCACATATAATCTGTGTTCCAAATTCTCCAGAGGCTCACACCATAGACGTAGCTCCACCAGCTATGAAAATCAAATTATCTGCCTTTCCAGTTCATATCCTCCTGAGCAATAGCTCTTTCAGAGTCAAAGACTATGTATATATAGCAACTTCTCTCTTCCAACAAAACATTAGCCCATTATCTTCCAAAGATATCCATTGCTCTTCTTCAGGCAGAAACATCTGTAAAGATAGTAGTGCTGTGAGTTCTCAGCACCCTGGTCTCTCTAATACTGTTGGTAACTATTGTCTTTTCATCTTTATAGCCATTTCTCGCTATGGCACATTCAGAGGCCTTATCACAGACTGATTTCTCTCCCTGGTCACATAATTTCTTCCTGTTCCAGTTCTCACAAGCTAACTACAACGACTTCTCACACGTCACCCTTCTTTTTCCCACAAAATATCTTCCCCCCCTTGCCATTGTGGAGGAGATGTGTAGTTTGGTCTCTGCACTTGCTCAGAACTTCTTCATTCCCTTCACACTGTGCAATTATCCTTCACAAGTTGCTTTAAGCTCTGCAGCAACCCCAAGAGCTGAATATCTCACCAGACATCACTAAAGAACTGCTTCCTCCAGTGTGAAAAGCTAATAAATGCCAGATATGCCACTATATGCTATGCTATCTGCACATCTCCCTCCAGTCTCCACCTCCTAAATAATCCCCCCCACCTCTGGGACAGAAGATGATGCTTAACTTCTAGAGCCAAAAGCTGCTTGCCATCAGTGTCAAATTAACAATAGAGACTGCATCCTGCTGAGTTTTTACAACTTTCAAAAGCTGTGTCTCACTGTGCCTTCTGTCTTTTGAAATGAAATGTCACCATTCCCCCGATCAGCATATCTCATCAATCCATTTTAACAAGTTAGAGATGTTCTTGCTTCTCCTTTATTCCCTCGTGACAAAGCTCCTTGTCCCCAAAACTACAGATGCTTCTGCTTCTTATGCATTACAATTTCAAGGTCTTTACAAGGGCAATTTTAAATTTTCCTTGCTCTATACAACACCAAGCATAGCAGGTCCTAACTTTGCACATCACTGGGCATTGCATAGTGTAAATCGAGTCAAGTAATGAATATTTAACTTCCTGAGCATTTCCCTGGGGCCCTCAACACACCTTTCAAAAACTCTTGCTTAGAGGTTCCTTCACAATGAAGAAAGTTCACCCAATTGATCAAATAATTTTTTAGACTTTTTGGCAGTGTGAACTGCAAAACACAAAAATGATACCTCCATGTCAGATTCATCTTCTCTGAGTGCAAGTCCCTCTGCCTTTACACTCCCTTTTGGATCAAAGCAGCTCACTCAAGTGCAAAACACCTTAATCTAATACCTTCAGCCTTTTCTCATCAGGCATTTCAAGTTCAATTAGTAAGAGAGGAGACACGCAGAGCAGACTTAAACAGGCTTTCTTCCCTTTTTTCCCCCATAGAGAGTCTGTGCTCAAGAAAAAGTAGTCAAGAGACTTTAAAGGAAAGGACTTGCAGGAGGACATAGAGGTGAAATACACACACAATGTACGTATGTGACATGACCATTTTTTCACAGACTAAGTGAAAACAGCTGAAACAGACTTTAAGAAGTCACTTAGCTGATCAAGGCAAGGTGACATAAACTTAAGCCATCTCTTTCTTTCCATTTTCCAGCACAAAATAGCAGCGTGCAATTTGCCATTTCTTTTCCAAGACAGAACTTCTCCTCTTCATCTTTATGATTATATCCATGTAATCCTCAAGCAGCTCTGAACTCTCAAAAGACACCTACACTAATGCAATGGGCAGGAAACATCACCTGCCAACAGGCGGATTCAGAAAGATCAATTCTTTCCCAGAAAAATGGGAATTCCTTCAAGCCAGAACAGCAGTTGGATTTAAAAAAGGAGACCTCGTGAGCAGAACAAGGCACAGGGAAATAAAAAACAAGGAAAGAGAGAAACTTTCTTAACAGTGTGTTTGGCAACTGCACTTCAAGGTCTTACTGAGCAGTGTATAAAATATAACACAACAGGTCTTTTCAGCTTGAGGCAAGAACGAAGGCAAGGACAGACGATTCTGCTGGTCCTACTGTTCACTGGTGCTGTGCCAGCATTTTAACAGGGGAAAACCATGAATATAATCTCCCTTCAGCTTGCAGTTTAAGAGCCTGCATATGAGAAAACATATAAATATATTAAAGCTCACCCCATTATTTCCAACATAGAGAAAATGAAGAAAGTCAGGCTTGATCTTAAAGAATCACTTTCTTCCAATTGGGAGAGGGCTTAAAGTGTAAACCACTTTGAGCTACATTCACAGTGGATGCAGATGTAACCAGAACTTTTGAACGGAATTACATTGACTTTCATCTGCTGAACATCTATCTCTGCTTTTACCTGCTGTCCTGATTGCAAAATCATGTTTCAAAGGCAGATCATTTGTTTTAACCGAAAAATACATTCATCTTTGTAGATTCATTGTTGTAGCTTCAAAGTAGGACTACACAATTGCTGATAAATACAGGAACTTATTTTGCCATGTCTGGATGTCTGATCCTGCATAAATAGCTTTTTGTTTAACAAACAACCCTTTGTTTCCTGTCGCTCTGTTGCCCAGGGGTTAATTCTGGCATGCCACATGCTAAGGGGATATATTGCTTTGAGTCAGAGAACACTAGGGATGCTGTTTTTCTGAAATGCAAAGAGAATGGAGCTAATCACTAAAGAAAATAAACATTTGGCTCTAAGCTTTGCCTTCTTTGATGCGGAGCCGGTTCTGAAGGTGGCACTTGGTCTGCCTGATTAAAAACACTGACATTGTTAATACTGTCATTCAGCCCACGCGTGTTTGCTGCAGAATGATACACCACTGTAAAAACACTGAAGCATGATATCCAGAGGGAGGGTCTGTCCTGCTGCATCAAAAAAATGTGTGAAGTTTTGCAAGCACAGCTCTGTCCTTAAAGAAGTCTGACCTACCAGGATATCATGGGAAACATCTAGTGGATTAGAAAAGACACTCACCAGTAAAGCTCAATGAATGTTCCCACCTGCCTCTGAAGCCATCAAGATTTAAGGCACAAATCAAATAAGCAAAAAGGCAAATGTTAGCAGCAAAGGAAATTGTAAGACTAGCCCCATGACTCAAGAGTTGCTAATGGATTTGGTCTGCCAACCTTCTAGCTCATTGCACACCATCCTGGCACAGGTTGTCAGAGACTGGAAGATCCGAGTTGACCATGTCTGTCTAATCTCCATGAGGTAGCTTTGAAGAGATCCCAGCACCTGCAGACAGTTTAACAGGAGAGAGGTACAGAGCAGAGGTCTAACAACAAGAATGGGCAAAAGCATCCTGTGGCCTCATACTTATCCAGAAAAAGAGATGGAAAATCTTCATAAGATGGCTTCCTTCAGTGGTGAAAGCCAGTTCTTTGGAGAAAAAACAGGAGTCCATCATTTCTGTAGTAGGTCACAACATATGCTGCTTAGTACAAGGGCAATATGGTATCAGGACACAAGAAGATGCCATATAAAACCAGGAAGATTAAGATCTCCAGGTTGTAGCCCTTTGGGTTTTGTTTTCTGACAATTAAGTTGGAGTTTTGTGGCACTGGCTTTGTAGAAAAGTCTGAGAAGGGACCAGCTGACCCCCACCATTTAGAAAATAATGGTTTTGTCCTCCAATTAACAGCTTCTTTAGCTAACAGTCAGTTTGGTTGCAGAGGGGAATGGGAAGTGGCCCATTGAAGAATGCCCCACAAGAGGAATACAGTCAGAGAAGATTAGTCTGAGGCTATATATTTGCACCTCGTATGCCAGACTGGGAGCCCTGTAGGTACGTGGCAAGTGTGCTGCCATCATCTGTCCCTGCAGTAGAGCATCTCCTCTTTGGGACAAAGGGGCAGGAAGACTCCAGTGTCAAACTGCATCCCAGCATGTGATGGAGGAAAAAGGAGGTCTTATCCTCCATCTCCATATTCTACCTTAAGTACTACATGGAGGTGAACCCTGTCTCACACAACTCTGATGAGACCTCTGGATCACTGTTCATATGAGAAGCAGGAATGGTGGTGGAGGCAGTCTCTGAAAGCTCCGTATCTCAGTTTAGCCCACGGGGAGGGCAAGAAATGGGTTCAAATGCTTCCAGGGTCCTTCTTTGTCATTCTTCCTCTTCCTATCACCACCCCTGTTCCTTACACCTAAAGAAAGAGACCAAGAGACTAATCAGAGCTCTCTCACTGTAATCATCTCCACCAGCCTGCTTTCTTACTCCATCCAAATTTTTATCCTTCCTCTGTCAGAAACCCTTAGCATCTTTCATTCTGAAAACAGCTTTTAGGCTTTCTGGTCTTCCCACAGAATTCAATGCAAACAATCAAACAAACATGAAAAGCAGTCTTGGTGAGGGAGAAGCACAGCAAAATTCCTATTTTCCTATCCTAGATTTCTGCCCAGACTAGCCTTCAGTTGCCACCAGAAATGCTAACATAGACAGAGCCTGAAGGAGACCTCTCAGCTCATACAAGAGCAGCCAAGCTAGAAATCATTTATCAGTTTCCTACAGGACACGCAGAGTCAGAGCCCTGGACATTTAAGGCAAGGTCTGGTTCTCAAACATATAAAGAGGAGAGAATCAACGAAATGGAGCTAGTTCTCTTTGTCTTTTGGGGCAGGGAATAAGGATATGAAGAAAGAATGGGCAAGGATGGGAAGAAGAGGGCTGTATTTTTGTTTAAGTGACTCTAAAATGGGAGATTATCCCTGTGATGTCCCTCTGCAAGTCCTATCAAATTTCAAAGCAACCTAAAAAAGTAGGTAGGTTTTGGACCATTCAGGCAGTCATCCCTCAGGAGCCAGGAAGGAGCTTCAGACTTCAGTACAAGAGAGGCTGTACCCTGGCCAGTTTGTACACAACAGATTAACAAGTTAAGACTCACAACAACCTCCAGGCTTAGCCCCCTTTACAGCATGTGTGCTTTGTCTCAAGTGTTTGTAGGGCCTGGATGAAGTCTCGCTCTTGCTCCTTGACCCAAATGTCTGGAGTGTGAGATCAAGAAAGAGGAGTGAGTTCTCCATGCATGATTGCAGTGAGGTTCCTGCTGTTCACAAATTCCCAGCTCCAACTTTAGCTCCATTCCCCTTCCCCAGCAGAAATACAGTGTCAAATGTCCATTGCTTCAGGTCATGCCCAAGCAGGTCCTGACTCAACAGTCTCACATCCTGGGAAATACACACTCATGAAGAACCCGTAGGTTCAGGGCCATGAGCTTTATGCTACCACTTGCCTGCTTTCTAGCTATCTGTTTTGTTATGCTGTCATCTTGATATCCACATGGCTTTCCTGAGCGATATGAAGATCAATACTGCCCCCCAACACACCTTTCATCAGCTGGCAGTGTGACTTTGCATCAAGAGCAACTAAGCAGTACCATGAATGTTAACAGACACATCCAAGAGCACTCTCACTTCCTCCTCCCCCTCTCCCATCTGTCCCCACAGTTCCCTAGCGCCCCTGGCAGCTCTTACATTCCACACAATCCCATCCAAAGCAACCACCTCCTCCAGACATGTTAGAAAAGCTGACACTACAAAACCATATTACTTGACTTTCAAAGCTTTCCTGCCAGGGGGAGAGCTATCAAACACAGCTGTTTTGGTCATGCCAGCAAAAGCAGAGTGGAGCAAGAGCATTATTTGGACTTTAAATCTACATGATACTGTTTTCAGTCATTTTCCTGGTTGATCTTTTAAACATTTCTGAAGATTTCTACAGTCCCTGAATAGAAATAGCAGCAGCTCCCACTCCTGAGATGCAATTCAGTCACCAGCACTGATTTGAAGTCTAAACTTCTGCACTGATGTATCTAAACTTGAAGGACTGGAACAGCATCTATGAGCCAAACTCTACTCACAGCCTCATTTTATATAAAAGGCCACAGTATTTCATATTTCTGGAAGCTTCCTGGTTCTTTTCCTGTCATATATGTGCAGTACTGAACAGCAGTGTGTGGTATGTTTACCCTTTAGGGTAAACCAAAAGGCCAATTCAATCATGGGGAAGTAAAAGGATTTTACCACAGGGCAAACCTATCTGAGTGTCAGTGGCTGATTTCTAAATAGTACGAAGAGTTTAGTCTAAAACTGTCATTAATTTCAGGGACATCTTCTTGGCTAAGTTCCACACACTCCTGTGAACCATATCTTAAGGACTTTATCCCCAAGGGAAAAAAAACCTCTTCAGGCAAAAAGTAATGCAATGAATAAGACAGTTAAACAACCTCCTTGCGACTTTCTTTTCCCTTTGTGTTTCCCCAGTGGGGGCCTGACATAAACATATAGGTCATAGACAAAGTTGCAGAACAAATAATTGATTATTACTTCTGCCAGCCTTAGGAGTAATCACTACATGGACATCTGTACCTCTCTGCTTGCCTTCTGCTTTCTACCTCTGCTTTAACACACTCCTTAAGGAAAGGATTTTGAAAAAGAGCTTAGGTAGGTTGTCACTTCACTCTTCTGGGGCTTTAGGAAGAGCTCAGCACTGAAGTTCTTTCAGTACCTTCAAAAATGCTGGCCTGGATATTAAAACCTTTCCCTTTTCTACCCTTACACTTCAGAGTTCTTCAACACCAGAAAAGAACATCAGTAGAGTTTTAATTTTCTTTTTTTTTAATGGAAGAATATCTTCTTCCTTCCTGCTGCTATGAAAAGGAAAGGATTCAGAGAACAAAAATTAAATATTTAATTTCACCAGGGTCTCAGATGTCCAACCAATTATCAGTATCTCTTCCTTCATGCTCGTTTTATTTCTCACCTCTTTACTTTTTTCCTTCTCACTTCACCCTTTCTTCTCCCTCTCCTATGGCACCATTCCTTGGCTTAGCTAAGGAAAAGTTTTGCTGACTATTAGAGAAGAAATCCAAATGCTTCTTTCTTTAGAGCAAGACTGGAATATTCTCCTGAGGGAAATGCCAGCAGTCCATCGATTGAAACATCTAAAACAAGATGTCATGTTGTGCAGGAACATGTAGGCAATAAGCTGTAGAGAACAGTCCTCATCTGGCAAGAAGTAACTGTTACACCTAGTTATAAAATGCTTAATGATGGGGGGACCAGGCAGATTTCACAGGGATTTTCTGTCAGGAGAATAGATGAGATGCAAAGGGAGATGGTTGTATCCCCTCATTAGCTCTGCCAAGCACTGCACATGGTTGAGGAGATGTAACAGAAAGCAGATGTCCATGTCCCCTGGATCCTTTTCTTTCTCCTCCACTCACATTCATTTGTCTCTAGAACATGTACACTATATTGACACATCAGCAATCTTACTTGTCCTGCCCCAAACACCATCAAATTTTGTAATTATAGAGAAAAAAAAAAAAAAAAAGAGAAAATTGAGTTTGTCTAGCACAATTTGTTCCTTGCAAATCACAGAATCACAGAATAATTGTGGTTGGAAAGGACCTTGTAGATCACCAAGTCCAACCATACCTAAAAGAATAAAGAACACCTAAATACCTGTCCACTAAAAAAAACCCCACTGCAGGTAGTAATGTGAGATTGCTGATGCCATGTCTTCATTACGATGTAGAAGCAGCTTATCAAAACCAAGGACAGCAAGTGACTGGGTGGTCTTGCAAAGGAATTATATAGTGAAGACTTCAAGCACAAAATCTTGCTCATAGTCTTGTAGAGTTTTTCCAAAATCTCACCCACCCATCAAGACTCACAGACCTCACTCCTGACATATATTTGGCCTGTACCTCATACATGAATAGGACAGTGTCATGGCTTCTCTTTGGCATCATATCCCCTTCACATGAAACTCAGATGGTGACCCAGATTCACCAAGCAACTGCACTGAGTACACAGGGTTCCAGTGCAGGAGGAAGGCAACACCTGGGATATGCCATCTATTTGAGTCTTACCACTTATGTGACACCTCTACAACATGATACTCCCACCTCCAGCCCAGCATCTCCATTTTATGACCTGATAGAGGAGGTCTCACCCACTAAGGGAACAAAAAGCACAGGAAAATGTGAGCAAGCATCTATCCCAGAGATAAAACTGGATCCTAGATTCATTGTTTCTAAGCAGTAGGTGATCTATCTAACACTGATACAGCACAGGAGTGACTCTACATAAGACAGGATGTTCAGTCAGGCCCAGCATCAAAACCAAAACTGTAATTAGAGTGAATGCCTGAAGAACATAAGTTCTATACCACAGCACTGACCTTACAAAAAGTCTTCCTATAATTAAATCAAACTCCAGCAAAATGTTTATGCCACACTGTAATAGCACCAGCTGCAAGATCTGCAATGATGGAAACCCTGTGAAAAGGTTAGAATTATAATTCTGTAATATGATGCTATTAATGGACACTTTATCATTTAAACAGTGAGTCATGAAATATACTTTCTCCATTCTCTCTCTCCTCCTTTCCCAGGCTTCTGCTGTGGATGCAGACACTGTGAGCAACCATCATTCTTTTTTTTTATTATTTGCAAATACTTCTCTTCCTACTTAGAATGGCAATCATAAGAGCATTTGAAAAGAAAGCTTAAAGGCTTAAAAAAGTAGTAGTATCTTGCACTAAAATGAAAGCTTTGGAAAAAAATCTCAAATGCAGTAGGCTTTTATATTGAATAAAAGCTAGGAATAATAACCCTTTTTTTTTTTTTTTTCTTTTCTAAATGCTATTTTGCAACTTCAGAATTTAGAATTCAAAAATCTCCTTTATTCTCAGCTACATACAGCATACAGGCAGCCCTAGCTGGGGCTAAAGGTGTTTCTACAGGGAACTCATGCTAGCCTGCCATCTAATCAAGCCACAGCAATAGCCATTTTTTGTGTGATTATTAATGTGCAGAGCTGCATTTCCCAATGTTCTGGTAGGAATATGAATCACGCTGACATTCAGCAGGGCTTGTGCTCCCAGATAATATTTGAAAATTCTACCCATAAATATTTATATTGAAAAAAATTGCCTGGAATACACCTCAATAAAGTCACTGTCCCAGTAGCACAGAGTAACAACAGAGTAACTCAGCTAGTCCCAGCAAAACCCACGCGCTGCATGAGCGAGCCACCAGAGTTGGTGTCCCGGCGGAGGAAGGCTGAGCACGGGCCAGCACAGCCTGACCCAGGGAATCAGCTCATTACGGTCCTGACAGACAGAAGCGGAGCAGAAGTGCCCGGCAACAACTGGTATTTCAGTGGCATTTCAGCACAGCACTCGGCATACTAAGTACCAAGCAAATAGCACAGGCCTTCCTCGTAAAGCTAAATTGAGGTGATTGCTCTCTAAATAGGCCAAGCTCAAAGGTGCACTTGATTTGACATTAAAAGTGTAGCTGGGCATCAGATGTGTTCTCATCACTGAGGGCCAGGCTGCAGGAAGGGCCTTGGGCAGGGCTGGTGACAGGACCACAGGCAGAGCTGGCAGCAGAGGGTCAGGCAGGGCTGGTGACAGGACTGCAGGCAGGGTTAGTGACAGGCAGGGCTGGTGACATGACCGCAGGCAGGGCTGATGGTAGGGCCACAGGCAGGACTGCAGGCAGGGCTGGCTCTGCGAGGTAGCCAAAACACCTCCCAGCTGCACCCAGCCCTGGCTGGGAAGAGCTCTGGCAGGAGCAGGGCTTGGCTTAGCTGGCTCACATTTGCACAGTAGCAGAGGACTTAGAAAAAGAGTAAGCCAGAAAAACCTGGACTTCCCTTTCCAAAGGCAGAGTGGGGAAAAAACAAAAGGATTTTACAAGGCTTCAGGAATGCACCTGCAGTGCTCTGTGCTGGGATGGATGTCTGAAAGTAGGATGGCTGAGAGATGACAGCAGCAGAGGATGGGATAAAGACCAGTTCAATATCCCTCCAAATGTCCCTTGAATGTCAAATCAGAGTTCCAGCAGTGGAAAAGAAACTACTGTAGGGAAGCTTTCATATCAGAAAAGTAGTCTGGAGGACATGTAAGCAAGTCTGTTGCAAATGAGTAAAAAAACTGTGGAATTAGGGAAGTAGCAGCTGGTACTGGAAATAACAAATCTCTGGGTGAATTAGAATTGAGGCATCAGATAGTCATCTGGCAATACTTGCCTAAGATTCATATAGTCCTCAAAGTGAAGTAAGAAAAATAGTTCACAAGTATTATCACAGGTGGTCAGGGTGAAAACCCTTAGGCAAAACCCTGGAGAGACCAAAAGAGAATAGCCCAGAGGCTAGAACTGTGAAGAGCTTCAAAATCCCAACAAAAGACTGTTTATGAATATTTAAGGTATCTACAAAGAAGTGAAACCCCCACACTGGCTTGACTTTGAATCAGCAACAGTAGCGTAGAGCCAAGCTAAAATTTGGATAAGCAGCTTTCCCATGTCAGAGAAGAGTCACAGACTGCACACGCTGACCCATCATATCTCCTGCCCAGGACACTGCTGCTTTCTGGGAGGACTGCAACTCCGTGGGCCACTCCAGTAGGGAACAGAGAGCAGAAATGCCAGTCCCTGTAATAGACACTCTTAAGTATAGAAGTACAAATTTCCTGTGCAAGACAGATACTCACAGATTCAGCTTTGCCTCCAAAACAAAGCTATAAAGCTTGTTATACAAGAGAAGCATACCAGCACACAATGCATGTGCAGAGCAGTGGTACTGGTCAGTTATAACACAATCCTCAGATTTGGCTCAAGGGCCACAACAAAGGCAACAGGCACTGTTTCCCTCAGCACTTGTGTTCTGAGTACCCAAGAACAGTTTGAAGCATCTTAGATGCAATACACAAAGTACCTTTTGCAGCCCACACTAAGAAGTGTGGCCAATTCACTTGAGCTGTGATCTGCTGTGGCTAGTTCACAATGGACACCAAAGTCAGCAAGTAAAAAGCCAGTGGGTGCCTCTGCACAATACTGCTGTCACGTGCTGGCACAACTGCTATAGGAAAAGAGTGGATGCCCAGCCATATATTGTTCTTTTCTAAAAAGCAAGAATTTTTCAGTTTCAAAGTGTTGCATCATTTTTCTATTCACCATCCAGCAAGATAGACAGGTTTCAGATTAAGATGTGATTGACTAGATTACCTGAGTGATGCATTTATTTCCCTTGGCAAATGAAATGAAGAGGGAAGTTAATGCTCTCTAAGAACTCTGCCCAGTACAACATCCACTCATCTGGCTATTGCCTGTATCACATGCCACAGCTAATGGATTTGCTTTCATTAAATCCCAGCTTCACCCTCTATTACTCTATCAAAAGCTACTCATTGCAAGTTGGTTTGAAAGAATTAAACACATTTTCTTTCTCTTCTAGTTATCAGTTCTTCCTAACCTAATTGACATCCACATTTTACATAACTATTTATCTGCACATGGTACTTCTAGAGCATTTCCCAGCATTAAAACACCTTTGTCTCATGCCTACCACTATTATTAAGGGGCAGTGTTTCCATATGAGTTCACCAGGACAAGATGTCAAGAAAGCCGGCCACAATCCCTAGTCATGTTTGAAGCAGTGCTTCTGAAATAGCTACTGAGAGCAAGTCTGGACCGATGCCCACATCGCAGTGGTATTGCTAGGGTGATAAGAACCAGCAAGGTTACGCGTGATTCAGATACACGCTGCAACCACATCACCCTGTTGCAGTAAAAATAAACTTTCACAACAGCTATTTGATAGGGGAAAGAGTATGGTGAAAGGGCTGGGTGGGTCAGAGTTAAGATTACAGTAAATGGGCTGTAATGTCACATGAGGCAATAGCAGCCATGAGATCAGTTACATACCGTTAGGAGTGGTTACTACTCATTTCCTTGTTTTTTCTGGGTCTTCATCTAGCATGTGGCTGCCTGAACAAATCAACTTAATGGTGTTTCTCCATCTGTCGGGGTATAGTGTGATAAGCTTGTATAATTTGTAAGTTAATTATTTACATATGTTCCTGAAATTGGAGGAAAAGAGAAAACTGTGCAAGGAACAAGCAGGGACTCAATGACTGTTCACCTCTAATCTCATTGTAGCTCAGGGAGAGTTTGGTGGTTCCTATGAATTTCCAGGAAAATAATATGAGAGTGAAAGAAAGGAATCTAAAATGCAGTCATCACTTTTCCAGCAAAGAGTGCTTAATTCAAAAGGATCTTAAGGTCAGTTACCGAGTCTAAAGTTACTCTACTGATGTACAAGGGTTTCAAGCCAGGCAGGAGGGAGCAAAAGTCACTGGCATCCCACACTCATGCTCACCTGCTGCAGCTCAGCAGCCTGGAGGATCTTGCTCAGATATACCCTGTGAGACAAAAGGCCCTCTGATAAATGTACTTCTGTCAAGGGGGCATTTCTCAGTGGATGTGTTGAAATATACATCCATTTCATTTTACATCATTTCCAAATGCAGTGTGTTCACAAGCCAGGCAGAGCAGACAGAAGGAATTGGGCCACAGCTGCTGTCCCCTGCAAACATTGAGGGTCTAAGAGCCTCATGTGTCCAAAGTACTTTTAGTCATGGATTTTGTTTAAGCTTAGCAACAGCTGATGTCCCAAGTTCAGTGAGAGGCAAAATATTTATATTTTCCAATTTTCTCCTTGACACCACTTGCCAGCAGACCCCAGAGGATGGCAAAGCTGGCTTGCTCGCTCGACAAATTGCATCCAGTGTAAAAGAGAGTCTAAATAAGTTGTCAAATTTGTTATAATTTCATTTTTTAACAAAATTAAGTTTTGGGGAAAGTAACATATTTCCACTGAAAAAATATTTCCCCTAAAACACCTACAATATGTTATTAGCCAATTTCACACAACCCCATCCTACGCTGTAAGTAGCAGCTTTCAAGACCATATTGTGGTCAAAACAAGATGCATCTGGACAAGGCTACCCTGAGATGGTGTTGTGCATTTCCACAAGAAAGAATGCAGTATATTGTAGGAAAAACATTCTCATAAGGATCCCATCCTATTGAGAAAGAAAGAGAAAATTATATTGAACTAAAATTTTCACCACAATTGCATGTCCGCATTTGAATTTTATTCCTCATGCACATTTCCCACTGAAACCCCTAAAGCTCATCTTTAATTGATTAGAGCAGACACATGCCAATATTTGCTGTAACTCACTTTTCATTTCTGGGAATGAAGGTGGTGGCTGGTTTTGACAAACAGATGATTCTGAGGAGACAATGCCACGATACTAGACAGATTTTCTGCAGTTCTTACTCAGACAAGAAATTCTTAAGCAAGACAAGTAGCACCATCCTCTGGACATCAGTGGAAACAGAGCACAAAGCAAACGAGCTTTAATGCTCAGGTAGTGCCAGGTTCAGATTTCACTGTGCATGGAGTTCCCAGTGCACCACTTGCTGGAGTTCAGTGTGAGGTGTCCATCCACACTGTGCTCAACAGTTTCATTAATTTAATTCAGTATAAAGAAAAGCGACTGAAGCAACAGATTTACATTAGAAGGAAGAAGAAATCAAAAGAAGAGATAAATAATAATTATAAAAAGGATTATATATCAGGGTGTAAGCAGACCTCTTTGGAGAGCTATTTCCTGTGCTGGTTTACAGTCTGTGGATCTGTCACACCTTCCAGATCAACACTGAGTCACTGAGTCAAAGAACAGCAGAGAATTAATTTACTCTGAGATTTATGTTAAAGAAAGTTTTGACCACACATTAATATAAAAGCAAATCTTGGTAGTTATTCTTCATTCAAGAATTTAAGGACTTTACAGAGAAAAGCAGTTCCTCTATTAACAGATTTTAAATGATCCCAACCTTTTTCTCAGTTATTTTAATGTTTCTGTTTAGTTCAAATTTCTTTTCAAGTTTGCATGCAACTGTTTAAGAATAAAGGAGGAAAAAAAAAAAAGTTTCTCTAAAAACCAGTGATAAAAAAGGAAAATTCATTCTTGAACATAAATGGCTGGATTTTTAACTATGATAGACCAAAATAAAAGATGTAAATCGGCATCCTAATTGGAAAAATTAATGGGAAGATCCTGAGAGTAGTTTATCAGGGAGAGTTGATAATTCCTTTTTGTCACAATGATGTCTCTAATGGCATCTTTCTAAATTATATAACCTACTTAAATGACAGACTTTGAGACCTGATGACACTCATGTAAGATACAGAAGCAGAATTCATGGAAGATGTGAAATTCACGCCTTTGCAACATACAAGAATGCTATATAACATAAATGCATTACTTAAGGGTATTCTTGCAAACCTCTCTTTCTGCTTATTTTACAACTGCTGCAAAACAAAGCACCTTTTGAATATGCAGGGATAGTAATAAACCTAGGTCAGACGGGACTGTAAGATCATTCTGGTTGGTTTTCAGATAGTGTCCTGGAAGAAAGATCATTTGCAATTTTAGGAAACAAACAAACAGAAACCACCTTATTATTTGCAATATAGAGCAGAAAGGATATTTAGCGTTTTGTTTCCTTAATTACACTGCCAGTGCTAATACCCTAATGGGGGTTAGATGATCAGCCTGACAGTTTAGTGTCTTCCTCTGTTTCACAAGATCAGATCCAAGCAATAGCATCATCTTTATTGAGAAATATAAAAGTATTTCACACCAACATCTGCAGTCTATGCTGGGACATGTCCTTGTAGATGCTGAGTCTCCAGCTTTGGTGACATCAGTGGGAACACAAGATGCTCAGCTGGACACATTCAAGGAGACAGAACTTGGCTTTTGCTCACAAGCAGCTCTCTGAATTGCTGATGACTTCTTCTGCCCCATTACTACCTCCTGAAGAGTTGTCCCAGAGAGATCAGGCTGGGATTTTAGGGGTGGTTCCTTATATACTTACCTAGGTCTTTCTGTAATGACAATAATTTATCATAGTAATAGATAGGACTGTTAGCACCAGACTTGCAGTATTTCTATATAGAAACATGTATTGGCTGTAGAAAAAGAAAAAAGGCAGAAAGTGTGTAGTTACAGACGCAGAAGCATTTTTCCCGACCTTGAACTCACTCAGGACATTACAAGCAGGAGCAGAGCTAAAATCACTGCATCCCTAGCCTCTTGCCAGCTCCCTGCCTAGTGCTGATAGCTCAGGCTGCTGCTGACAAAAACTCTGAACTGGTTCAAGCCTGTGTTTCTTGGCTCAGGGCACAATGTTTTCCAGCATAGATTAGGAAACCAAAGACAAGGATTCACAGATGACTGCAAACTACCTGGGCCTTGCGTGGAAAGAAGGGCAGTTGCTAAACTGGGCTGTTTACGTTCATGTTGGGTGATTATGCTTTGTCACAAGTGAGCACATGTGTGTGTGTACACATACTATACTGAGATATACATTGTAACTTCCTCTCAACAAAGGAGAAGAAATGTGGCCCTACCAGCCTTGAGACATTGTCCTGTCAAAGTAATGCTGCTCCTTTCTTGATACTGTGTCCATTCTCCTCATTTGCTGTGCTGCAGTCCCATTCCCACATGAGCTGCTTTAGAGGAGCATTTGTTATATCAACAGTTGCATGAAAATGGAAATGCATGTCTTCCTCCATCTGCCACGTAATCTTCCCATAACACCCATCCATTCATTGCATGTAGGTTCCTTAAATGGAAACCAATTCAGAGAATGACCATTTCTTCATGTAGTCAGTCTAAAAATAGAAATTTAAATGTAAATGATTTTAAATTATATGTGGTGCAATGACTGCAATCATCAGATTTAAAGATGAAAACACAAGGACAAAGCTGAAAAACAAACACATATTTCTATCCTACGTTCTCTACTCCAGGTGCAGAAAGTGTGACAAGTGCTCCATTAATCACAGAATACTTGTGCGTTCTGCTATTGATGTTGAGCTCCTATGTACTGCTACACTGCTTATGGCTGAATTTGTTTTCTTGAAGTTCAAAAACCAGCCTGCCCACCTCCCATTTCTTGAATGTTACTGTAGTTCAGCCTTCCTTCATAATGGTTTCTTAAAATCTCTCTAATGGTTTGGCGGTTGTTTAAAAACTGCAGAATTTATTTTAATCACCTTATTTTCCTAGAATGTTTCTTCCACTGGAAGTAGAATCAGAGCCTCAAGGGCACATCAGTTTAAAGAGATAATCATCCTTAACTAGTGCTGGAAACCTTTGGCCTCAATCTTCATGTCTCATTACATACTGACATGTCAGAAAATATGGTATGGCCTGGAGGGATGAGGGGCTGACTTACTAATTTTGCTCTTTGAATGATGCACCTTCCAGCTGAGAAGAGAGTTGAGAGTTCTTTGGTGCACAGTTTATATACAGCTCAAGGAACCAGCAGTTTTTATCTGGGATGTAGGATGAAGACACACAAAGTCATGTCTCCCACAAACCAGTCAAACCAGAATTCTCCAGGTGATGTGTCACCCTGCTCTGCACTCCTGTTGTAATGGGAGAATTCCACTGAAACAGAAAACCAGCTGAAAATCCAGTGGTCTCAGACATGCTAAAAATCCTCCCAGTAATTTCTGGGTTTGTGTCTGGATGAAATGAGCTGCACATATTTCTGAGCATTTTTCTAAATGCCTAGAATTTCAGCCTGTAGTAGCAAACACTACAAACTAGAGAGATATCGCTTGAAATACTCGTAGTAACTGACAAAAAAGCAGGGTGTGAAACAGATGCTCATCTTGGTCCTGGAAAGGAGATTTTAGTCATATGTTAAAAAANGGATACAAAGGTGTAGGTTCAAAATTTGTTTAAAAGACTGTTTAGAGAAAAGGTGACCAGAAGATTTGCAGACTATCAGACCCCCACTGCAGGAGGCTGCTCTCTCCCTGTGTGTCCCAGGGATGATGCTCTTTTTTCCAGATAAAAGACCTAACTCACATTCCTTGAATTTCCCTGCTTCTGCAGAGTCCCAGGGTTCAAAATATGCCATAGATAAAAGCCCCAGTTCCCTCTTCAAACCAGCAGTCTGTAGCAGCTCTGCCTTCACAGCTCCACTCTCGGTTCAGTGCTGACCTGGATGGAGCTGGGGAGGGAACAGGCAGAAGGAGCCACAGGTGATGCAGTGCTGATGATAAAACCATCAGGCTTTTCATACAAGAGGCATCAGTGCTTCCCCAAGGAGACTGCTTTATGGTTTCTGTTCTCCTGTTACAAACCTTACCTGAGGAATCACAGCATCTGAATTCCCCAAAGGGACCCCAGCACACATTTCTTCTGCTAGAATTCCTAGTCATTTAAAGCAGATTTGTTTTTCCTTCTCCAAAACAGGTGTCCTCTAGTTTTATGATGCTGTATTTTATTGTCCATTGAGCAAAAAGTTCCAAATACCATGACTTCTCCTTTGCATTTACTGCACAGTTACATTGAAGGGAAATTTGTGATCACTAAATCGTGTTTTCCTCTTCATTGCAGCCTGACAATGTAGTTACTCATTTTTGTTTTTTGTTACTCTTGCAGCCACAAAACTCTAGGTGATGCTAATAGAGTTGCTGTGCTGTAAGTAAAAGCTGACTTTTCCTCACCGTAGAAAACTCCTGTAGCTTCATATTGTGACCTTTTACAAATTCTCTCCTCAGTGTTAGTCTGTTGAAATGTATCTATTTCAAACGCATGGCATTTGAAAACCAAGAATTCTACATATGCTATAATTACGCTTATTTTGTCAAGGTCTGTGCTACTCTGAAGTGCTCACACTAGGCCACAATCCAGCATATACTGTAAAGCAGCATCAATTTCTAAGGAAATAGATTAAGGTACTAAATATATTTGCTTACTAAATATTCAGCAATGAACCACCTAGAGTGAGCTATTCAGAGCAAAGGATTTTTACAGCTCCTACCGGAGCTGTTTTGGTGCATGCAGATCAGCCTATTGCACCCACTAAGGAGCAGGCAAATCCTATAGTGGACAGTGGCGAAAAAAATGGATCCTTGTAATTTTGCCAGGCTACTCCAACATGCCTTCTTCTCCCTCTCATAAGCAAGATGAAAGGATTTATCTGTTTACCAACTACAGGTCAGAATTCCTTTGAAATGTCTGGGTCTACTTTAGGGAAGAAGAAAAAGTTAGTACTTTACTTCTTTGCATAAGCCTTTCTGTTAATCTTCTGCTACTTTTTATTTGTCAAATCCCTTAAGGCTATTTCTATATGCATCTAAGCACATCAGTTTTCCCATTTACCAGTAATACTGGCTATTGTCTTCTTGAAAGTACTAGAAACATTCTGCTTTTTGTCATTTCAGTGATGCACTAATCTCTTGCCTGGAATAGAAATATGAGCTGAGAACTGATTTTGCAACAGAGAGTAGGTTAACTTTTTTTTTTAAGTGATTAAACCTTTTTAAATTCTGTTTCCAGCTTTTACACTGGATGAGCATAATTTGGCATGATTACATATCTTTGAATGAGGAGAGTACTTCAGCAAGAACATCACCTTAAAAAAATGGCCATGAAAGTCCTTTTTAAGTGAAATGGCTTCTATTAGGTACCCAGCCTTAAGGTAATTGTTGCTTCTGCTAAGCAAAATGTACCAACCTAAACACCAACCTCATTAAGTTAGACCCATTAAAGCCAAAAACAGTTAGCATATTGCTTCACTTCATATGAACATTATATGTTAAAAAAAAACCTAAACAAAACAAAACCCAAAACAGGATGTAAATGTGTAAGTTCAAAATTTGTTTAAAAGCCTGTTTACAGAAAAGGCGAGCAGATTTCTGGACTAACGTGAGACCCCACTGCAGGAGACCACTCTCTCCCCTGCATATCCCATTGATGAGCCCTCATGTTTCCAGAGAAGACACCTAACTCACATTCCCTGAATGTCCTTCTGGAGGAATTTAATGCTCTTCACTGATTGTCAGGGCCTCCTGTCTTAAAGACCCTTGAATTAGATACAGAAAGTTAGGCAGTGTCTCCTCCACTACCTCCCCAGAATCATGGTCCACTTCTTTCTTTTTTGAAAAACAGAACAAACCCCCAGATGTGTTTAAAGTGCTGATGTGGCAACTACAGGTTAAGTTAACCTTTCTCAATAAAATCTTTAACTTAAGCAAGCAATAAACCAAGTCTTCCAACACTAAACAAACTCTGTTCTTCCAGATAAGTTGAACTCTCCTCTACTTGAATGTTTCAACCCCAAAATAGTTCAGTTTATTAAAAAAGTGGTGAGACAGGTTCACACTGTGACTGTAGCTATATGCTTTCTCCTAAATTAATGACAAACCATTCTCTGCAGCCACATATTTTCAAAGAGCTATTTCAATGGTAGTGATATGACTTGAGGGGGGTAGTTAATAGACCTGACACATTTGAAGTTAATGAAAAGGAGTACATTATTTCTTTTACAGCAGTAGTCTCAGTAGCATCGGTAGCTCTATAATCCCATATTGTCTGGCACATGCGAGGCATGTAACTGCAAAGCAACACCAAGGGAGAATCAGATTTTGCCCAGATCACCATTCACCACTACATATATGGACATGTTTAAAAGGCTCTCAGTTATGAATTAAATAGTGTTATGGAAGGACAAAGGTGAGTTTGAAGCTTTTTCCATTTAAATAGCTTTTGCAGGTAAGATAACTCAAGGCTTGCTTTTCCCAGGTGCAGCTGTATGCAATTTCCAGTCAATAAGCTGAGCAAACAGCATCTGCTTGCAATAAAGCAACCAGCAGCAGCCACAGCAACTGATAAAGCAGTAGAAACATGTCCTAGCAGGGATCACCCTATTCCACAAAAGCCTTTGGGGTCAGGTTTATATAGAGGAGACCACACATGCACAAGGGAGTCAATGAGTTCCCTGTGGCCTCAGGGCTCCCGCTCCTCCCAGTAACACTGGCTTGGCAGCTGGCACCCTGGAGAAACCAGCATAAGGTGCAAAAGGTGGCAGAAACCTCTGCTCTCGGAGGAGTCAGGCATGGGTGACAACATCAGGCTGCTCTCTGCAGCACTGGTGGGTGACATCACCTCCCCAGAGCCAACTGCCATTTTCAGTTCTTTTCCAGCATGCACAAGATGTCTTTCTGCAGCTCAGCTTCCTTTCCTGCCCCCTTATCAATGACCACTTGTCCTGTCCTCATTCTCTCTCTTTTTTTTTTTTTTTTTTTTTTTTTTTTTTTTTTTTTTTNTTTTTTTTTTTTAATATACTTATTACAGGACTCAGGAGACCTAAAGCTCTCTCCCCATTAAAAGATAAACAAAAAACCAATATGTCTCTTCTCTCAGATGGTTCCCACTCCCCTGATACTCCTCAGCTATGTGACTCCTCTAAGACTGTGACATTGCTGTCTCACTGTGGAGCAGCGAGGGAAGACGCGGTCAATCAATGTGATTGGTAAGCGAAACTCCGTTTATTAGCTATCAGCACAGTACTTTTATATGGTCACTTCATTAATAGTCACACTTGTCCATCCTCTATTGGTTCAATCCACAAAGTCTCTTAGCATAACCCAACCCTTCTCGTGGTTACAGAAACCTGTTAAGACCCTCATTCCACAATATTCTATTATTGTACAACTTATCAGCTCAAGGACATGCTGTCCCTGCACATTTCTTGCAAGTATTGCTGCTGAGTTTAACAGCTTTCTTCAGATGATTTTTCTTTTAAAGGTACATGACCCTTGTCTTTTAGCCATTCTACAACATCTCACAACTTTGGTATAGAAAGGACTCAGGTATTTGTCAGCAGTATTATGCAAATGAGAAAGATGCAACCCAAGAATGAGCTTTTCCATTGAGGTTACCCATGAGCAAGATGTAACTCAAGAATAGAGTTGTCCAGGTTCTGGTGCCTTGCACCACTGGGAAATGAAACACATCAACCTATGGTGAGACTGGCATCTGCTTCTTGTGTCAACACAACATCAGATGCTGACTCTTCCATTGCACTTTCTCAGCCACTTGTGGTTATGAGCCTTAATCAGCAGTGAGGATCCAGTCCAGTGTTTGGTTCCCAAGCAAAAGTCACAGCAAAGCTGAATGAGGCAGGATCAGCCTCCTGGGAGTTTCAAAAACAGCACCTTTCATTAACTTCTCAGTGGCTGTGGTTTCTAGAGGAGAAAAATCATCTCTTTCAACATCTTAGTGAAAAAACACCAGTGAAATACATAGTCTTTGAAGTGGTGGGGACACACCATTACCCACTCACAGACAGCAGTCTGGCATTCATCACATGTGATAGGGAGGCTGCGTGCGGCAATGCGCGTAAGGACGCATTTCTTACAGACAGCAGGAAATGCACATGCTTCACATACACAAGCCACGCAAGCTACTTTTCACACAATCTCCACTTGGAGACTGCATCAACATTGTTTGCATTGGATACCACAGTTAACCTGCATGGGGCCTGTTAACCAAAGATATTCATGAGGACATTGTTGCCTAAAGAAATATCACAAAGATATTTCACAATGAAATACCACAAAGATAAGGAGACTACGTTTGACATCCAGAGCTTGACGTCTAGGACTATTGTCTCCTTTTCTTGGCTCTGTGGATCATTTGCTTTCCTGTTACAAGTCCAGCAGAAAACTCACCTTGCCTGCAGAGCACTGAACAGCCATAATCCTACAGAATAAATTCACCTGAAAATTTCCAAATCGGAAGGCACATACTAGGGCTATGAGGCAATGTCCCCTATGTTACAACCCGTGGCATTAAGGACAGCAAAATCATTACTTTCCCACAAGTTTCCCTGCTGGATCAGATGCAGGGAGAAGGATTAATGTACTTCCTATCTTCCCAAAAACTGCACTCGTCCAAAACCTGTTCAATCCCTCTGTCATCCTTTGCCAGCCCCCACTAAGCCTCCCCACCTGCCTGTGCAGAGATCTGAAGGGCCGTGGGATCTCAAGGGGTTGTGGGGAAGCAATTAGGAATGGATTCTGGATCCTGGATGAAAGAGCTTGACAACAACTGCTCCAGCCTTTCTGAGGGGAACACAGAGAAACCAGATCCTAATCTCCCAATCCTGTCCTGACAGTATGATCTTGCATCAGTCACTGCCATCCATGCATTCACAATTCTCCAGCACTGAGCAAAACCTCATTGTGCTTATTTACCTACAGAAGTGTAGTGATGCAGCATGGTTAATTAGTACTTACACAACACTCAGAGAACAAAGTAGCCTTATACTACCAAATACCTCCAAGTCAAAGTCACTTCTGGACAGACAGATTGAGAGATGGAGTCTATCATGGGTCTATCATTCCCAAGTATTAATTTTTACCTAAATAATAGTGATTTCAGCCACTCCCAAGTCCAGAACCTGATGGTGACTGATTCTGTGACACAGGTATTGAATCTGCTTTAGACCTTCATGGAAGCATGAAAGCAGAAAGATTAAATACATACATTTACCAGTTCTCAAGAACCATTCCAGCAATGCTCTAAGTACAGAACTGTTCATGTTAATTACTGCATTATCTGTTTTACATGTTCTAATTGTCTCCCTGTGGCATACTGGGGAAAAAATGCAATTTTGTAAGAAAAACCCCACAAGTGGTGTTTTCTTTTGTTTTCCCCCTGGTTAAAATAGAAAGTATTTCAGCAAACTGTACTTTCTCAGCTTCGTTGGGATTCAGGCAGAGTCTGAGCTCCCCCTGCCGTTTCCAAAAAAATCAATATATGGCTGAGTTAAAAGCTCTCAGTATCGAGTTTGTCTGGCCAAGGGCAGACCCTGGAGATCCCACTATTCGGTCTTTGGCTCAGGCTGACACATGGAAAGAAATAAATAGCTAGATTTTAGTCAAAGCCTATTCTTGCAGTCCCACCGTTGAACATGGGAAGTATAGCTGTACATAAAAACATCTATTTGATATGTGAGTCAGAAGAGGAGAGCATTAATATGAGCCCAAAAAAGTGTTGACCTTAAACCATACTCTAATCCACAGCCAGAAGTGGATCTGGCCCTTTTATAGTAGGCAGTACTCCCAGCAACTCTCCTAGGGCCAGAGCCGAGTCTGTGTGACACTGAAATCACTACATCCTTCATGCAAATAGCAAATCTGCCCATTGAAAGATATGCTTTATATATGTGAAAATATTCTAAGCTGAGGTTTTTGGAAGAAATCCCAAACTCCCTGCCAGAACTGCTCTAAGTCAACAGGGCTCAGGCCAATACTAGGGATACCAACAATTTGGGGATGCTCACCTTGACAGAAGTGAACAGAGTCTGGTTATCATGAGTCAAGGGTTTCAAGTGCCATTATTAAAATGCCTCTGGCACCTGGGTGTGTGGTATGAATTCCCCTTAGATTAACCAGTCATTGCCTTCAGTGTTTTAATTCACTCATCAAAGAGGCAGACACCTCTGAACTGCTCTCCAGGGGAGGTTAAATTAGATGCTCTGAATCACCCTCTGGAAGAGCCCCTCATGCTGCCCAGACGGTGAGAACGTGGAGGATCCCAAACCAGCTGAGACACACCAGTGCCTTCAGCACCAGTCCTTGATCTCACCACTTCATTTGGTGCATTTGAGAAGTTCTCCCAAGGGGAGAAGAAAAAAAAAATAGAAAGAAAGAAAGAAAGAAAGAAAGAAAGAAAGAAAGAAAGAAAGAAAGAAAGAAAGAAAGAAAGAAAGAAAGAGTGAGTTCTTCTAATAAAGATTCCCAAATGCTAGAATATTTTCCTGTTTTTCTGGTTGTATGTCAAGTCTCATTAAGCTGTGTTAGTGAACTTGTTCCAGGCAAGTTTTGGAGTAGCTGTTGCTTGTGGTTTTGCCTAACACATTGGAAGGGGCAGGCTAAATCTGGCTTGTTTTCAAGTTAGCTTAACAATCAGAGGAGTTAGGTGGGAATATAAAAGGAAAAACAGCCTACAATTTGAGATTAAATACTTGATCTGAAATAGTAAGAAAAAAAGCACATTGTTCTACACTTCAGTTTGTTCCTCTATCACAGCACAGTGATGCATGACAGGACTCTTTAAGGTGGGCTCAGTGTGCTTTTGTCTACATTTGGGTTCCATTTTAAAGAGCAGCAATCAGAAGCTACCTCCCATAAATCCTGCTGTGCTGTTGACACAGAAAGTACTTACACCAGCACAGCCATCTGGGCAGAGCCTTGTCATTCCTAGAAAGTTTTAGTAGATTAGATACATCTTTGTGATACAAGCAGAAAGGTCACACAGCACTTGTTCTCTTGGAAAGAATTCCCCAGCTTCCAGATATACACAGCACAAAAAAATGAATGGAGTGAATGGAGACATCCAAATCAATGTGGGCAGCCAAAGAAGGAGCTTGGCATCATTGGTATTCTTGAGATCTCCCCCCAGCTAACCCAGCCACTGCCTTTCTGGAATATCAGCACCAGTTTCCAAAGAGAACAAAGTTAGTGATACTGAGAAAAAAAAAAGAAAGACGACTCCTAACCTTTGTCTGTTGCAATAGAGAAATTCTGAAAGAGAAACTGAAATCTGTAAGAGCATCTGGATGATAACAGAGAGGATGATTCAGCCACACATTGCTACTGCCTGCTATGTTTATGTTTCCCATACCACTTCGAGTTTCTCCATTATTCATTTTTATTTATTTTACAGTATCAGGGTTGAAAAAGCTAAGAGCTATTACAAAAAACAAGGCCAATGCCCTGCTGAATGAAGTTTAGTAAACTATCTGTGCAACTGAACTCTATTCTGCAATCCTCATATTTATATTAACTGTGAGAGCCCAAAACAGCTGCCAGATCATAGTATTCATGGGCAAGGTTTGCTAGACCTTGACATATTCCTAAGGAATCTTCACCCAACTACTATGTGCCCCATCAGAAATCTAAATAACTTAGAGCTAAAAATGCTTCCACTTCTGTTTAAGTAGTCAGATACACAACATGGACTATGTGTGGGACACCCTGCTAATAGAATTATAGAGTGTCTTTGGTTAGCATAGACCTTTAAAGGTCATCTAGTTCAAATACCCTGCAGTAAGCAAGGACATCTGCAGCTAGAGCAGGTTGCTAAGAGCCTCCTTAAGCCTGACCTTGAATGTCTCCAGGGCTGGGGACTCTACCACCTCCCTGGTAAATCTGTTCCAGTATTCCAGTACCCTCATAGTAAAGAACTTCTTCCTAATGTTCAATCTAAATCTACCCTTCTTTAGTTTAAAAGCACTGCCTCTCACCCAATCACTACACGCCCTTGTAAACAGTCCCTCTCCAGCTTTCTTGTAGGCCCCCTTCAATTACTGGAAGGGTGCTATAAGGCCTCCCTGGAGCCTTCTCTTCTGCAGGCTAAACAGCCCCAACTCCCTTATCCAAGAGGTGTTCCAGCCCTCTGATCATTTCTGTGGCCCTCTGGACTCTATCCATCAGGTACATGTTGTTCCTGTGTTGAGGGCCCCAGAACTGAATACAGTACTCCAGGTGAGGTTTCACCTGAGGAGAGTGTCAGAATTACCTCTCTTGATCTGCCGGCCACACTTCTTTTGATGCAGCCCAGGATGCAATTGGCCTTTGGGGCTGCAAGTGCACTCTGTTGCCTTATGTCCAGCTTCTTGTCCACCAGAACTCCCAAGTCCTTTTCCACAAGGCTTTTCTCTAACACCTCATCCACCAGCCTGTATTGATAATGAGGATTATTCCAACCCAGGTGCAGGACCCTGCACTTGGTCTTATTGAATCTCATGAGGTTCATCTGGGTCCACTTTTCCAGCTTGTCCAGGTCCCTCTGGACAACATCCTGTCCCTCTGATGTATCAGATGCACCACTCAGCTTGGTGTCATCTGCAAACTTGCTAATGGTGCACTTAATCCCACCTTCTATATTATTGGTGAAAATATTAAAAGGTACTGGACCCAGTCCAGAACCCCTGAGGAACACCACTTGTTACCAATCTCCATCTGGACTTCAAGTCATTGATCACTACTCTCTTGATGTGACCATCCAGCCAATTCATTATCCTCTGAATAGTCTATCCATCAAATCCATATTTGTCCAGTTTGGCAAGGAGGATGTTGTGGGGGACCATGTTAAAGGCCATGCAGAAGTCCAGATAGATGACATCCATAGTTCTTCTCTTGTCTGCTGATTTAGTCACTCCATTGTAGAAAGTCAGTAATGTTGATCAGGCAATACTGAAAATACTGAAAAGCTAAATGAAAGCTCTACCACTCAAGAGGCATGTTTGACAAGCCTGTACTACTGTCACTGAATGACAGCAGTCTGTTACTAGAGAACTGTCTCCGCAGGGCAAGTTCCTAAGGAGTATTTATTTGCCCCACCATTCTTCAGGTGACAATCTCCTCATGGAACAGGAAGAAGAGGTTTATAACTACAACCCTGTCTTTATATGCACTTAAACTCCCCCCCTTATATACCAATACTGTAGTTCTCTCCAGCTCCAACAAGTATTTCTCAAATCAATTTAGCAGTATCGCTGAGTTAAGAGCTGTCAAAAACCTTTGGTTTCACTGTCAGGCAAAGCATCTTTCCATCTCTGTTCCTTCCTCTAGCATGATGGCAAAGAGCACCCAGTAGTTTTCCCTTACCACACCTTAATTAATAACTAATAGTCTCCTTTCACCATTTTTTCTCCCCACCAACCTCAGCAGGCACTCGAGGTGCTTAACCAAGACCTGAGCACCCTGGCCACACTGCAGCATTATCACACAACTTTAACAGAACGGTGTATGTGGCTACATCACACAGCATATTGGCAGCAGACACAAGTATCAGGGAAAGCCTGTAGCATCCTTTAACAACAAAGCTGTTTAACCTGCCCCAGAGCAACACCACTGTCCTTTCCTTACACCCTTTGGGCAGTTGCATTCAAGTTTCCCAAAAACTGACAGTGTAAACACAGCTGTGGACTTGGGCTCTCCTGAAGCCTCATTATTGCAGTTCAATTGTTGCTGGCTTTTTTTTCCTCCAAGTTTCCAAATTACCTCCAGCCTCTATGTTGTTATAAACTAATTAGGCTTTAATAAGTCAGAAAAAGAGGCAGATGAGGATAATTAGGCCCTATGATTGATTACTGGGGCTGTTGTGGAATGCACCAGGTGAAAGATAATGAAGAGAGTGGGCATTTGCAGAGAGCAGACAGGGTTAAGAAAACAGACACCCAGACTAGCCCTTGCAAATATTAGTCTTGAGCTAAAAACTCAGTCATTTCACAGCAAAAACCTCTAGTATAGAGGTGTCCTTCTCTGGTTGCAAAGGAAAAGCCAAAGGCATAAACATCCAAGGTGTAGGCTCTCAGCATTTCAGCAAACACCTTTGTCTCTACCCCTTGCTGAGATGCCTGTTACACAGGCAGCACAGGAACAAGGAAAAACCCAAGACCTTCTCAGCTTTCCTTGCCTTAAGAGCTTTCAGCAAGGCTTTGAGTCAGCCAGAAATACCTGCCCCTGTGGCCCAGCGTACCAACTGCTTGCAACCACCCAGCCAGAAGGTCTTCAGGCAAACACCACAGAACAGTCAGCTCTGTGCTTGGGTACAGGTGAGCCATGAGTCATGCCCTCTGAATCTAGGTGTGTGATTTTATTTCCCACATGATAATAAAAGGGCAGTTATGCTCAGCTAGTTGGCTCATCACATCAGCATAGCAAAGGCTGTATTTAATAACCTAATTCAGCTCTGAAATACATTCAGATTTAAACCACTTGAAAATAAAAAGTTCTCCAAGAAGTTACAGATGAGTCAGGTTATCATGTAGCTTTAAGTGAATTTTGATAATGTGTTCAAAGAAAATTACTGTCCCTGTGTGAGGCAACACTGAGTAATAGGGAAAGTTTTCGACAGACACTTTTTGAAAAACACCCAAAGTAAGTAGATAAAACCAAATAATTTCTTTCATCCTTTCTTCCTTCTGTGTATACTGAACATAGCTGAAGATTTTTAGAAACCTGTAGAAGTCAGTGGTATCCGGGCAGAGTTGGATTATGGTACATCAAAGCTCTGGCTTATCGAACTCCTGGGTGAGCTTGGACAGCAAAAATGAGAAAGGAGGGTATTACAACTGTCTGCTGGGACAAAGAGGAAGTTTTGTCCCAGAATTAGAAAGCTCCATTTGACAACACTAGGATTAGAATTACTTAAATATGCCAAGTTATCGATCCCTTGACAAGCAGATTAGAGAGAAACTCTTTTAAGATACCAGCCCTATAAATACACAGATGTATTAGGAAGCAGGTAGGCACTGAATAAAAAGACTCTTATACAAGAGCTTTCTCTGAAAAGCAGAGCAGCGGGGTGTGGTCTTTCGATAAGATGAACTCAGAATCCAATCACTGAACTTACACGTTGCAGTAATCTACAGGACAAAGGTTTACAATGAAATATAGTTGCAATAGCATACTCCTAGAAAACAGCACTTAAGAAAAGGTCTCTCCAGTCACAGCACTCAGCTAAGGCACAAGCAATCTGCTGTCTATCCCTTGCCAGCCTTCATGGTTTTGGGCATATCATCAAATACTACTTTTATTTTGGCTCCAGCATCCACACTAGAAATACTTGTAAGCTCCTTTCAAAGTTATGAACATGAACATCCCTGCTCAGTTGCCCATGAGCATCTTAAAATCTTCTGACAAAATGCTGTGGTTTTGTGAGGTTGAACAATTTCAGATCTTGTTCAAACAAGGAAAGCTGTGGCACCTGATGCTTTTCTTCCAGAGCAATAGTCTAATGATTAACACCCTCAGCCAAGAAGTGGGAATCTGAAAGCTAAATTATTTCTTCTGATAGCAGAAATAAAAAGCCTTTTTTCTCCCCTATAAGTTTATACAGCAAAACAAAAACATTTCTTCTGAAACACAGCTATCATGCAGTTCTACCCCAATACTTTGGGAGTTTGCCTGTGAGGAACTTCAACCTTCAGTCTGCAGTCAGTTTTGCACAGAACCATTGCTACTTTATGCCCTTTCTGAGCCAGCAAGTCTAACTTTATTTTCTGCACGGTGGCAAGGCTGTAAAAGAAAAGAAGGGTGCCATGCCTGTGCAGCATCCTGTATTGACATATTTAGGGCATTTTAAAAGGAGTTACTGTTTATATATTTGAACAATTTGAGGCTCAGGGGGGAAGAGATGCTCTATAGCTGCTGCACCAGTGCAAGAGGGTAGGTGGTACCCTTCACGGCCTTCTCTGAACAGAAAAATGAGAATCCACTCCAAAGTTAGAAGGGATGTTCATTTCCCAACCTCAGTCCTTCCTGTCCCTGCTCTACTCTCCATCATTTTGGGGCAAGGGTTTCTAAGTAGGCACAGGGAGGTGCTTAAATTAAGGCTTCTGAGGCTGGGATTCACCACCCACCCCTGTTCTCAGCACTGACTAATGAGCTGTAGGCAGCAGCATGCTGAATACATTGACTCTGGGCAATTCTCTGCTTAATGCACCAGCTTTTTGGGGTCATAAGCTTTTCTTTGTCTGTCTTCATCTAGAGGAAGTCTTTCCAGGAAGGAGATGCTATGAGGTCCCTAGTAAGCCCCTTTTTTACAACCCTTCTTATACATTGGATACAGCAAGGGCTCTGGAGTCTGTTCTAATCTCTCATCACTTGACTTTTAGATGTTTAGGTCTTTTGCTGGGTCTTTTCTTTTAATCCCCCTCTCACAAGGAGCTATAAAGTAGTGAGACTGACCCGTGGCCCTCTCAGGGCTGTTTCTGCAATGCCTGTTACAAAAGGGCATGCATTTTCTCTTCAGCTTGCTGAGATGCAAGAAATGTGCTGCCGTAATTAATACCAGGCAGATATGAAGAGAAAAAAAGTTGTTTCTAGTTGTGAAGAAGCAGGTTTGGCTGATGTTCTGCTAAGTCAGTTCCCACACTTGAACTGAAAAGCAAATGCAAATGTTTCATAGCGCCCTGAGCAAATTTCACCAAGTTCAAGCAGGGCCAGCAGGATGGTTCCCCTGGGGAGCCTTCCTCCTCAGCTCCTCCTCAGTCTCTTCTCTGCTGCCTGCTTTTGCTCAAGTGCAGGAGAGAGGCACTGAGAGCTTCCTTTTCCCAGCAGCCTGCTAAAAATTGTCTCCCTCCATGTGAGCTGTGGAGAGGCAGCGAAAGTGAGGACAAAAGCTCAATTATTTTTTCCTTGTGTGTAGGGATGTTTGTAATTATTAATCTGACAACAGCAGAGGTAAATATGATAACTGTATGACTCAGGCTGTGCCTTAAAGGTCATTCTTGGTTCCTATCCCAAGCCAAAGGGGAAGAAGGAAAAAAGCCTATTATATTCATGTTCTCATTTCTCTCTGAGGTGAGTCACCCTACCAGTTAAATGCTATAAAATGACAAACATTGGTAAATAAGATAATATTAATGATACTGATGACTCAACTGGAATAAACAGACATCAGTCACAGCTCAGCAGCCTGAAAGAACCTCAAGAGAAGAAAAAACCTGCTCAAATCAAAGACAAGATGATGATTGCAAATCTGCTATTAATAAATATTTTTCTATGACAAAGCATTCCACGCAGTATTTATATTTCATTATGCACAACACAAACCAAGCGACTGGAAACATTACTCACAGCAATTGTGGAATAAAACTGTGAGAACTCTTTTTCATTTCTGCTAGGGCGATGTAATTGCCTCTTAAAAAAAAACAACACACAACAAACTTGCCTTTACACAGAACCCTTTCGTCCTCTGCCCTGGAAGATTAGGTTGCACTCCCAGATTTTCACTTCTTTTCTAACACTAAATCTGAGGTGTAACTTGAGTGACTGGCCAGCAGAGTCCCCAGCTCCCTAATCCAGCTCCCTAATTCAGCAAGAAAATGCACCATGTGTCTGGTTTGAAGGCATATTCCCAATGGATGGAGGCAAGCCTGCAGCAGCCAGAATGTGAGAGAATGGCTATTCAGCACCGGCGAGGGGGACTGGAGGCTTGCAGCCCTAGGAAGAAGTCTCAGGTTCCAAGGCAGAGCAGCCATCATGGGCTTTGATTGCACTGTTCCTGCAGTTACAGACATTACCCAAGGAAAGTACACGAGGAACAGTGGCACAACACAACGGCAATGTTTTTTATCACCAGCACTCACATGTGCCTGGGACCTCCCTGCTCCCAGCAATGGACTGAATAGACCCTTTTCTTCCTACATGTGCTCTCCCTCCTGTGTTTCCTTTTTTGCTAGATTAATGACTCTCTTTCATCTGATAGTACTTTTGTCCCTCAGTACTGTCTGCACCTATCTGGAGGAGAATACAGATTAAAAACACAGCCAAAATGAAGCCTGGATGTTACAGGAATTGATGTGTGGGCTTTCATGCAGGAGGCAGTCCTTTGCTTCTGCACCTGCAACAACCTCTCCTCCTGATAAAGTCTGGAGATATAAATCCTGCCTCCCAACACATGGCTCCCACTGAAGTCACCAGCAGGTGTTTGCAGACAGAGGGTAGAATTTGCACATAGGGAAGGATCATTTGCAGTTTGCTTTTCAGAGCAGTTAAGCCTGATCTGTTGGAGATATGTATGTGAGTCATCTCACACTCACTTTCCTCCCCTTCTGAACAGTGAGCAAACTTCAGTCTAGTAACCACATATCTCTTCTGCAGCATCTTAATGTATTCTTCCCCAAATACTTCACAGTCAACCCGGAGAGGGAGAAAATTTGCACCAAAATACTGAGCAATTTTAGGCCTGATCTTGCAGAACCAAAGTGATGGACTTCCCTTCCTGATCACACATGCCAGAGTGTTTTCATTTACCAGGATATAAATATCAAGGAAGCTTAATATCTTTGGGTATAAACCAGAAATAACTCAGAGGAAAGCACTAGAGGATTTTTTTCTCATTACTAGCAGTATGTGCCATATATCACATAAACTACAAACTTCAAGGCAAACCTCTGTTCTCATCTAGCATGGTATAAATCCAGAGGAACTCAGCTCAGCACACATGTGTCTCCCCAGTACTGAATTCTCTGAGCTACATCTGTGATTTAGCAGCCACAATGCAAATGTCACTGGGCTGAAAAGACACTGAGGACAAGCAGCTCTGCAGTTAACCTTGAAGCTGGGCATCTGCATCAGGCTTTTGCTCTGTCACGGACCCAAATCAGCTCTGCATCTTGGAAACACAGGTTATTGCTTTCCTCCCTCCTTCTGTCATTTATCAAGTGTTCATTACAGAAACAGCCAGCCCCTTACTAGGTGTTTAAAAAAAATCTCTGACCAGGCTGAAAAATGTGCTGTGTTAAGCATGTTTTTATATAATAAATGCATGTTAAACCCTGCATGGCATAACTGTGCCATTAAAAAATGTCACCCTCCTTGCTTTGCTCGGCATTAATTGGCCTACTCTACAGGGTTTTTAAGCAAGAGGACTTTTCAGAGGTAAGTGTTATTGGCTATGTGACCTTGCAATAAAACATTCCTTTGGAACTTCTGAATGCTTCCCCAGGCAATTGAAATAATTTCAATAGCTCTGTGTGTCCCCCTGAGCTCATATGCAAACAATTAGGTTCTGAGAAAGCATCTACACAGCTGAGCTTACAGTCCAAAGCAATGAGGAAATAGCTCCTCCAGCTGCTGTGAATTTTATTTAAATCTATCAGTGAGCACAGTCTTAAATACAGCATTTTCCCCATGAAAATAGTTTCTCCAAGTAAAGGTTTGGGACCAAGAATTTTGCCATCATTTCTTTAATCTACCTTGATTAAATTATTCTTAATAATCAGTCTAGGTTTCTGAATGCTTTGGATTCATAGCTAATCATTAACTGGAGTTAAAGACACCACAGCACAGGAGGATGATTAAGGTGCCTGTCCCAGATGAATCGTTATTCTAAGGGGGGAGGCATATCTGCTTTCCTCTGGGACCACATAAGAAGTTGCAACACGAAGAACTGAACACAGATAAAATAAGCTAACTCGAGTGATTTGTCATATTGAGCTGACACAAATGTTACAATGGACAAAGGCAGTCACCAGGCTATTCAGGGATGCCATACTGGGAACCAAGTGCATTCAAGCAAGGAGCTGCTCCTGCTGCTGCTCCCTGGCCTCACCTCACAGTTTCCATCTCATCTCTGTTGATATGCTTCTGAGGAGCCCTCTCTATCTCAGTAGTTCTTACTGAAGAGGAGAGGATCACCTCACTTGCATTAGCCCAACCCTAGAAGCACTTCTTGTAATCTCAACTATTAGATTTTAAATACTTTCTTTGAGGCTGGAAGAAAGCCTGGCAGAGGGACACAGGGGAGTAAATGGCATCCAACACCCTCTTAAACAAGAACAGTTCTTCTTTGACAAATACTCAGCACTACCTATCCTGCAGTGGATTTATTTTCAAGAAGAGATGTAGGAAACTACTTACCATCTTTTGAAGGGAATTTAGGGCATTACCAAGAGAATAGAACTGCCCAGAGGCATTCTGGAATGTTGCCTGGGTAGCTCTTCTCAGAAGGAGCTGTGCGGACATCTCAGGGCTGATTATGTAATTTGTTAAGCAAACTTGGCTGCATATTAGAGCTGGTCAGGACATTTTCCACAAAGTGAGATTTCAAAACTGAAGTGTTCTTGTCAAGACATCAGGTTTTGAGAAAGGTTTTTTAGCAAGAGAGTCATGTAATTTACATCCTGGTGGTTAGGACAGCAGCCAGGAGATGAAAGAGGCAGGTGAAACTTCTTTCCCTGCACAGTTGAGAAAGAGCTGCAGTGAAATCTTTTGACCAGGAAGATGGATGGGGCTTAAACAAGAGACTCTAAAGCTCCAGGCATCCAGGGCCTTAAAGACAGGGAAGAAAAAACAGTCTGAAACCTTGAAAAGTACTGCAAAACAGAGTTGTCATCTTCTAAGTCAGTTCTCCTCCATATGCAGCAGGCCTGAGTAAAGTGGTTTCATGCAGGGAACAGTAATTGAAAACAGCCATTGAAGTGGTAAACAAAACCAGAATGCTAAATATTAATGTGCAGTAAATGACCATGTAGGTTTTCCTTCAATGTTGAGGATTTAAACCCCATAGTGTATTTTCAATAACACATTCTTGTTTTTAAAACATTTTGTTCCAGATAACTCAAACCCCTGCTCCCTCCTGGCAATGAGAACAATAGTTTTCTATTGGAAGCTAAGGATAACTTGTTCTAGGGTGAAAAATTCTGCAAAGTTCAGTCAAGTTGCTCACAGGCAAATGGTTTTATAGCCAGAATAGTGGGTAAGAACCTTGATTTTTACTTCTGTCCAAAAAAGAGCACCTCTGACAACACAAAACCCGGTAGCAACATGCTCAGGCATTGACTCTGCACTGAGTCAGAGGGAAGAATGCCATTTAATGACTCACCAGCACCACTTATGCTGCATTGTATAGTGCTAAATAATCTAATCTGTCTATCTACTCGAGAGCCTTTAAAGAGTTCTAGTATGCAATGTAAAGAGTTATCATTGGCATACATGAAAGGCATTAAGGACTGGATCGCACTCAATGGAAAGCTGCCATCATTTCCATTGGGAGTTGGACCAGAGCTTATACATGCAATGCATAGTGTTTGGGAAAGCTCTTCAGGGGAAAGAAAAAAGGAGACTCTCAAAATCAAAAGGCAATAGCTATCAAAGACAGTGGTTTCTGGACAAAGTTCTGTTCTCAGGTATTCTGCATTATCTGTACATGCAGATCTCCCTTTGATGTCGATGAGAAACCTGCTCATCAGAGGAGCACCACACTGACAGCAAAAAGTCCTTTTACAGAGGAAGGAGAGAAGGACAGACAGCCTGTCCTGCAGCAACCCGGCCAGTCACGGAGTTTCCCATCACTTTCCTGTAGGTGGCACTGCTAAATTTTTTAACAAAAGCAAATTTTGTGAACTTTAAAAATTCTCAGTCGTTTAGTAATCTTATCTGAATGGAAAAGTTAAACCGCGCCAGTCATTTCCCTGTCACAGCAACATTCCCTGCGCAGATTCAGAGTAGTCTGTACCTGATCCTGCATCCAGTGAAAGTCTAGGGGAAAAAGGTCAAGACTTACATACTTTCCTTCTATGAATTCAGTCTAGATGTCCAGATGCAGAATTCTGGATCTGATTTCTTAGGATTAGAATTTTAGGATGTCTCTACGTTTTTATGTTACACAGTGAAATGGAGATGTGTCAGAGATGGTCCTTTCCTCCAGTATAAAACACAATCTCCTCTTTCAGTCCATGGCCTGGCTTAAACAGCCATGCTGTCTACTGTTGGCTTCTGCTAGCAATTTCAGTGCCTCAAAAACAATGCTGTGAGAGTACCACAGGTTCTAAGATGCTCCTTTTTTTTTCAGAACAATTTCTCCTTTTCCAACAAACCCTGATATTTGCAGCAAACTAAGCCAGTCAGTCATATATGGAAAATCAGTGTGGCAGTGAACAAAGATAAGGCCATCTGGAGGGCAGAAGGCTGTTCACCCTGCATCAGCCCCAGGCATTCCATCTCAAACCCCTAAACAAGAGAACCACAGTGTGTCTGCACAGAGCGTACCGTTAATGAGTATACAAGAATTACCCTTCAAAACATTTCACCATGCAAGAGCCAAACCCAAATGTCAGTTGGCTGCTTAGCAGTGGGCTGACACTAGAAGGTCAGTCCCATGCAAAGCCAAACACGTATTAAAATATCATCAATATATGCTGTTTTTCCTGCTAACCCTGCCTACCCAATATCTGATAAGTAACTTGTCCTGTGAAGGTCAATACTTTTCTATTCAAAGGGTGAAGGTAAGCTTTCAGAGTCCTGAAAAAGTCTTTGTTTCAAGAGCATCATGTGGCAGGAAGTCCCACATGTCAGTCATTATGTTAGGAAAACATCCTTCTCTTGCACCAATTATGGACCTATCACCCTCAGCTTCATGGGCTCCTTTGTTGTAAGATAGAAGGAACAGTAACTTATAAGCTTGTGGAACATCCTACCCAGAAAGCTTTTCTCCTGTCCAAACTATGAGTTCAGAGAAGCTTCAGGTTGTCCCCTCAGATATGCTGCTTTACTTATGGGAAAGGAAGTCATGCAGGACTCTGAGCATGCCATAATTACAGCTTCTCTGGTGGCTACATTCAAAGAAACATGGATATAGTCATAATCCAGAAAGAAGCTTCTATCATGACTGCTCTCNTTTTTTTTTTTTTTTTATCGTTAATGGAGTATCTCTTAAGCCAGCTACTTCTGCAAGCACTGAGAGCAGAGAGCAAAAACAATTCCTCTCTTCCTCTGCAGACACCGCATTTGTTTGACAGACACTCAACCCAAGGACACTACTTGCCTTCCAAGGTGAAAAGCTCTCAAAAACTGATGCTGATGTATCTTGTAAACTCACAGTTTTTACTATCATTGTGGGATTCAAGTATCTGGAGAAGAGATTTGACTTATGAGAGATGGCAGCATTAGCAGCTCAAAAGTTCATTCATCCTCAAGAGCATATATATCAGCTGAAATGAATTTCGAAGGACTGTTCACTTGAACTGATTTACAGGTCTACTATCAGACACAGAAACATTTCTTTCAATGACATAATTTCAATAAGCCAGGAGCATTTTTGCTACTGCAGCCAAGAATAAGATATTTTTATTTTGTTTGTCAGAAGGGAAGTTTTGCTTTGCATGCCTTTAGCCTCAGGAACAGACTTTCCTGACAGTATTGCCAAGAGCATATAATTTTTGCAAAAGAGGCAACACTGGAAGAATGATGTGCTTCACTGGTCTATACTAGAGTTCAGAAATGCTTTTGCAGCTGTCACGCAGAGGACCTGAGCCAAATTGTCCAGTGCAGGTGAGCCACATGGCCATGGGAGCCCAGCACTGTCCTGCTCTGTCCCGAGGCAGAAGGAAGATGCCTGTACCTGCTAGCACCAGGGCAGACCAGCCCAGCTCCACCTACAAGAAGACAAAGGTGCCCATGAGACTGCAGGCACTGCCATCACAGGGGACACTTTGGAAGAGGCTCTGGAGAAGGTGCAAAAATTCTTTATTTGGGTATAATGTTTTTTTCTGCAGCACTAGGAGTCACAAACCACAGGCAGAACATGGGAGTGCTGCCCATGTGGCCAACAGTGTGGTGCATCATTTCACCAGCAAATCCCACTCCTGAAACTGCAGTGGGAGCAATGTCCATCTGGAGCAAGGCTGCTGGTGACGTGAAGGGAGAGTTCACTGAGAGAAAGGGCAAAGTACATAATATTTCCCACCACCTCAGCAAAGCCAGCACCTGATGGGGAAAAATGAGGTGGCGCAGTTTTATTTTTCTTACATGAGAATTTTCCCCTTGGTTAAAAAGGGGAACTTTTCAGACCCAGCGTTTTCACCTCTGATCTGAGTCTATGGAACAAACTTTCAGCTGCTGACACAAATGCCCAGTGTTTTCAGTGGGAGTTTTGACCAAGCTGTGACTGCAGGCTTTGGTCACTGCTCTATATGAAGAAGGTATTTGAAAAAGTAATTTTAATTCAAAAGAGGTTGCTAAAGCCCTTGTTATTCTGATGCTTTCTCAGAGCTCTTCCTTTAAGTCTACCAAATTTTCTCTCTATAGCAAGAGTGGTAGGGAAAAAAATAAATGGCTTCTGAATGTCTAAGCTAATTTCTTATTTAAATTTCTCAGACATATAAAAACGGGGTTAAGTCTAGAAAACTCTAAGCATTGCTAGGTCATGACCATTTTTGTGGGCTCTTCTGTAACATTATTTGCTAAGTGTAACTAATAGTATTTATGGATCAAGTCATTGAACCTGTGAAGGATCCCATACCCCACTATCATGTTAAACTAATATTAAGCAAAATGCATTCATAGAATAATTATTCTAATAGCAGACACATAGTCAAACCCGGTCCCAGATGCACTGGGCTCAGCCTGACCCAGCTGAACACAGAAATGCTTCACCCTGTAGCAGGTCTGGGGGGTGAGGGGAGGGACGGTAGGGTGGTGAAGATGAAAGAATAATTTTTACTCTGGTTTGCCTCAGATGTTTCAGTGCTGGGGTTGTTGTGCAGCAAGACATAGTCGGGGTGCTTGAATGGCAGACAGCCACAGCCCTCATCAGTAGAACTGAGGTGAAAATTATCATGCTATAATTCAAGCCCTGTCATGCCTCATTGCTTAATTATATAGTTCTGATTACAACGGAATCATTTTTCTATAGTATGTCCCAAGCTGACATCACTTTGATTAACAACTCATTTATCTGATTACATAGTAACTCAATAACATTTTGAACTGCAAGGAAACCAGGAAGCCCTTTCATGCCCATTCAGCTTCCTAGCTAGCGTGAGTGTAAGTACCCTGTAATTTCATCTTCTTTATTTATAGCATGAACAATGCTTTAATGACCTGGAGAATGGAACAAGCAGTAAGTTACAGAGATTTTAAGATAATAAAAAACCTAAAAGCTGTGAGAGAAAGAGATAGGCCCTACAGGAACCTGTAGTAGTCCTGCATCTGGTGCCATCTTCAAGCTTATGTCCCAGATCACTTATTACAGAAGGGCTCAGAGGCCCCAGCTATGTTGTAGCCCTGTTATGTTCTGCTCTGAGCAGGCCTTTAATTGAGCAAAGTCTTATTTCAAAGAACTTGGAGTCTTAGGCTTTGATTCAGCAAAGAATTGAAGGATTAAATCTCTGACTTTAGTCTTCATTATCATACCTTCTCTTGCAACACCGTCTCTTTCTTTTATGACTCCCAATGTTTCCCATAATACAGTATAGTTCACATCTTCAAAGTGTTATAAAATATAAGTAAATGAAATTTTAAAACTACCCAAGTGGTAGATCAGCAGACAGTTGTTTCAGAGGCAGAAACGAAGTCATAGGAATACGAAGTGACTTACCTAAGTCCCCACGGTAAATCATCGATATCAAGTCAAACAGAGAAATGCCGCTTCCTAAATCTCTGTTAGCCCAGCACACCTTGCTGTTTATTCTTGATTCACCATTTGCTTTGGGTAGCTTCCTACATATGCTGTGGGAATTGGAAGAGAAGAAGCCCACTGTTAATGGCATATGACCCTATCTGTGGTGCGATCTAAAGGAGAAAGCTAGGAGACATAGCAACTGCATTTCAGCAGAGAGCTTGCCTATCAGAAAGGAGTGGTTGAAAATATTATTGCACAAAAGTGCACTCATTCTATCAAAATCCCCAGTGGGAGTCAAGGCAGCAGACGTGTCCATTGCTTCGTTCATTCCTGCTACTTGACTTGAGCAGCACTCCAGGGAACACATACAGTAGTATCTGGTATCTACCTGCAACCTTGCAGGCTTTCCATTGCCACAACTCTCCGACAAGCCCCTACAGAAGCCAAGGCACTGTCTAAACTGTTCAAAAATCATACATTCCATAAGTGGTTTTTAAATGAGATTTATCGCATTTTTCTAATGTGGCAAATCTGATTTTTCATTCCAGCTTGGTTAGAACAGTTTTGATAACAAAATCATGCTTTCATACACTCCTCTCAACAGGCTTAGCTGATTAAAATAACACTCCAGTTTGTAACATCCTCAGGAAAGGAGTCTCTCTACTGAATGTGTAAAATGATGTTAACAGCTGCCTTGTGTATTGTTCATCGTCAGCTCATGATTATTATTTCTCTCACCAACTTAAATATCAGTTCTATTGAATTTCCAAGGCATTTCTAAAGCCTGCATGTGATGTACACATTCTTGTCTACTCTGTATACAAAGGGGGCGGAGATATTTCATTAGTTAGTATCTACAGGTTGCTCTGAGTTTCCAAGATATAGCTACACTCACTAAACCTCAAAGCAAGCCCCTCATCATGTCCCGTGCTGCACAAACACATATGAAATAAGCCATTTACTGCTGAAGTTCACAACCTGTGTGACAGATCCATTGCAGCAGGTGTGGTAATCATGTAAAAAATTATCTTGGGAGTTCTCCAGTTGTTTCCTGGTCCAACATCTGTTTATTGACCTCTCTGCAGCTCATCTGTGAATACTTACCATTTCTGTTCTTAACTACCCAGTCATGGTATGCAGCCTTCTGCATAAGAAAGATAACATTCATCATGTGGATACTCCACTTGTCTGGAAAAGTTTTCCTAAGTACCAGTGGAAATGAAATACTGTGTATACATCCATGTCTGACTGCAGATGAACTGAACACAAAATGGCAGCTGCATGAAGCCTACAGCATCCTCTAATAAATTTAGAGGGACAACAGAAAGAAAAATATCAGCATTTTGCCATCAGCACTTTGAGAGTGCATGCTGAAATGCAAAAACCAGGACTTGATTAATTTTATTAACAAGTGGCAGAGAGAATCCACAAGAACAATTTCTAATCTACTTCAAAAACATCAAGAGTGGATCCCCACCACACAGTCCATTGCAGTAACAGTTACTTAGTCATCTCCACCACACGAAGCCATCTGGCTTTGGTTTTTACCCACAGCCCAGCATTAGCTGTTTGAAAGGCTGGTAAATGTCTCAAGCCAAGGCTAATCCAGCTCTGAGCAACTCTGGGCAGATTGGGAGCATGAAGTGAGAACCATCATTACAGATTTCTGGGTCCACACACAGGTCATGGGACAAATTCAAATGATTCAACCATGAAGACTCCCTCCCTCCCTATATTCAAGCAAATCTGCATCATGCTGAAGGGCTGAAGCCATTGCATTTCTTTAGACATGCTCTGCTTTCTAATGGGGAATAAAAGACAAATCACGGAGAAAACATGATTGTGAAAACTGATTACAGGACTCATCCTGTTTCACTTTTAGCCCAAGGCATCTATGCTAGGGGAAGACAGCTATAAACAAAATGCATATAATTATTCCATTATTACAGTACATGCCTACTGCGTGGGTGGGAATTCTTCACTTCTACCTCTAGCATGTTGCCCTGCATAGCTTCCTCCACCTCCTGTCATCTGTTCAATTAAGTAACACAACCAAAGGACATTACCTCAGTGTATTAACAGGGAATACCAAAGCAATAGCAGACAGTGTTTGAGGAACTTTTAGACAGGTGTGTATTAATCTGATTAAAAATAATAACAATAACAACAACACTCCCACAACCTCCAAGTTCTTTACTGCTTTTCTTTGCTTTTCCAGCTTTACCAGGTGTAAGTTATTTGCATTTTATTATTATTTTTTAAAGAGTAATAATTAGGGAGGGTGTGAACATAGAAGCACACTGCATCTGGCTACAACCTTTGCCAAACTTTGAGTTGTCCTTGCATTCCAGGGTTAGGATCAGAGAATTAAGGACTCTTGTAATGTGGTGCTGTAGAAACACATATTTCTCAACTAGGGCCTAATTCTTTACTCATTCATATGGATGTGAATCTGAAGTAACTGCATTACATTAGCTGAATGATACAGATTTAGGACTGCAAGGAGCAGAAGCTTTCTTGTTTTATTTTTTTCTGAAAAAAAGGAGAAGTAGAATGAGAGATTTCTTTCGGACAGATTGCATATTTATTCCCAAAAGGTATATTAATTGGAGAAGAAGCTACCAGCAATCTCCCTAGAATAACCTAGTGCTTCCATCAGCTGAAGGGCTTGGGTAGTGAAATACAAGTTTAATAGGTCATATTTTTTCAGTTGAAAAATGGGCTGGACTAACACTTTGCAGGAAAATATTTCCATCACTTCCATGACCCAAACTTCAGTGGGCCAGGCTAGAGCAGATGTTGCAGTTTTGTCCCTCAAGAGTACCACCGCTGGACACTGTAGAACTTAATTAGTCAATAGTCATAAATGATACCTAGAACAGCAGTATTCCTGTGTGTTTTCTCGCAGAGCTTGTCCTTTTCTTCCTCTGTGTTGATACCTACTGGGATGGGTACTTTAGCCCACAGACACAGCCTACAGTATATCTGTAAACTTCTGATGTATCTCAGCAGTCTAATATTTCTTCTACATTTATTGACCCATTAAAGGCCCTGTCCAGTTTCCACACTCTTGAATTCACAATCAGCTTTCAGCTACTAGAGGACCATAAACTGGCATTATCCTACAGTAGCAAGTATGTGAGGAAACACCTTGGCTGCAACATCACTCCACTTTTTAGAACTGTTCACCTGTAGGGTAGGTGGGTCATTATCTTCTTCAAAGATTGCATTCCTCTACCAGCTCCCTTCCTATTGCATCCTACATTTTATTAACACCTCATTTTGGAGTAAAGGGTCATTTCTTCAACTCCAGCTCACTTCACATGGACTGTTCAGCCTGCTATTGTCCTGACAAGGTGCTGCTATTTACAGCTGTGCATTGTAGAGATAGGATATCATTCTGTCACAAGTAAATGATGGTCCATCCTTTCTGCACTGCTGTAAAGGACTGTGCAAAGCAGAGGGTAATGGAAAGACAATTGCTTGCTCCCTTTAAGTTCAACAGTACATGGTATATTTCTATACACACAAGTCAGCTTTCTTGCCCAAAAGGAAGAAAACAGGACTCGTGCATTTTCTAGATTGCTCAAAATCTTTACAGTCGGAAGGGTTTGCCCATAAACATTCATTACACTTCTGAAGTAAACAAAAAGTTCAGGATACTTCTCATATATCCAGTCCAGCATATTTCTGTTTTGTGAAAAGAAATAGATAGTACAGAGAAGGAAGTTATCCTGCCACGTGTGTAACTACTTTTCTCCATTAAAAAAGCATCATGTTATAATTAACCAGGCAGGCTTTGAAATACAGTTTTAGCCTTTAGATAATGTTGTAGAAAAAAATCCTACAGTCTTTTAATCTTTAGTGAAGGGAATTACTTATGTTCAGGTTAGGACAATAACATTTTTTCCTCTGGAGTTCGCCAGTACCAAAACAATACTCGTATTGATTATTTACAAGGTGAACTAAAATAGTGGCAAGACTGGACAAGGAGAGTGTGACTCAAAAAAGGCTTTCTTCCATCAGGGCTTCAGAAGGTATCTTACTATCACTAAGATCAACCCTGCTCAGCTGACTTCTAGAGCCAGAGGCAACCAAATTCATGCCAGAAGCAGTCTCTTGGTTCTGACACTATTGAGCTTTTTGATAGCATCTCAACTAATGTCCAAATCCTGTCTGGGCAGGATTGAACCTAGATATTCTCCCATTTGCCTCCAAGGTCCCAAACCAATAGGTATATTCTAGTTATACACTATACATGGGCACAACATATCCAGGCCTTATACAGAAAACCATTGGTGAGAAGACAATTTTATGGTTTTGGCCACACTATTTAAAACCATATCTGATTAGTTGCCCTTAAAATGGGGGTTAACTACATTTATTCCATTTTCAAACTCAAGAAGAACTAGAAAACAGGTGTCCTGTCTCCCAGATGACAGAGCTAGTTCTGAATATCTTGGTACCAGTGAGAAGACATGTCCCTCTCCTCAATGGGAAAGGATTCTTCTGGCAAGTCTTAACAACAGAAAAGGTTTTCATCACATCCAGTCTATATCAGGACTGTCCTGGAGGAAGGCACCATATCTAAGGTGCCTATCTGTAGGGGTTTCCTACCAGGCAATTGAGAGATAAACCCTGTGCTAGACGTCTAGCTTTCCCCCAGTTTTGCAGGGGAAGGAAGTCTGAGTGCTTACCCCAGGGCTGGGGGTGCCATGAGACGGCAGGGTGCCTGAAAATTAGGCAATGCTATGTCTATGATCACATAAGGAGTTAGCCCAAATGGCCTCAGAGGTATTTCACAGAGAAATGAAACAGAGCCTCTGACTATTGCAACACTTGCCATTAGAAAATGCAAAGTCAGATGATTTTGCGAGAAATTTACTGGTGAACACAAGCATTGACATCTTGTGCTTTCTACTTATACATGCTTTTAAACTGCAACATCCTCAACACTAGGCTGAAAATGTTGTAAATTCTTTATTTTTCCCTTTTTTACCGCTGCTTATGAAACTATTTTACTTGTTAAAGAAAACTCTCGCAAGAACCTCTAGTGATAAAGGCAATGAAGCAGATAAGTGTTCTTTTCTCCATTTGACAGCCTCTTCCAAACTCCCGTTTCAAGCCCACTAACTGACAGAAGCTGAGTAGCCTGATCTGGTATAGTGGGAACTTGATTTTGGTCCTGGCTCTGACACCAACTTACTGTCTCCATGGGACTCCATTTCCTTCTCCCAGCTCTGTTATCCCTTGCTCTTGTTAGACTTTTGTCTTCTAGACAAAGACTGCTTCTCATTAGCATGTACATTTTACTTAGCTTAGAAGAAGCCTGATATAAACTGGAGAGTTTTAATGCTTAAATGATGCAACTATCGACCTAGGGGAATTTGAAGAAGCAAACCACTAATGCTACACTAAAACATGATCCTCAGGCTGGAACTTCTTTCAGCTTTGGAGCAATATCAAGAGAATGGAAATTATTCCTTCCATTTTGTTTGTATGTCTTGATTTTCCAGTTCTGGTATGAACACAGCCAGCAGTATCTGGATTTCAGGAAGGAGGCCTGTATAGTGCCAAGACAGATGATTTTGTGAAGCCTTCATCATTCCATTTACCAGACATGCCCAGAAAAGTAGAGAAGTTAATAAGCATCTTTTAACACTCAGTGGCCTGAGAGAGAGGCTTTCTGGGTGCATGGGAAGTCTGCATTGTCTCAACCTTGAATACACTTTCTGTTAGAAGTGAATTGCACAAGCTGAGATTTCCTCAGAAAACAGCAGTTTGTTACTGTGGGCTGCAATAAGTTACTACAGCTCTGAGAAATATTCCAGATAAGCAAAATCCTTAGAATGCAATACCTCATCTTTGCTTTCAGCAAACATATCAGTGCTGACCCTGCTACATCTGTGAGTCAGGTTTGCATGGAAGGCAGCTAGTCCCCATGGGTGGGATTTCTTCACCTTCACTCTCCAGAAGTTAAACACCGTACTCTGCTCTAATCACCTTAGTCTCACCATGAGGGGAGTCAGAAGCAATTCCACCTCAGTTTCCTCTTCCCATCAGCTTAATACAAAAGATTCAATGTTAACTAGATCAGACTTAGATGTCTTCCCTGTGACACACATTCAAGTACCCTGCATCACACACCCAGAAATGGTTTAGTCACACATCCTCAAGACTTGAAACTGGAATCAAGGCTAACATGACTCTTTTCCCGTTCTGGTGCTTCTGTTCATACTACTCATCTCAAGTGCTTTCACACAGGGTTATCAGTTTGAATAAACTGAGGTGCAGATCATCACACCTGCTTTCGTACTGTGTGGCTGGTACTTTCAAGAGTTCAATTTGAATGAGAATAATAATGACAAAGGTTTTAAACTTTATCAATAATCCTACAGTGCCCCTAAAAAAAAAAAAAAGAAACAAAACTGAAAACCCCAAAACCAAAAAAACGAACAACATTGTTCCCTTCATTTGACTCCTTCTGGAGTAGCTATACTGCAATCCGAAACACATAACAGGAGAAAAAGAATCAAATTTCGGACAGAACCTAGTTTTTCATTACCCATAAGCAGGGCAGTGACAAGATGCATAACCACAAGGTGAGTCTAAAGATTCAGCATTAAACATGCTTTCCACACTGATGGAAGTATTTTTATTACAAGACTTGCAACACATTTAGATAATAAAATAGCTTCATCTTTTACTGGTAAATCCTGATTTTTAAGCACACAGCAGAAGATTGGAAACATGCTGTGAATTTCAAGCATTTGAAAAATATATCCCAGAAAATCATGTTTGTACTGATAAAACTAGGGCTAGCATCCAGATACATACTAAAGTCTTTGTTATGTCAGATTTCTGAGACATGTGCCAGGTATGCTACTTGAGATAACAAAAATCATCAAAGAGACACTGGAGATTTTGAAACCTGGATGAATAAATCTCACAATCCAGTAGGGCCTTTTTCCTTTTGCTCAGCGCAGTGGACTCTCTTTCCAGTTTCATGGAAAGGGGTCTGATCCAAGTAGAAAATCTGTTAGAAAATTGTGGGGACCTGAAATTTTAATAACATGAAAGTAATTTTGAAACTATAAAATGAGACACATTGTAGCAACACTTAGAAGCAGTAGTATTCAGATCAACAAATTAGGTTGCTGCTCAGTTGAACATGACGGTGCAAAAAGAACAGAAAAGGACTTGTGTTTTTGAAGGATTAAGTGACATGATTTACCTATGAAGAGTAGAAAATAAGCACATAATTCAGAAAGCCTCTGTCCTTCCCAAAATTAAAATAACCTTATCAAATATTGATGGAAAGAATCTTCCTTGTTGTCTTCTACTCCAACTGAACTTGCAACTTCTGTCACAACCATTTCCCAATATGCTTTCTTCTGGTTTCGGTTGAGGCAAAGTCCAAGGATCGCCAGCCTGTTGGGTTGCCTTGCTTTTCATGAGCTTTACAGTAGAGATAAGACACAGAGAGCTGGGCATAAAGACCACAGGAAGTAAAAAGGTAGGAAGAGTTTACATGAAGGACATAGCCTGAAAGCTAAAGAGTATCCTGTTAGTAAAGTAAAACATAGTAAAGCTGAGTATTGCCTCTATGCACTGGAGAAAGAAATTTGGCAAGCACTACCTCCTTATTTTTAATCTTACCACCAAGAGAATCAGTCCTATTGACTGTCAGCATTAAGGAACTGAAAAATGAGCAAGTATTGCAGAGCTTTGCTGTATCTGCTTACCCAAAAAAAGAAGGGTTCCTTCAGCTGAAAGAATTACTAAGTTAAATGGTAAGGCCCATTTCAAGTAGCCAGCTGAGATCATCTGCCTAACCCTTCTGATCTTAAAAATTACAAAACATGCCCTACCTTCTAGATACAACCATTAGGATCAGTGTCACTGAAAGTCATTCCTCTTAAAGTTCAGGCAGCTACTCTGAAAATATATATAGCCATTAGCTTCTTTAGACTGAATATAATTTTCATTATAACGCCACTGAAAATGTAATGAGAGAATATATCCCTGGCATTCCCACCTGGCTCTTCACCACTTATTGTCATCAGGGTGTTCAGGCTATAGCATCATTTCTTGCTTTATAATCTTGTAAACTGAAATGTCCAGAATGCCACAAAGTTTCATATTGGTTATTCATATTTTCATTTAAAGCTTTATTCAATAATTTTTTTCATTACTGAATCCGAAGAGCCAAAGATTTTTAAATGTGGGGTAGGATGAAGCACCAGAAACTGCCCAAGACTTGGCTCTTGGCTATGTGTGCTGGCAATGACCCTGCAAAGCACTTAAGCACACGCTCAACTCAGTGCACAGGTATGTCTTCATTGACTTAACTAGGACAGGTATGCCAGGTATGCAACATCTTACAGGATAAAGCTCTTCACACAGAAGTTCTCAAAACACTTCCCTCTTATAACTCAGTTTCTGACATTCTCATGACTCCATATATTAATCCAAACACTTTAGTATCTGTTGAGTCAGGACGCCACTTATAACCCACTTGGGGCATGACCTCTAGTCACAGAACTGTCCTAGAGTCCTGCAAGCACAGAATGAGTTTCTGTGGTGATTATATGTCAGTATGTGACCACTACACAAGCAATGAAAACCTACCCTTTCTCATTACTGAGGCTGGTTTGGGCACTAGTCCAGTTCTGCCAAGTCCTTTATCTTCCCATGTAGTTAGTAATCAGTTTGTTTCTGCCTCACCCATATTTACTCTGGTAGCTGAGCATCATCTCAATAAGATGAGCAGCTCATTTTGTATTCCCTTTCCTAATTGGAGCCTTTAGGCATCAGATCATGTTTGTGCAAGACACTGTAAAAGAAGTCAAAGAATTCAAGTTCTAGCTGATTCAGGTAGTAGAGAAGCTTGATGTCTTCTGCTGCATCTAAGATTAATTGGTTTGTGTGACCCCACATTTCAGATGAGTTTTGGGTATCATTTTAGGTTACTAGGACAGAGCATTCTGGTGTACCTGAAGTACCCAGTGCACCTCCAGTTTCAACCTACAAGTCTAAGCATAAAATACTGTATTAACTAATGTTGTAGATATTCATCCTT
>VWZY01003859.1:193905-236125 GCA_013399075.1 Chloroceryle aenea | reverse complement strand
CACCTTTGCCATCTTCCAAGATGCTTTGGGGAGGTGGAGTCACGTGTACTTTTCTGTTCTATGGGAAAACAATAGCAAGGCATCTGACAGTCCTCTGTATGCTTACAAGGATAGTTCTCTGTATGCTTACAGGGAAGAAAATGAACGAGTCTCAGCCGTGCATCTGGAATTCAGTCCATCCTTATTCCAGCCCCTCTTACTAAAGGGTTGGCTTGAGGGAGCCTGACCATCGCCCAGGCACTTGTGCCCTTACTTTGGCTTCCCTGAGAGCCGACCTCCCCCAGCCCCAAGCAGCAGCGTGCCAAGGCCGCCAGAGGAGGAGCCGCTCTGCGGAGCCCCCCGCTCTGCGGAGCCCCCCGCCCTGCAGCCCGCCCGGCGCGGGGCTCCCGCTGCGACGGAGCCAGCTCTGCACTGCCACCACGTGTCGGGCCCTGCTCCGCACTCACACCCGGCCCGGGCAATGGTCCACCTCCCCGCAGCCAGACAGGTTTCATGCGGTACAGAAGAGCAGGAACCTCAGCCTCCTTCCAGGTAGCGTTCCTGTGGCGTGGGACTCTCCCTGGCACGATGGACGCCAATCCCGTTCTGAATGGACCGTACACAGCAGCAGGATGGAGATTGTCCCACCCTTAGACAACTTCTAAGATTGGGACTGCCACGTAGGAGATGTGCGTTCAGACATCCTCTAGCAGAGAAAGAGATGGAGGTCATGTGTTCCACATTCTGTCTGTCTTAACCACAGGAATATCTGGATGTAACTTTCAGGGGGAAGTTCTGATTTTGTATGTGTGCTCTGGGATGCCTCTTGGCTCAGGCCCAAGGTGACAAACACAAGTGGGAGGGATTGTGGATCATGTAAGGTGCAGACACTGCCCTATTCAAAGCAAAGCAGAAGCAGATACAAACAGACATGCCTAGAAGCTGAGATGACAGAGACTACCAGAACTTGGTGAAAAACTGATGTCTCCTAACTTTATGTATCGCCTGAATTTTAGCATAGTTCATTTAATATCTGGGCTTGCTCTTCTCTAGTAATGAGATTTCAGTGCTGAAGGCTTTCTGTGAATTCATCGTGACTACAAGTAAATGGATGGATGGTGCACTAAGAGCCCAATACCAACATCTGGGAGAGTCACATTTCAGCCCCTGCTCCAAATAATATTTTTTTTTAATGCAAACCAGAAGCCCATCATCCAGAGGCATTCACAATGATTTGCAAAGTCCCAAACCACATGGAGTTGCATGCATACCCCATCACTCTACCACCAGCCAAAAGCAGATCTGAGCCCAGGTCTCCCACATGCCGTAAGTCCTCCCCAACACACTCATCCTCTCCAGACATAAGGGGATTTGACTTAATATGCTCTTTTCAGAGTCAGACTGGACCATCAAAGCAAGACAGATGGAAGTACACCTACCTTGTGAAGCTCATTAACAAAGAAGCAAACCATGGCTTGCCTTGTCCACAGAATTATCCAGAGATGCAAATGTAGAAGTAATGAAGGAATAGAGACATTTCTGGCAGAAACAATAGTGCACAGAAACAAAAAATGAGAGATGCTTTGAGAGTCTAAGTTGGCAATTAGCCATTTAAACCCTCTTTTCTAACCTATCTCCATCATTCTAGATCATGAGGACCCTAGGTGTTCTTCTCCTTACAGTAGCTCAGCACCTTTCTGCATTATCTCTGTTTAGTAGAAGCAATATTGATATTGTTGTCTTCATACATCACTCCTGCAAGCAGTGGAGCTGGATACAAATGAGGTCATTAGAAACGGGTAAATAAACTATTATTCCATTAAATGCATGGATATAAATACATGCAGTCAGGCAGGACAATTAGGGTCAAGGCATCATTATATGCTCTACTTCAGACATAAACATGAGTGCTGGATCTTGCCAGGAAAATGTAACAAGATGAAATGGAAAGTGGTTATTGAGTTGAGGGGTACTATTCCTTAACTTATAACACAATTACCCTATTTCCTGGGGCATTATAATTAAAACCACAGTCCTGCACACAGAGGTAAATACCTCCAGGGCAGAGCTGAAGGCCATCACCAGAGCAGCACAGGTAGAATAATTTGCACTATACTCCCTGGGAGACTTAAGGGCATCTTTTCATGAGCATTAGACTTTAGCCTGTGTTTTTTTGTCAAAATCCAGTGAATTTGGAACAAGAACAGTGGGATCAACAGAGTGTTCCAAAATCTTCAACAACATAGTCAGAGCTGTTAGTGCATTTCTGTTCTTCATAAAGAGACATGGGTGTAGGAGAGGAGTGGGAAGCAACAAAAAGCACAGTGTCTTCTCCCTATGTCTTTTTGATCTCCCCTCAGCTCCTGCTCAGACACAGCAAATAAGCTGTAGAGATACAATCCTAACAGAGCAGCAGACCAACAAGAAAGCATGTGACATCTGGGTGAAAAGTTTCTTGCACTATCACTATGGCATGGCAAGGAGAAGGCTATGCTATATTTTGAAAGCAGACTCTGACACAGGGTCTTGCATTTCATCTTGCCGTCACGCTGTGTTACCACACCACATCACACTGTGTGACATAACCAACAAACCCTGTTGTAACCTGCTTTAGTATGTGTCATGGGAAGGCAATCTACTGCTTGATGCTTGTACGGACGCTTCAGGAAAAAGACAATCCTGCTGCTTCCCCACACCCAAAAGTGTCCCAGAAGCAAAGCTGAAGCGCTGCTCTCTTCCATAAACAGCTCCAAGCAGTCATCACTTGTCCACCAGAACAAGAACATTTCAGAAATTCCAGAGTACATAGTGATATAAAGCCACTGAAATGGAGTAACGTCCCATGAAGAAAGAGGCTGCCTGTTGAAACCTACTATTTCACATTCAAGTAGGAGGTGGTATGATAGAGCACACCACAGCAGGGTCCTGGCAGCACACATCAGTAAGGACACATGAACGTTTCATCACCGACTCAAGGCATTTCAGTGTCACCTTGCACTGAAGTTATCTCCACTAACCCTCTTCATGTCTAGTCACATCTTCATGGTAGTGATATCAGTTGGGAAATGCTACCAAGTAACTACTCAGGATCTGAGAACTTTACACTTTTCTTTCGCTACATTCCTCAGGAATTACCAGTTGCCTCCCTTTGTGAATGTCCCCACAGATGACATTTAAGCAAGCAGTCTCCTAATTTATCTTGTCCCCAGGGGATTTCTAACCTGTGTGGACTGCATCTGTGAATAATGAAATACAATGTTATACCACAAATTAAACACATTAAACTAAATTACTGTCTAGCATTCTTTTTCACTTTGTGAACTTCTAACTGTATATCATTGTTCCTGACATCTTCAATACCACAGACTCACCTTAAATTCAGAGAAATAGATTCCATCCCACAGCTCAATAAGCAGCATTTTAGAAAGCCTCCTTTTATATTCACCAAGTAGGTGAATGCCAGCTCAGCCAAATGGTGAGATGCTCCCTTGCACCTTACCAGAGAGGTAGATTTCAGACAGCAAGAAAAAAATCCTTCCATAGCAAACAGAATTTAACTGTGAGCCATGTAGACAGAGTCGAATTGTTTTTCTTCTCAATATAGCCACAAAGCCTTTTTTTTTTTTTTTTTTCAAGAAGAGGCATTAGGGAGAAAAATCATTCTGTGCAATGTGATGTACAGACTCTCCTGGTGCTCATGTGACCCACCAAAGGCATCACAGTGAACAGGCAGGAGCATATGGTCTATAATACTTTCACTGGAGAAGAATTAAATATTTACTTTTGAAGTGTCTATAGTTTGAGGTGAAAAAATAGAGCAAAATACAGGTCAAATCCTGTCACCCAGCCTGCATTGCAATGTACGGGGCTCCACCTTGCAAAATTTCATGTGTCCTGCAGTGTTTGTGGCCTTGTACCTCTGTTTTCTTGCTGAGTTTCCTCAGCAGACCATACAGCTTTATCATGACAGAGCCACTGCTGGCCTGCCTGGACGTCTGCCTCCAGCAACATGCAGCAGCCATACAAAGCCAGCAAAACCCCATGTGCTTTCATCAGGTGAAGAGTCCTTCAGTGCATCAAGGCAGGTGTTTCACTGCATGCAGGAGCAACCCAGCATGACATCAGTGCGAGTGGTATGGGGAGGAGAGCAGCTCACCCTCTGTGGGCAGTGTGATTAACAGGAGCTGGGAAGTGCAGCTATCTTGATGAGAGAAGCAGATTGGATTGCAGTACGCGATACTGTTCACATATTTGCAGGGAGAATGAACTGTGGTAAACACTTCCAGGGACACGTGGACAGGACTGGAGCCCCAGCTGTATAACCAGGCACCTTCAGGATCCCCAGAACTCTGCAGCCATGAGCTGGCAATGGAGTAGAGGCATACTGAGAGCTAAGGCTTGGAGTGAATAGAACTGATGGCATTGCTGGATCAAAGGACAGATGACAGTGGTTGGACTCTACAGCTGACAACATTCTCAGCTTTGAGGCTGTGATGTGGACCAGCCAGGGGCCCCCATCGGAACACTGCTGTCACTGTGGGCCACAGCCATGAGGCAAGGGCTGGGGTGGTGGGTTGCACTCAGCCCAAAAGACTTGACAGGTCCCTGAACTGGTGGCACATGTGGGGTGGTTACAGAACCACCAAGGCCAAGTGGCCACCACCCTTGGGAGTGGGACTGGGAGAGGGATGTGCCAAGGAAGGCTCCTGGCAGGTGGCCTGCCCTCCTTGTGTAGCGATCTTGTCGGATCACCTCAGAGAAAATGGCTGAGTGCCTTGGCTGGCGCCCAAGCGGGACAACAAAGGGCAAGTGTGGGTGATTCACCCACCGTGCCAGACGGCTCTCCCTACCCATAGGCACCTGCCTCGCTCTGTGGCACCACCCCTCTTGCCCTGGGCACGGGCTCTGGCAGCTTCCGCTCTGCAGTGACCCCCTGACACCATTTTTAAGGTTTTAATCCCAACAAACTGGCCCAGTTCCAGCATAAAACCCTCCCAGGTGACAGCATCCTCTTGGAACCTGTAGATTCCCACCTCCCTTGAGAAGAGCCCAGCTTTGTCTGTGGGCCAGCCCCTCTCAGCCACCACTCAGCTGCCTCACACGGCCTCACTTTCCTCCCCCATACGTGCCTCCAGTACACTGGTTTGGAGGAGGAACATCAGCAGATTGCTTTTAATTACATTGCTAAGTCTTTGGTTTCCAGTTTTGTCCTTGTGTAGCTTCTGCCACAAATCCCCAGTCCCTAAAGGGCTAAGTCTGCTATAATTAGTATTAGGTAAGATTAAGATAAATGGTAGCTAACTAGTTAATTTATCAGGGATCCAAGAAGGAATATATCCTGAATGTTAATGCACATCACAGTTAAAGTCTATCATTCCTCATATCTTCACCATCTTGAGTATTTGGGGGATTTGTTAGAGCAGCAGTTTCAACACATTAGTTCACTGAGCATTTGAGACACTCATCTCTAATGTACTGAAACGGCATTCACATTTTTCCATCCTATTTCTCAGCAGCCTTTACGTAATATATTGCTGAGATTTCAGGGACGGCAAGGCACAGAAGAAAGGGTTGAGAGGAGGTTTATAACTTCCATTTTTGTGGAATTTAAAATCTTGAGGTTTCTTCAGATTCACAGAAATTAAAACGATTTGTGCAGATGACCAGAGGGAAGCAGAAGACACACAGCTGAGAAAATATATTGAATGTACATATCACACCAGACACTACATTGGTACATATCAATGCCTAGATAGTCCCAGAGCTCCAGCCTTCTAACACAGAAGCCCATGTTTTATTCACTACCTGTTCATCCAATACTTTGAGACAAGTACAGTTACACACTAGAATAAACATACATGCACATCTCTAGTGAATTGCTGTTATCATATTTCTACCTTATGCATAGATATAAAATACTTTGTGCTCCCTGTGGCTATGTATGTACTTCTTAAAAGCAGTTTATTTTTCTACATCTCTGAACAGTGTTTTCACAAATAGATGTATTATTAGTAATAAAATTTCCTAGTCCAATATACATTAAAGTATCTTTCACTTCTGGCTGGGGAAGCACATTTGCAGTGACTTCATAACATCTTAAACTCTATAAATACAGCTGTACATCTTCTGTAGAAAAAAAAAACCCTGTCATGATTTATGGGTAACTCTCTCTGTTAATCCTAATAATAGGGTTAGGAGAAGCAATTTTCAATCTGCTTTAACCTTTAAATTTAAGATCTTCAGAGTGTGTCCTGCTGCTGCTCTTCAGCACAAAGGCAAACAGGCGATGGAAGAGGAGCAGCACACTTGTCCATTCAAAGCCAGAATGGACAGAAGAAAAACAGGAAACCGATCTGGTTTAAGAGGAACAGCAAACTGTAAATATGCATCTTGATGGAAACACGTTCTCAACCTGCAATGTTCTGAGCATACACCCTTATGCTTCACAAATGCCTGGAGGAGGACAGCGCCGTTGTAAAACTGACTCCGAGCAATCTCATCTTCTGAGTTACAGCCTGGTAGCCTTATAAATAGCGCAAGAATGACATTCTTCCATCCTTCACCACTGAGTCATTGATTCCCACCTTTTAGCTGGGGAATGGATGCACAGCCTCTCCTGACCCTGTGTTTTGTAGTTCCCTGACCCCATTAGTGCCCGCACAGCCCTTACAGTAACATGGAAGGGACCAAGCATAGGCATTGCATGAAAGTGAGTCTCTCATCCGTCGACATACCTGTCTGTCCCAGCTATTGTCATTTCTGCTTCTCAGTCCCTGTCATTTACTAGCCTCATGCCTGCTTCTTGCTGCATGAGCTAGACTCCCTGGCTGGAGTCCGTCTCCATAATGCACTGCAGTCATCAAATTGCCATGATGCATCCTGTCAGTGTAGACAGCACGGAGACTACAGTGCGGTAAGTAAGGGTAATGTAATGTGGCCACAGGGCCAAGGGGCCCAAGAGAAGCCGAGACTGGAAGCACAGGAAGCCTTCTCCATAAGGCATTAGCGATACTCATGCAGACTCGATGATTAATATTCTCTCTCCTAAAATGAAATATGCCATCTCAAGGTCAGTGTGAATAAAAAAAGCACACCAGGGTAAAACTCACAGCTTGCTCAGATTAAAAAAAAGCAAAAGAAGGAGCATAGTGCAGAGGGAAGCAAGCAGTAATAGCAGTAAAGATTACAGAGAAACTTAATAAAGATTACTGTCTGTCATGTAGTAAAGGCGGTAGCTTTTTCCCTCCCTTTTCCTTTTATAAGTCTTTCTAAAGAAACAGTCTAGACTGATCATTCTGCAGTTGGGCACTGAGCAATGAACCGATCACAGTTCAGGAAAAAGTTCCCATTGCAGACTGCAAGACATGCAGATGAAAGAAAGTTCAAATGCCTCCACAGGAAAACTGGACAAGCAATATGTTGAGTACAGAAGTTGCCTCAAATAGAGAACTCTAAGGGTTACAGCTGGCCTTGAAAGCAAGGGGAAGACACTTAAATAATGTACAGACAAAGGAAGGAAAAGAGTAACACAGCAGGTGAGGGTTTGGACATGTTTTTGCCCCTAGAATCCTTGCAGGGACAATTTTAATGATCTGTGGGGGTAGAGTATCTTGCAGGAAGTCCAAGGAGACTACAGGAATTGGTAAGTACTTGCAGGAGATTTGTTTCAATGAGTGCTGTGGGTTTGCTACACCTCTGTAGATCAGGACCCATCATGTTTGTGAGTGACACCAGCTCACGGTGCAATCTAAATGCAGTGGTTATTATTAGCACTCATGCACCATGGATGTACAAGCTTTGACCACTCAGGCCCAGCCTTTGGGAAGAAACAGCCTGTATTTAGTTGTGTACGTTCGCAATGATTCATGAGATTGTCTGCAATCGCTGTAAAAATAGTACTTACGCAACTCAGGAGCTACTACTGAAATCCTGACATTATTGGGTCTTCCCCTCTTAGTCACACTCATTTCAATTAATTTCCATGCTGCCAAGAGAACTTCATACAGAAAAGGCATAAACCTGAAAGAGGAACTGGGGGAGTTAGGAAATGCAGCGAAAGGGGATGATCATTTCTTTGCAATTGTGATGAGGAAAGATTGCAGCTGTTATTCCCCCTGTAGAAGTGAAATGTGCAAACTCAACGAAAAAGGGGAGACAAAGCCATTGAGAGTTCTTTTTTTTTCATTTTGCCAAGCTGATGTTTTTCTTTACTTTCAAACTAAGCATGTACGGCATGGTTGGAAGGTGTGAAGGAACTTACGTTTTTCCACTCATTTTCTACCAGTGCTGTCCAATCCTTTCTCCATTTCTGTGTGTACCCAGCTCTGTACTTTTTGCTACATTCACAATCTAGCATATGTCAGCTCAGCAGCACCCTGATGAGTACTACTTAAAGGATGGCTCAGTGCACATGCAAGCACATAGGGCTTTTAGCCCTTTTACACATGAGCAACATGCCAGACCTCAGCCACTGAGACGTGGGTCACACATGGGGCCCTTGTTCCCTCATGCTTTGTGGGTTTTTTCCTGGCACCATGCTTCCACCACATCACCACAAACACAGACAGAGAAGAGACCTGGGGGAACTGGGAAGAAGACAAGAGCTTCTTTCAGTGTTCACAGCTACCCTTAAAACATAGCAGAACCTGTAGGGCCAAGTGATGAGCCCCTTCCTTATATTGACTAAAAAACTACAACTGCTGCTATATCTGTTGAACCCCTGGGTATTGTTTGGTGCAGGAGCTCCTCCCTGATGTGAAGAATGTATAGGTTAACACACAGGCCTAGGCCAACAGGACAAGGGCACCTTTGTCACAAGAATTCTGTCGATTCCTGTTCACTCTCATATTAACTCAAACCTGTGCTGTTACACATCCATGGAGTTATACTGTTGTGAAAGTTCAGTGTCAGCTCTCCATATTGGACTGGATCTGTTCCTGGTTTCTTTTCAAGTCATCTGAAATCCAGCTGAAGCTGATAGAGAGAGCTCTGTGCATTTGTCACACTGGAAAACAATGCTTTTGGACTGTACTCTCCCAAAATGTCCATTTGCTGGGATTGGGGGTGGAGTAACCTATGTGTGTACAGGATTACTAGATGAAGACCTTCAGAAAGTTCTTGCCATGAAGTTTGTCGTGAACAGAGCAGGAAACTCAAATGACAAACCACTTTATAAAACTCAAGTCTAAAGGAGTACAGCTCAAATTTGCATTTGCAGCAAAGCAAGCGTGCAAAGTGGAATTGAAAAGCAAGTGGATGTACTTGGGCTAACTTATACAATATGTGGTACATAAGCCAAATTTTGAGTTCCTTATCACAATAGGTAACAATGATCTAAAGTCTGCCTGAATGTCACTGCAGTGCTGCTGAAATTGACAGGTCATTTCTTCACTTTCTCACTCCAGCTTTCTTCCTAATTCTTCATCCTGGCATGGAAATGGAATTTCAAAGTTCAAAGTGCTCAACACAAGCAAAAGCAGGGTTGACTTCCCCGTAGGTTAACTACAACTGAAATCTCACTGGGCCAACAGTTTTCTCTTCAGGGCTGCATGGTAGATTGTGCACAGAGACACATAGGTTTTGTAGAAAAACAAGAATGTAGCATCAAGCACATATACTCAACGCATTGGAAGATCCCTTTACCTGTAACCTTGAGATATCTTTTAGGCCTCCAGGTGTTATGAAAAAGAGGATTTGATGTAGTCAGGTGCAGAGCATTGAGTTGAAATGCAAACACTGAAAAATGATTCTTAGGGCAATCACATCAGGCTGGGCACCTTTTACACGAGCAGTGTTTCAGAAGAACTTACAAGGTCACAGACTCTCAGAGTGCATGTTCAGGCAGCAGTATACGAAGCATAGCTCATGGATCTCAGGTACCTGCCTGCAACAACGAGCAACAGCAGAGAGCATTCAAGTGTGAAAGAGGTAAGTAGGGTGTGGGGAAAAGAGCTCTTTTCTAGTGTTTCTTATCCTTTCCAGGACTGTGATGCAGCGTGACTTTAGTTAAGGACACTGGTGTAATCTATCTCCAAAATGTATATTTGCTTACTCTCCATGGAACAGAGACAAGAGATGTAGCAGGTCAACATTCTTCTTACTCAGCTCTCTGTGTCTCCTGATACTGAAACAGAGAGATGTCCTTCAGACAGATGTCCCCTGTACCCATTCCATCTGGTCTCTAATGCCAACAGAGATGGTCATTTGCATATAGACAGCTTTCTACTGGAAAACTGCCCTTTCTTCTAGAGCAGAGAGCAGCATTCAGTTGGTAATTAATGACCTATGTTTTCTGTAGCCAGCCATCACTCAATGCAATGGTGCCCTGCTGACAAAACCATTCAGAGATCATGTTTTTCTATCCTACAACTTGACTTCTGCAAGCAGCCCCCCTCATCTGAACAAATCTTAAAAAAAAAAAAAAAGCCTCAGTATTGCAGAAGAAAAAGAGAAGCTCAAGAACAATGGAAAAGATGACATGGTGGGATACAGGTTAAGAAACACCTGGATGGCTTAATGTGAAAATACTGCCACCTGTAAGAAAAAGTGACGGAAAAGAAAAGATGAGACTGGCTTGTGCCCCATCTGATTCTCAATGTAACAGCCTCACTGAGCATTCTTTTCCAGAATACAACTATGGACACTTAATTCATTACAATTAAATAGGCCAAACTCTCCAGAAGCAATCAAAACCTGAAATAGCTGAAGAAAGTACAAGATACTGGGTTTCCTTTACACTCAGAGAAGCTTAGTTGAAGAGCAGACATTCACTGAGGCATCCATTGCCCCAGCTGCAGAGACTCTTCTGAGTGTCAAGTGGTTCCTTTCCACTCTGCTCCTGAGAAGGGTTCCCACTGATGCAACATTCATAAGAAAGCCTGAAATTTCCCTGTGATTTGGGTCCCTGTTGCCTTAGTTTCTTGTTTCAAATCTCACTGTCAGAGAAAGCTTTCTCCAGAAATCCATCTTCATATTCCCTTTCTCTAACTGTCTCCCGTCCTCCCATGCTTCACATTTTCTATTGGTCAGGGGAACCAAAAATTATGTTTGCCCACCAACCAATATCAGCTTTCCTTTAAAGCTGGAGTCATCACTCTCACCAAGCAACACAGCCATGGGGAGCTCAGGGTAGTGGGAAAGCAAGCTGAGGTGTTCATGGCACAGCAGTGAGCTATACCACTGGGAACCACATAGTACTGGAGGGCCCTAATGAAATACGTTGGCACCAGTATAAACCATTGTCTTCCTGATTACAAAATGGTTGTGTTGAAATGACTACCAGGCCCTGCTAAAACACCAAGTTCTTATATATCACTTGTCAGCCATCATTTTCAAAGCACTTTCAGAGGGTGGGAAATGATTTATGCAAGGTCACTGAATAGAAGCAAAATTAAACCCCTCTGTGCCTGAGTCATCTGCCAGCATCCTAACCACTGAGATACTCCAGGAAACCCTGGCTTCTTTCTCATGTTAGCCATCCACAGGGCAGGGTATAGCAACAGCAGCAGCAACAGCTATACAGCTGGGATTTGCTTAGACAAGATTATCAGGACAATTTTTAGGGGTGCAGCTCTAAACCAGTACATGTTAGAAATAGATCTTCTTTTCATATGCAGCAAAACAATGTAAATCACACCATTTTTTCCTGTGGAATCTATGGGACAGAGATGTTCAGGAAGGCCATACTAATATCACATTTATGCTTAAAGTCATCAAAGCAGGAAATGAATAATTTGTGAGGTAGGAAAAACTGCAGACTCTACAGTTCCGTGTGGTTAATGATCTTTCCATGACCTTTCAGTTTTGCACCTCATCTTTTATTTAAACTATCTATTTAGAGCCACGGGGTTTTGTACAAAGCACACGTCTAGTTCCATTTTTGTACAGCATTTCAAGATTAAACTGAGAGGTTTTGGTAATGATGCTGGAGGGAGAGGCAGTAAGCAGTTTCACAGAGATAAGCAGGGAGTCTGCACAGCAAGGCACAAAGGCAGCTGGGGGACAAGACTCCAGTCTTTGGTTTGCCAAGTAGCATCACATTAGTTACTTCACTCAGTTTTTGGTACTTGCTAAGCTTGGGAAACGGTTACCTCAGCTCCCTGTACTGTCAATGGAAAAAGGTAATAATCCTGAATTACCACCTGAACTCAGGGGTTATGAAGAACTTAGGACAAGGTCTCTATCAGCTGTAGGGACACTCGCTACTAAAGCTGGGTGTCCTGGTTTCATTCCTTTTGTGTCCAAGGTCATCATCATGTCTTTGAGTCCCTCAGTTTTTTGACAGAGGAATTGGGAACCTTAAAATAGTTCTCAAGATACCAAAAAGTATTATCTTAAAGGAATATACTGAAGGACTGGACTGGAAAGGATTGAAAAAATTAGCCAACTAACCTTTGAGTCAATCTGCACAATTTTCAGAAGTGGGGACCATTGTAAATCTCTCTAATCGGCACGGTGTTTGCATGTCACATAGCAGGAGACAGAAGCCTAGGCGGAGGACACCGCTTTGAATGTCTCCTTGGGAAACAGCTTGGCCCGGCATCCTAGCTCACTCAGTCCCACTGCACAGCCAGCACTGAAGTGCTCTGTGTCACTCCCTCAGTTTGCTGGAGCCATAAACTCATCCTATTCAGTCTTCTGGGAACTATTTCACCATTGAAAATGTAAATAATAGTAGCTAAAAAACTAACCCATAAAAAGCTTTGAAGTTTGCTTACAAACAAAATACCTTCAGAAACTCTCCCAATTATGTTTGTGCTAAAATATTGACTTTTCAGGAAGGTAAATATTTCTCCATTGCTTATTACATAGAAGCTTGTTGCTGTTGTTTATTCACATGCCAAGGCCAGTAAGCACTGCTGCAGTGTATATAATCCCAGTTTAGAGGCTGCAGTACAATTTCCAGCCTGTTCCCCAGGAAGCTAGCCAGTGGCAATGCTTTCATTAACTCTTGGGAGAACCAGGTTTTATTTGCCTGCCCGTAGTGCTGCTCTGCACCTTAAAATAAGCTTCAAAGGCTGTCGTGGTCTTTAGAAAGACCTCTTGTGCAAGCCAACTGCAGAGCTCTCTTGCGTCCTGTTGTTGGACTCCAGTGCCTTGCACATGCCCTTCTACAAAGTTTGAATAATTTGTTTTTCTGGGGTAACAATCAATTGCAGATGATATTTGCAGCTGAGTCACTTCTAGCAAGGGCAAAAGGTAATGCCTGTTTGTGCAAGTGTAAGCCATATTTTTTCTTGGGGCCGTGCCATTTGACTATGGAGGGTGATAATTTTTCCCATTTTCCTCTCCCTTACCACTCATTCAGGTTTTATTTTGCATGTTTGCATGTCAGAACAACAGATTTCTCTTTTTTTTTTTTTTTAAGTTCCTGTGACTACACCTCAGAACAGCCACCTCAGAGACTGGGCACGTTCATGTAAGGACAGCTATCGATTCAGAGGAATAACGTCTCACATCTGCCCTAGGAGGAAAGGAAGTATTTCCCTGGAAAAAGGAAATATAAGCCAACCTATTGCATTTCCCTGACAAAGTCACCTCCATATCATCCAACTCACCTCATTCATTTCCAGCCTCCCAAACATTCTCCCTCTCTGCTAAACCAGGAATAGAAGGGCCACCACAGCAATGAACTCAGTTCATTACCAAGCATGGAGAAGATGGATCAAACCTGGCCATCTGCAGTGGAAATCCAGTGTTCAGACAGAAGATCACTGGGCCCTGAGGTCATAAACTTATTATAAGAATGAGGAAAAGCTCCTGCAACAGACAAGTTTACGCATCTGGTTGNTCTCTCTCTTTCTTGTCTTTTTACATTCTTTTTGCCTTTTCTCCCTTTCTCATGACCTGTCCAATCCCCACCCTCATTACTTCTCCAGACCCCCTCACAACCCCAGCAGAAGTTTCTGATAATTCTCTTTGTCTGGTCCAGATAGAGGAATTTGGGGTAAAAAAAGTCAGATTGACTGCAGTGCATCCCTGTAAGACAGAAAAATTAATTCAGAGGCAGGTCCTGTCAGATGCAATAACCTGGATGGTGGAGTGTCATCAGGAGTTGACTCCCACCCCTCTGCTCTACCCTGGTGAGACACATCTGTACCCGACATCTGTACCCGACATTGAGCCCAGTGTTGGGTACACTGGACATGGTGAAGTGAATCCCGAGAAAGGTCATGAGGTTCATAAGAGATTGGAACATCTCTCATATGAAAAGAGGCTGAGAGAACTGGCACCGTTCAACATGGAGAAGAGAAGGCTCAAGGGTATCTTATCCATGTGAATAATGGGGGGAGTCACCATCTCTAATTGTCACCACTTTGAGCAGCAGTTGAGCTAGGCCATCTCTAGAGGCTCCTTCCANTCTCACATCTGCCCTAGGAGGAAAGGAAGTATTTCCCTGGAAAAAGGAAATATAAGCCAACCTATTGCATTTCCCTGACAAAGTCACCTCCATATCATCCAACTCACCTCATTCATTTCCAGCCTCCCAAACATTCTCCCTCTCTGCTAAACCAGGAATAGAAGGGCCACCACAGCAATGAACTCAGTTCATTACCAAGCATGGAGAAGATGGATCAAACCTGGCCATCTGCAGTGGAAATCCAGTGTTCAGACAGAAGATCACTGGGCCCTGAGGTCATAAACTTATTATAAGAAGGAGGAAAAGCTCCTGCAACAGACAAGTTTACGCATCTGGTTGAGGCAGACAGGGAAGAGAGCTACGCAGCCACATAACTGCTCACCTCAAGGGATGGGAGACACGTGCCTACTGTGTTCAGGCTTGGTGCTGCTGAGGCACAGATAGAACTTCCTTGGCCAAACCCTTCCTCTTCCCTCTCCTGCCCTCAGCACTTCTGCAGCTGGACAGAGGGGTAGACATAAAGAAATGACCAGACTTGACTAAAGGTATATTCTTGTTCAGTGGTGCAGCTATGACTTGAATTAGANTTCAACATGGAGAAGAGAAGGCTCAAGGGTATCTTATCCATGTGAATAATGGGGGGAGTCACCATCTCTAATTGTCACCACTTTGAGCAGCAGTTGAGCTAGGCCATCTCTAGAGGCTCCTTCCAATGTCAGCCATGATGTGATGCTTGACACTGTATTACCTAAAATAGGCTGTCTGACACCCCAGGTAAACTGAAGTGGAAGGATCTCTAAAGATGATCCTTCTTGTTTCAAAACAAGAGCCTTTTAAAACAATGAACTGTACCTATCTAATTCCTGTCCTGGTTAGCCTACCTTGTCCTTCAAGCTCTACTATTGATTCTAGTATTTCATTATCTTTGATCATTATTTTTTTTTTCCCAGTGACTAATCTGAATCTTTTCTAATTAAATTTAATCCACTTTTGTAGTGTACTATACATTTTAAAAAGATAAACTACTCTTTTTGTGTTCTGGAGAATGCTGTTGTGTTCCCCTTCAATTTTCTCTAAACTGACCACAATTTATTCAGCTCAGCATGACAAAGTAACTCTTTTCAGATCTCTGATCATTCCTGTTTCCCCCATCTGGGCTCTCCCCTGTTGACCCACATCTTTACTGAAATGGCCCAGACTCAACATAATACCCCAGCCAAGGCCTCACCAATGATAAGTAGAGCAGAAGGATGACTTCATCTGTCTCGCAAGCTGCATTCCTCTTACCAGAACCCAATACAATGTCTGCCTTTTTTGCAATCCCATGACATAGCTGATTCATGTTCAGCATGTGATCTACTATAACCCTAGAGTCTTCTCGAAAGAGAACTGCCAGCTAAACAATTGTTCCCTGTCCCAAATTGGTCTAGTTACTCTATTTCTGCACATGTAGCGTTTTGCACCTGCAGCACTGAACTCTTCCTTTTCATCTCATTTCTGAAGCTTGTCCTAAACATTTTGAATTCTGACCATAGCTTGTAGCATACATGCAGCTTTGTCATCCCCAAGGTTGTTATAGAAAAGGATGACCCAGGGCAGATCCTTACAGAACTCCATCGACTACAGTTTTTCGTATTGATGGTGATTAAGTCATAGTTAAAACTAATAGTGGACTTTCCAAGCACAAGCTTTTTTGCTGGCTATTACATAGCAATTTGTTCTAGAGTGTATTTCCTTGTCATGTGGGACTATTTCAAGATAAAATCAAGATGGAAGAACTTTACCTTCTCACCATCCCCTAGACCTTTGGCCCTACTGTAAAAGAACTGGTTTACATTACTTGCTTTTAAAAAATCCGTGTTGACTGCTGCCCACTTCTTGGGCTTGCAAGCAGTTTGCTTGATACTTTTTCCAGAATTTTCCAGGGTTTGGAAAGTGGTCATCCTTCCACCTCTTTCTCCTTCTTTCCTCTATTCCTCATTTTAAACATATAGCCAATCTTAATACTGTCAAAGGGATGCCTACTCCATGGAAGAGTCTAGAGGGAAATGATGCATGAAGATATGTCAGAACTTCAAACTGGCACCTCAGGACTGGCCAGGCCTGTGAGACTCTTGTCCCAGCTCCAGGTCTCCAATCCATGAGTTGACTCTATTGTCCGGAGTAAGACAGAGGACATTGACCTACTAATGTATGGGTAAATTTGAATTACACTTTCAAAATGCCCACCTTTAAATGCCAGTGTTAGGAGAATAACATCTGACTAGCAGAAATTGATGACTTCTGTCAAAACCTGGAAAGACCAAGAATTTTAATATTCAGGTATATTACTCTTCAGTAGTGGAGAGTAATTGATTTAGGAATAATAATATATCCATGTCCTGGCATTTTGTTATGAATCTTCTCCTGATTACTGCTCTGCTTTATGGCTTTCTTGAGATAAAATGGTACATTATGCCATAGGTCTCATTTATAAGATGTAATTTTCAAAGTAAATCATTCATGCTCTTGCAGTACGTGTACTTCCAGGCCAGGCTGCCTTGAGCAGTCAAATCAAATCAAACTGCTCCAAGCTCTCTGCTGTGAAGTATCTAATCAGTCATAGAAAAGGTCAAAAATCTCCTGCTAAACTTTTCCCCTCTCTCACCTTTCCCCTGACTGGCAGGTTTTCCCTCCAGTATTACACTTCCTGGCTCCCATTCATGCTTCATTTTCCAGCAACCCACCTGTCACTAGCTCTGTTTTCTCAGTTATAACATTTCTTTACGTCAATGTTCACTATCTATCTGTGTCATATTTAGCTTTAATCCCTTCTTAGACTTTTGTGCGGGTACCTGTTGCAATGGGGGTCTTGTAACATTTGCTTGCAAACTTGGTTAGGCAACCTGATTGTGTTTGATGGAAGTATCTTGAGTAAACAGCTTGTTATGTACACGGCCACTTGCTCAAGAGGTTGAACGTTGCATTACTCATTTACACATGGGATGTTTTGAAAATAAAACCCAAAACACTGCCTTCTTATCAGATAGTGTTTAACTCATTCATGTTTGCAAAGGATGATTCTGAAATTCCCTTTCTACAGTTCCTTTCCTCTTATGAATGTTTATGAAAGGTGACCCAGCCTATGACTACCTCAGTGAGGTAGCTGTAATTATGCAAAGCATGGCTGAGGTACTTACATCCCACCTTTCTGAAATTTCCCTCTAGTTTCAATTGAACAAGGCTTTCCTTTCCACTTCCTAGCCTAAATTGTTGATCTGGAATGTTAAATATTTGCCACAGGTCTCTCCAAAGCTGGCTGTACTTCAGCAGGAGATAAAGTGACCGCTGAGAACTATTTGTGACTTGTTCAAGAGGTTCTGAAATCCTACAAGGAGGAAAAATAAAGGTTCTATATACAGAATAAGATTTTTTTCCTCATGATTAATTAATTAGCATTATATTCATTTTGCAAACAGATAAATTGAATCAGAACACCCTTGGCCTTATCTGCACACCTAAATTAGAGACAGCTGGAACCAAAGAACACTTTCAAAGGTTTGACACTAACACCATGATTCCCAACAAAAAGGCTCAAAAGCCCAACTGGAGCACTTGCAGCATAAGCAGGGTCATGAGTCTGACAGAAACTGACTGTAAGCCAGGATTTATCCTAGTCCTGGGGTTGTGCTGAATGACCAGCACAGCAGGAAAGAGTTTGAGGAATGCAGTCCTCAAGTAACCAGGGTGATCAAGAGAAAACATGTTAAATCATATCAGGTTTCATTTGAAATCTTTCTTGCTATTAATCTAATGTCAAAAGAGAAATAGATAGTGAGCTGAAGAAATAGGAAAAAGATACATTTTGCTAATAGAAAAAAAAATCCCATAATGATCCTCAGTTTTTTAAAAATAAGATTTTTGCTATAACACTAATTAACACTATCTAAGGAATTAGTTTAAATCACCTGCTGCCATGATTCTTGTGCTGTGGACCAAATGTCCAGCAGCCAGAGCTCACAATGCTCCAATAACCCCAGGCCTCCATTTTTAATGATTCCTGTCCTTTTTCCCTCTTGGAGTCTCAAGGATTCCACTTTTTGTCTTGGCAATTTTCTCTGAAAAATGTTGAGTAGCCAATTTTCTTTACTCTCACATCCATCTGGCCAGCCACAATAAGCCACAAATTTCAGAAACTGCAATAAAGATAAAACAAACAAACAAAAAAACCCTAGCCCAAACCACCATGGAAACAACAAAGTCAACTACTCCTGTTGAATTCTGCCAGCTTTACACAGACCCCGGGGGCCAGGTTTTTAAGTGTTTATTATGCACAAAAACTGTTGGGTTTTTGTGTTGTTTCTTTTTTGTTTTCTTTTTAAAAAAATTTAAAAAATAAAAAGGTGAATATTGGGCACTGAGCACCCACCCTCTTTTAAAGATCCAGCATATACAATTAACCCAAGGAACGATTGTGCAATCCTAATTGCCTGTTTACACACACTTAAATAAGTGGTCACAACAGAGGCTATGTCTATACCGGTAAAATAAATGTGCTTGGGACCATTTCTGGCCCTGAGGCTAACTGGCATGGAGCAGCATGTCCGTACAGTTAAATTCCCTCACCCATCGAAACAGGGTAGCCATATTCAACCTGCCTATTGAGAGCTGAACAGTCCATGTTGACTCCCAAACAACGGTGCCTGGGAATTGTTTGGAAGCCTGCTAGTTATCACTGGCCAGCTCTGCACAATGGAACATTTTAACTATTCAATAGCATGGATGATTGTGTATCAGGGCCCAGGAATGTGTGCTGCTTAATATACTAATATGGACATAGCCTGAGAGTCAACTGTGACCTGAAAACTTTTTGCTAGGTGGTAATTATGTTTTTTCTATTCAGAACAAAAATAAATGTCCCACTGTAAAACCAATGAAAGCTGCCTATGCCTCTCTATGGACTTCATTCAATTTTGGCTCAGCTGCTAGAAAATATGTATTTATAGTGCATACTATTAGTATTTATGTTGCAGTATTGCCAAAAAATGCCAGTCAAGGACAGGGACTCTTGCACGAGCTGCAAACACAAAACAAGATGTATCTACTTCAGAAGTTTTGGGACATAAGTGTTCCAGCAAATCCAGGATATATTATCAACATCTACAAGACTTACTGCATTGGCTGTCGCAGATGGGAGCTTTCTCTGCCCTTGCTGATCCCAGGGCTGGATGTGTGGGAAGCACAGTGTTGAGAGATTCATTTGAGCTGGCCAGGAGCCAGGTCGAGTCCAGATGTAGTCCAGACAAATCAGGCTATAGCTGCCAAGAGCCACAGCCTGGGATCTCATAGGCAGTACCATGTAAATACAGCCCTGCTTCTCCAACCCGGAGCTAGCCAGACCCTTACTGTGCCCCATGGGTGTGCCAGATGGGTCTCAGCTACCTCAGGCAGCCCCATGCTGAACCCCATTTCATGGCATAGATGTGATTGTGCTCCACACCAATCTCCCAGTTCAGCTTTTGGCCACCACAGTCCGCATTAGAGCAACAGGATCAGTGTGAGACTACCTGCCTTCAGCCAGAACTCAGTGCAGGCTGCAAAATTTTCCTGTGGAGCTGCCCCAGATATTTCTTTGCTATGGGCAGCACCACAGAACTGACCACAGCATGAAGACGTGTCAGCATTAGGGAGAGGTTGTGGTTAACTCATGTTGCTGAGGCAGTGAGAGACTGCCATGCAGCTAGGCATTGAGTTTCAACTCCCCTGCCTCTAGAGACTCCTGCACCCAGAGGGGTTTTTTATCCAGGTCTTCATTGTCACTGCTCCTGCCACTGTCCCCCATGCTTCTGAAGGGTAACGATCCTGGCCTCAGGAGAACCTGCCTTCCTCCAGGATGGGAAATGGCCTATTCAGGGGGGAAGACACAGGAGCCCAGCACTGGATTCGGCCCTTCCCAGTGCATCCTTAGTTAAGATGCTTTCTGCCTTGTGTTTTCCTTATTAACCATAGTAATTGGTCGGGTTTGGGTTTTTGTTTTTTGGGTTTTTTTCTTTTTTAATAAAGGCCCAAACAGGTCCCAGCTGCTGGTTGTTCCCGCTCTCTGGATTGTTGATCCCAGGGTAGATGTCATAGCTGGCAGCTCTCCCACATCAAGCAGGGAGGAAATAAAATTAATCTTGCTGGTTTCCAACAGATAATAAAATATTTGCAAAAGAGCTATTTTACATCATTTCCCTCTTCTTTGTTTTAATCGAGATTGTTTTGCCCTCATCTTCAAAACAGCTATTGCTTCTCTCTCTGCCATGCACAAGCCTGGCGGGGAGCAGTACTTGAAGGGAGGGCACAGGGCAGCACTCCTATAAGCACCACATCCCTGAAGGATTTCTCCTTTTCTCTGCACTCTTCCCAGAACAGAACGAGGCTCTGCTTGCAGCCCTGTAGCCAGCCAGCCCCCGGCATTAAACCCGGTACCAGCTGCTTCTGAATGGGTAGTGGCAATCTTTGAGACACAAGCTTTTTGCTGTGCCAGATATAAAAGCAAAAACGAATGCACATAATACAGTTTACCTTAGCTGGATGCTTCCCACAACTGTGTTTAACAGTCACATCAGCCTGCACAGTACTCTTCAAGCCAACATTTCCTATGAACACACAAGTTGTCAGGAGAGACAAAAAAGCAATTGAAGTGATAAATTAGGAGCAAACACTTGATAAGCACATTTGCATACAAGAACATTTCTCTTTAATCTTCTATCAAACATTTGGTAATGGAGGTTTTTCTTTTTTTAATGAAGTGCTGCTCCAGTTATTTGATGGTGGAAGTTGATGCATGTGCTGGGAAAAGAGAAAACAGTCAGTTTGCTGGGAGAAGTTCTTTTGGGCTCTGCTGATGTCAATACCTGCTCCTTGCATGGAAAACGTGCAACTTGTGTAAGATAAGTGAGTCACCCTATGTCAGGCCCAGAGCCAGTGACTCCTGAGCTTTCTTCCCAGCTCTGCTACTGATTTGTCTGATGGCCTTGGTGGGTTTGTCAGGCCAGAAATTTGATATTGTTTTCCCAAACCATCCCTTAAGAAAACAGCTGATTTCTGGACGTCCACTGTTTCTCACAGCTTCCTAAAATAGCAGCTCATCTCTGTTACCTCCTTGCTTTTCTACCTGGATAATGACGAAAACTGCATAGATGTATCCTAGTGCCATGGAAGCAGACATGATCTTGCCAAGACAAATGTGCATCATTAGTCTCTGTAACCCTTTACAGAGATGTTTGAGTTGCCCAGACTGAAGCTACTAAAATGCTGAGCTCCTTGTGGCTGACTTTACCCCCTTGAACACCCCTGGCTTGCTGCTTCCCCATTAATTCCCCATTAGCAACTACATTTTTGCATCTGTCACTCAGCCAACTCTTAATCCAGGTAGAGTGTGCCCTAATCATCCTGTATAATGCAAGCTCATTAATCAACCTGTCATGTGGTGGAGAAAGCCAAGAACACCATGTCAAACATCTCTAATGTTGTCTGAAGAAAAAGACAACAGGTTTCTTTGACAACACTTACCTTCCATGAAACCCTGCTGATTAACATTGGTTTTATTTTTAGCCTCTAATACCTTGTTGTTGGAAGCCTGAATTAACTTCTGGTGATTGTGTCGAAGGATACTGTCCTGCTAACCAGTCTATTGCTCCCCAGAGTGTCCTTTTTATGCCTATTAAGTCCCAGAGCTACACTGGCAGCCTCCCATGTCTTTGAAATTTCCCTAGATTTGTAAATTTAAAACTTCACCCAGAGTTTTAGCTGGCTTCTTTAAGATGCTAAGATAGCCAGGCCAGATGATGTGAAAAATGTTTAATTTTAGCAGATGCTGCCTCACATCCTTCATTGTTCCAGATGGTAAATGCTGTACTCCATCCACAACATTACAAGGGATGAATATCCCACTCCTTTCCAAATGCAGAGCAGAAATAGCTATTGAACATTTCTGTCTTTTTTTTTTTTTTAACCACTGTTTGATTTTACCATCTGCAGTTAGCATTTGATCTATACTGCCATGGGGATGGTTTTGAGAGAGCAAGCAGCATTGTTCCTGAAATGACGTTTTGAATGTTTTCTGCATTTCTTTGACTATATTGGCTGTTGATAATTCATTAATCCTTTGGTTTCCTTTTATCAATTACTTACATTGTTTTAATTGTAGACTATAATCATCATGGCTTTCTGACTGCTTTATGCATAATTTCATCATGTTATATTGCTCTTTCTACATCTCTTTTTAAACAGGCTGTTTCTTATCCCACATATCTACTTTCCATCTCCATGATATCATGGATTTTTGAACCTCCAGTAGAATAGTTTTGGATTATTTCCACTTTTCATTAACACTTCACATTTTACATTTATGTTCCCAGTCAACTATTCCAACAATATACTTCAAATATGTACACACACAAACAGACACACACCTCACAAATGCAGCGCAACCTTGAATACTCGGACACAAGGGGACCACAAAAAAATGGTCGTGTTAGCAATAACTTGTATAAAGTAGGAACACCAATGAACTGACTTGGCAATGTGTTGTAATGAGACCAAAGTGAGAGAGTGCATTTAACCCACCCTCAATATGGTGAGCAGGAGTTCAGTCATGTCATTACTAAAAAAAGTCAGTGATCTTTGTCTCTGGGATGGTGCTCTCTGCTGCTCTGCAGAGGTCTCAGTTTCATCAGTCACAGTGAAGTAATGAGATGTACCAGTCTGTGTCTCCAAGAAGTGGCAAAGTTTGTCAGTGTGTGCTTGGGCTTCTGACAATGACACATGTTCTTCAGGTCTGCTGACTTCAGTAAGGGCACCAGCATCACTTGGATTTTCTCCGGAAGAGGCTACAGCTGGAGATCTGACCACAGGGTCACAAGGGCTTAACTTGCCCCATAGCTACTAATGTTTCATGGCAGAAACCCAATCTTTGATGCAATCTCTTCCAGTCCTTCCAGGCCATACATTTTTCTACAGCTTAACTGTTGTTCCACCACCACCACAAGCTTTAGGAAATCCTCCACCTCCAAGATACCATCTTTATGGAAAGGTCCAGAAGCACCAAAATCTGTTGATGAAGTGGATATTGTCCAGCACCACAGATATGGAGATGCTGCTCCCCACACAGTGCAGCAATAACCTCCACTTGGGTTTTGGGTTCAACCTTGTGCGCATTTCTGAATATAGAAATGTATGGTTGTTTACATTCACAGACGTGTCTGTGAACACCGCATACATAGGCTGATAATTAGTGCTGTAATCTACTTGCATGTGATAAATCAAACTTGATATTATCTGTGGTACAAAAACAACTTCTCATTTTTAGATGAAGTGATTAGTCCTTCCATTTCCGTCAGGAGGAGGCTCTCGTCTGAGTTAGCCAGAGCTGTCTGAAGTTTAAGGAATGTACCCCTGTTTTTTTAAACTCTGGGGGACTGCTGTTGGCTGGATGAAGTGACCCATCTAACAGTGAATTAAAATCCTCTGGGGTTTTCTTCTCTGAGCTGTGAAGAGGTGACTGGAGGACTGAACGCCCTGTTCTCTTGTGCAGTGAGGTGGTCTTTTCACAGCCACCCATCAGTATTTCATTTCCAGTTTTATTAAGTAGAAATTCACTCCATAAATCACATCTCATTACTTGCAGTACCAGAAGGAAGACATTTCCTGCTGGTACTGGGCACAGATGCTGTGCAAGCTTTTAGAGCTTGGCAGCTGCACAGAACCCAGTCCTGATGCAGACACACAGAGGTCCTGGGTTTCCCGGGACATCAGAGAGCATTTGACTCTACACCTTTACAGCTGATCTCAGTAGAAAGCACAAGTCGATGTGGATGCGGTTCAATTGGTTCAGATAAAGAAGGTAAGCCAAGATAATACCAGTATGAGAGGAGGACAGTAGACAGGCTACTCCACTGTGTCTCAGCCGTGCACTTGCTTCAGTGCCCAGAACACCTATGCACAGTTTGAGGTTCAGTTTCTGTATGCTTTTCAGGTAGAACATTTACCTGTGCTTAATGACTGTGTGACAGTAGCTGCTTCATCCCCCAGTACAGTGTCCCAAACAACCCCCTCAATAGTACAGTAAACAGTTGCTTTGTCTTTTGTCTTTATTAGTCCCATAGGAGACAATATTGCCTTTGCTTATGACCCTGTGCTGTTGCTGGTACAGCTGTCTTCCTGCCAGAGCACGTATTAGTTCCTGAGCTCAGGGTGCGTACAATGTGTTTTGTTATGTGTTGACACAGACACACACACACTGGTTTACCCTAATGATGTGGGTGTCTCTGAAAACTGAGAGCTAAATTTCAGGCAGCCATGGAGGCTATGCAGGATCCAAAATATTACAGGATGTCTCCCTACATGTCAGAGCTGATTTTGGAAGGACAGGGAGACCAGAGCAGAAGGAAAAAAAAAAGAAGGGAAAAAAAAAAGAAGTGATTTACAAGTCTAAACATCCTTCTAGCATTGGTGGTCATGATCAGGCTTTCCCTTGCCAGAGGATGGACTTTGCCTATTTGAGCTGCCCATCCTGAAACCATGAGGGTATCTGAGCTGCTTTCAGGTCCTGCTCCAAATTCCCAGGTCATGGTGACACGGCCTGTGCACTCCTCTAGCTTTGGTTACATCATACCATGCATCTCCTGGCACAGTCAGACATGGGCAAGAAATTCTTGGCAGCTGCCTCTGGAGCCACATTAGTACTGTACTATAGGAGCTACTGCAATCAAGATGGCCTCATCTTCATCTGGCCCCACCAAAGGGCACCACTGCCCTGCCTTTCCTTCAGAAGAGAACGCAGTGGTCAGCAGTGCAGTAGGTACAGAAAGTGAAGCCTAACATCTGGAGGAGACAGACATCTGCTTCAGCCTGGAAGCCTGACTGTCTACAGAGCAGCTTAGAAGGTTATCCTAGGTAAAAGAAGGCACATAAAGCAAACTTGTGGGCTCGTTTCCGTGGATACTTGCCTGGAAGTGGAGGCATCCTTTAGAAGTCTTCATAGCCTCAGTGCCACAGATTGTTATGAATCACTTGGGACAAATACATCCTCAAAGCAACAATGACTTTTTATTCCATTGTAAGTAGCTCATGTGTTGATGTTTTAGAGAATAACATTGCTTAATGTGTTTATACTTTCTGAAGGATGACGCAACAACCTCTTTTTATAAGGTAACCATGTGGCAGGTACAGCATCCATGGCACTATTATCCAGAGCATCCTGTTGTTGTTTGCACAGAATTTTTCTTTCAGGTGTTTGGACATAATACTTTTCTCTCTACTACTTTTTTTACTCCAGCAGATACGTGCATGGCACCCGTTTAAAGCCCACTCCAATTTTGCTTGGGGTGGGGGAAAAACTTTTTTCAGAACCTCCAAAAAATTTAGTAAACTGCCTTATGTGTGTTTATGTAGCCTTTCATCAAAGACTATAGAAAGAGGCCATGTGGTCTTGTGGCTAGATCAAAGCTAGAAAGCTCCTGAGATCTAATCTGGGCTGAGCCAATGACTCACTGGGAGGTTTTGGCAAGTCACATGATCTCAGTTTGCTAAAGTCTATCCAGCTGAAAAAAGCAGACAAGAAATACTTGCTGAATCCAATCTGAGCTTTCCAGCACAGATGTATTTACAGCAAAGTATATAAACTGATATACCACACATGCAGGCTAGAGTTAATACTCTGCAACAAAGATGCCAGTCTCTTGGCAACATGTACTGACTCTGGACCTATGGCTCTTAGCATTTGTAGTACTCAGCCTCAACATATGCAGGACTACCTGAACAAAAGGCTGTATATACACATGAACCTTAGGGTCTTGTGCTGCAGTCATGCTTTTCACTCCATTCTTTAACCCACCACCAACAGCAGATATCTTTCATTGTCTGCTTCACCAGCAAAGGAGTGTGTTCGTTTCTTTTTTCTATTATTTCATTACCATTTTACCAGATACTCTCAAGATGCATTGTGTGAGTGCACAGGCAATTACCATGCAATGGCATTTTTGCTTTGCACGGGCCTGCAGCCTGTAGCACTGCTCCCAGTCTACCTCTGAGTGGGAAAAGCCCAGCTCAGCAGCTGCCTGATCCCAATCTCCAGTCAGTATTTATCCAACAACTCCTCCTGGAGAGATTCTCCACTGACAAATAAGTTCCTTCACGTGTTTTCCCCTTACATCTGTTTTGAGGCTGAGAACGTTCGGAAGGCAATCCTGATCCTAATCTACATTGTAATCCTTTCAGCCGAGCATGGGATGGAGTAAGCAGCCTTTGCCTGACAGTCGTAATATCTGGAGGACGATTGCAGTTACACTGCCATGTGGCGATGGTGTTAAGTCACATGCAGGGTGGTGACGGTGGTGAAAGTAAACGGCTAGAAGTAAAAAACTCCTACATGAATCTGCAATTTTCACTGTTACTGAAACCTTCCTGTTCCCTGCTTACACTTCCAAGCCCCGCAAGTGACTCAAAGGATGCTTCTTGGCTTTCAGTAGGCTGGGTGCAACCTCAGAGTCATCTGAACACGTGCCCCACCACCCCCTTTTCTCTCCTTCCTGAGATGAATAAGCCCAGAGGCTGAGCTGTTGATGCTTATTGAAGCAAAGGGCAGTGGGAGCAAGTGACTGGCAGCCTGGCGTCACCCACACGATGATAAAACACAACCAGCAGTGCAGGTGACCCTGGCATCACCTGCAAAATTCCCACTCTCAGTTGCTCTGGTCCTGGATCTCCTCTCCACATCCTCACTCTTCCTCCCTCTGCCACCACAGCTCCCAGTCTTCCCTTCCCCATGTCCTGTGCTCCTCAGAAGTCCAGGTTCCAGTATCATGGGAGGAAAATTTATTCATGGGCCAAATGTTGCCCAGGCCTATGTTCAATGCACAGCAAATGACCCCACCTGTCAGGTGCATTAATGGAGAAGCCACATTCCTACTTCAAGCACTGGTGGGTTCCCAAGTATCTCTCATGTCATCACACACACCAACACAACTCAGTGCATCCATCATCAACACATCCCAGAGAGCTGATGCAGGATCTCCCCACACCTCTTAAACCTCCAAGGGCTAGTTTTGCTGCCAAAAAAATCACCATTTTTCTCTTATTTTCACAGTCCTTTGCAAGAGAAACCACAGCTGAAGAGCCCAGAGGGATATCTCATAGCTGGAAGTGTTAAGAAACTGCAACCAATCTCTAAAGGTGTTCCGGAGAGCAAAACCAAATTCAGACCCTAAGTCTGAACCTCAGAATTGTTTTGAAACACTAAAGAACTACCCAGATTTATCTGTAGTAGAAAGGAAGGGAGTTTTGAACCAAAACTAAGCAAAGCACTTAAACACATATTAAAACCCACTCCTAGTTAACACCCTGCAACTGCTCATCCTGAGGATTTCATTCTAAACCCAAAAGAAATGTATTCGCCCCAGAGCAAATAAACCCAGTTTTCCCTGGAAATATATTTAGGTTTTCCTAATGGACACAGTGGGACTCCAAGTGACTTCTCGGTGCTGGGCTCACCCTTCCTGTCACAGCAGCTGCCACTGCAGCTGGACACTCGTCCCTGGCAACTGTTATTTACCCAGGCCGGATCCGGAGCCATGGGACTGTCTGGTGCAGGGTTACGTAGTCAGGATCTGAGGTCTGAGGTGAAGCAAAATATCAGTGGCACAGTAAACTCTAAGATGCAGTGAAGTAATTAAAACAATAAAATCTTTAATGTTGGAATTATGTCTTTTGTTGTGGGTGGAAGGTGAGCAAAAAAAGTAGCACTTTATATCTGCATCAGCTCTTTTGAAGAGATTTCTGAAAACAGCCTGGGAAGAGGTATCCTTTCCCTGCACAGAGAATGTGAGTCCCCAGGGTAAAGCTCACCACTCTGCATGGATGTAAACATCTCCTGCTTCTTCCCATCCCACACCTTGGTTCCCCCAAGGACTTTCCAAAAACCCCTCGCCCCTGGGACTCATAAGATCTGAAAATCAAACAGTCCTTGCATTTTGCACGTGGCTGAGTTTCACCCCAAAGAGTAAAAAAAAAAAAAAAAAGCAATGGGTTAATTGGGTAAAAGGAACTACTGCGCCTGTGTGTCAAATATGGGAAGAGTCTCAACTTCTGCCCCAGGCTTGTACAGCTCTGCTCTGGATGGAGAGCCCAGAGCAGCACTTTACTTTGTGCAAAGTGCTGATGCCAACAAATACCATAATAGTGGAAGTAACTTCAACAAAACACTGCTGGCTAGCACAGCACTTCTGAACCCCAGCCACCTTTTTTTTTTTTTAAGCTGTTTTGAAAGTTAATTGTTGAGTCTCACCAAAAAAAAAAAAAAAAAAAAGAGTTGGGCAACTATTTATGCCAAGGTTAAATTGGGTCAAATCCTGAAATCCTGACTTCAGGCCAGACTCTACAGTTCCCATTGATTTACACAGGAATGTTGCATGCACTGGAGAATTTCTCCTTGGATTGCTGCTCAGGCTGGGTGAACACTGAGTTAGGATCTCCTGGTTTGACTTAGCAAGAAGCAAGCAAGATGGCAATGCAGTGGGCTGCTGGGCAGGTCAAGCCTGACTTTGCTTCAAATTACAGTGACTGCATTATAATTTATGCTATAGAAAACCTCCTGAGTATGTCTTGAATACAGTTCTATTGTATAGTTCATGTGAGAGCAAAACTTCTGGATATAACCGTATGATCCAGATAAGGATTTTCTGCATGTGAGATCTGTGGGACCAAATACCCCACACATGGGAAATGGCTCAACCCTGCAGAAGATGTGGTGGAGCTGCCGGACTTTAATTGCAGTTCTGCTTTCTCAGAGGCATCTGGTTTGAGTGAAGCCTTTCTAACTTGCACCACTGGGGTAGGACCCACATGGACTCACAGCAGACAGCTCAGTGACATGATGCTGGTCATTCCAATCCACAGTTGTCTTTGCCTCTGTAACTCCCTGGCATTTTTTGACACTTTGTTAGCAAAGGAGGAGCAACTAGGATATGAGATGTCTCCATTGGTATCATGCTATTTGTCCTTGTCACCAGGAGCATCCTCAGCTGGCCCATAACTCCAGCTCCCTTAGGCTGATACAAGATGAGAAGCTGTTCTTGTGTGTTTTCAGATCATGCATTTTCAATGCACACACAGAGTGATTTATTTCTCCTTTGAACTGCTGCAGCAGCCTGGACAACGGCTGTATCATTATCCACGTGCTGGTTTTGTTTTGGTTGATTGCTTCCCAGCTTAACTCCTCCCTGTTAGGTCTTTAACTGAAGAATTTCTCCCTTTGTTTTTGAGGCCTACATACATCCTTCAACAGCTGTGGACATACCTGAGGAAAATGAGGAATATATATCTAACAAAAAAAAACCCACCACACTGGTGCATTACCCCGTTGGGTGTTTTACCTGATGGTCACTGGAATAATCTCAGTACTGAGCTGTACTTTGTGTTTGTCATGCGGTGAAACTAAATAACCCTGTCTGTTACAAAGTCATTCCTGCTAGTTGTTTCCAAATGAATCAATAACCCTTTTAAAGCCACAGTTGTGAGACCATGATCCATCTACCGCTGCCTTTTGAACTGCCTACAGTCATACCCAGCATTTGTTACTGTGTGCAAGTCATCCCATTGACTTCGAGAAGCGCTGGGGATGTTCAGGGCTTTGTGTTTAAGTGCCAAACTATGGACACGCTTCCACTCACCCAGTGCTGGGAGTTCATTGCAACTGGAGTGCTTTCCAAAATGATTCATCCTGACCTTTGCTTGAGACATGAAACACCTTCCTAACAAAGATGAACTTGATTTCTGGAAGAATCACTCAAAGATCATAGTGGAAAATTTCCAGAAGTAATTAAATGCAAACATTTTGCAGTGGTCAAAAGATCTGGACACCTGTTTCCTGTCAAGATGGTGGGGTGGCCAGCTTGACCATCACTCGTCTGTCCCAGTGCCCAAGAAAGATTAGCACCTGGGTGAAAAGCAGCTGATGAGTGCTGAAGATAGCAAGACTGAGGTCAAGCCAATGGGAAGAAGAAAGGTAAAGACTTCATTGCTCTTGCAAATGCCTCTGCCCAGCACAGAATCATAGAATGGCTTAGGTTGGAAAGGACCTTAAAGATCCTCTAGTTCCAGGCCCCCTGCCATGGGCAGGGACACCTCCCAATAGATCAGGTTGCTCAAAGCCCCATCCAACCTGACCTTGAACACTTTGAGGGAGTAGCCATCCACAACTTCTCTGGGAAATATATTTCACTGCCTCACCACCTTCACAAACAAGAATTTCTTCCTCATATCTAATCTAAATCTACCCTCTGTCAGTTTGAAACTGTTACCCCTTCTCCTACCACTGCACTCCCATCTTTCCTGTAAGGCCTCCTTTAGGTACCAGAAGGCCACTATATCATCTCCTGAGAGCCTTCCCTTCTCCAGGCTGAACAACCCCAACTGTCTCAGCTTGTCCTCACAGGAGAGGTGTCCTACCCCCCTGATCATCTTCATAACCCTCCTCTGGACTCACTTTAACAGGTTCATTTCTTTGTTACACTGGGGCCCCCAGACCTGATTGAGAGAATTCCAGGTGGGGTCTTACAAGAGGGGAGTAGAGAGGTATGGTTAGCCTTGCTGTGCCTTCTCACTGTGGGAGACAGGCAGCAGCTTGGAATGTGTGTGCTGGGAACCCCCAGTGACTCCTTCAGCTCTAAGGTACCAGATGCCTAAAGGCAGGCTTTGAGCTGTCTCTAAAAACCCATTCATTAGCACTCGCACTGAACCTCTGGCAACACAGTGGGAGACCTGGTTAGCTCCAAATCCCCCTCCCCACACCACAGGTGCAGGCATTTCACCGAGGGAGGCTGTCAGCAGTAATAAGCCATCCCCTCCATCAGCACACAGCCTGAGCTCCCTGCGCCACTCTGCCTGCACTGGGTGAGGCCTCTTCCTCTCCGGTTCTGACTCATGCCCACATGCGTGAGCAGGATGTGCATCACAGGCCAGCCCCAGGTCACCAGCACAGCCCCCAGCACTCTGCAGGAGCATCCCTGCCTGTGTCCAGCAGCCAAAGCCCTGCGAGTGACCCCAAGACATATGTAGCCAGTGCCAGGGACTGAAGCTGGATGTGACTCCAGTATCTTCCCTCCAGAATAGAAAGATGTCTGAGGATGGACCGTCTCCTGGCTGTGGCTATTAAAGACAGTGATGTCTCTAGTAAGAATGGCTTGCCCGACAAGCCTGCAGGTAGAGGGGTCCCTCATGGCTGGAGTTCAGGTCCCAACTTAACATGTCAAAAACACTCTCCCTGGAAAGTAACCCTTGCCCCATGCTGGAAAGGCATTTTTCAGGATTTTGCTGCAGTTGGCACATGCACGTGAAGCACCTGGGCCACAACACAGCACAAAATGTAGCTCCCCCTCCGGCCAAACCACAAATCCTGCTTTTCCCTATGCGCCCAGAGAAAAAGAAGAAGAGGAGATTGAGAAAAATGTTACCAAGTCAGGAAATCATTCTGGAGGAGGGGTAGTAGTTCCTCTAACCTCGTGCATGGGGAAAGAAAATTATTTGCTGACTTTGCCTTATTTTTTATTTATTGTTTTGCCAGCTGCTTAGATAAAAGGACAAAGCTCTGCCTGCTGTAATGAGGCAGCCAGTCAAGCTTGCCTTTGGAGCATGGAGCATCTGGCTGGGATACCAGTGACGAGCAGAGAATAGTCCAAAGGGTTCACAGGACACATCCTTTCACATCCCTCTTTGCAACAGCAAGGACTGGACACTTCCTCATATTTAAGTTTGAAATCTCCTGGAGATCATTAACTTCAGCAGACAGAGCTCTTACTTATCAAGGGTCACAAGACCCATGATGAAAAAAAATCCCATGAATTCACTGATTAAGTCTTTCTGTCTGCTTGGCTCAGGTCCCCATTACCACAGGCACTGCAGCCACCTCAGAAGGATGCTGCCCTGTACAGAGCACGGTCACTCTGCGTCACCCCTGATCCCCATAGGGAGTGAGGGCAGTACAGAATTCTGCCAAACCTGGGCCAACTGGTCCTCTTCAGTAGTTCCAGTTGTATTCTTGTGTCTTGAAGCTAACCTCTTTCTAAGCACAGTAATTTAATGCAGCAGTGCCAAGTTCTGCTCTGGAATTCACTGTTGCAGGATTTCAAGACCCCAAAATACAGATAGGGTCAGAGGCAACAAAGCAACTGTTTTGTCAGGAAAGTCCTCAGAGGGTAGTTAAACACCAAGGTGGACATCAGTGGGCTGTAATGTCATAGAATCATAGAATATATTGGGTTGGAAGGGACTGTAAAGATCATCTAGTTACAAGCCCCCTGCCATGGCAGAGACACCTTCCACTAGACTGGGTTGCTCAAAACCCCATCCAACCCGACCTTGAGCACTTCCAGGGACGGGGGCATCCACAACTTCTCTGGGCAACCTGTTCCAGTGCTTCACCATCCTTACAGTAAAGAATTTCTTACTAATATCTAATCTAAATCTACCCTCTTTCAGTTTGAAACCGTTATCCCTTCTCCTATCACTACACTCCCTGATAAAGAGGAGTCCCTCCCCACACTTCCTGTAAGCCCCGTTTAAGTACTTTTCCTGTGCTGAAGGGGGGACATCACAAGGAGAGCCCAATGGGCACCTACCCCTCTCCCATGCACATCTATAGTCATCTGTTGGTACTTCTCCTAGAGCCAGGTGGACCTGTTGGACAGATGGCATCCTGCCTTCTCCCAGATCCAGGCAGCATGGGCACTGGCATGAAGGTGGTGAGGAGCAGGGTTCAGCACCATGCTTGTCAGCCAACTATTTCACATGAGCACAAGGGTTTGCACTCCCCTTTTTGACTGGGATTTGAGGGCTGTTGCCCCTCTGCTTTGCAATGAAGGCTGCCAGATGACCTTTATGAGCCTTACTGTGCTGCCTTTACTCTCTGGGGAAAACACACCAAGTGTCCTACTGCCCATCTGCAAACTCTTTGTCATTGGGCACGAGATTGTTGCGTAGACTTTGGCCGCAAATTTCATCGATACTTTGCCCCCAGTGTGCTAGCATGGCAACAAAACCTCACAGAGTTTGAACTTCGGCAAGACTACAAATCTGACAAGTCGAGACTTGGTGGGGATGTTATCAAAAGGCCCAACAATAGCTTTACACTCAATTACATTTATGGTTTCTGTGATTCATCTAAATGTTTATGGCTTTGTCACTACCTGGAAGTTAAGAAAGGAAAAAAAAAAAAAAAGAGAGAAAAAAACCCCAAATCTGTAATGAACAATTTGCTGGTGCAAGTTGCTGGGTGACACAGAAGAAGCTGTGCAACTGCCTTAGGTGGTAGGGAAGAGCCATTTTCTGTGGTGACTGGAGCTATATTTGATTTCTTAGGCAATGTCAGCTTTTGCATGCTACATTCTTTGGCTAATTGCCAGCATGATGTGTAATACTTTAGCCACACTGTTGTTACTTAATCCTTTCCTAATCTGCAATTTGCGCAAGACGGGTAAAATCTAAGCAAAGCCACTGAGAACATCTCCACTAATAATTTATCAAACTCGACTTTTGTTGTTGGCAGGAGACAGTAGTCAGTGGAGGTGAATGTTTTCCCACAACAGCATCGTATGATAAACATGGGGCAGCTGATTCATGCCGCACTTATTTTCTGTCATCCACCCTTCGTGTCACCCTGATATTTCTTCGAATGATAAGCCTGCCTGTGTGCTCACAAAACACCACCGAGGTCCCAGTTTCAGCTCTTTCTGCAAATTGCACATTAATTAACCATTAATAACAGTGGGAGTTGAATGCAGAAATCCACGCCCGCCGTGATGAGACCGTGCCCTCGGTGAGCAAGTGCCTTATTAATCACCTGCATTTCAGCACCAGAGCTGCCTCTGCAGCCCCGGAGACAAACGTCCCTCGAGAGGAAAGTACATGGGTGCTCACCAGCCTTAATCCTGCTGTAAAGAAAAGCGTTACCTCTTGCTCTATGAATTTTATTTATTTTGGTCCTCTGGGCAGTGCTTGCTGTTGTTAGAAACATGATTGCTTCATACAGTTATGTTAATGTTTGCATTTGACAGAATGTAATTGATACTTCTGCTGCTCCGGCTTCAAAACCAAATTAGGAAATGAAGTGCTGCACATTAGCTTGTTTAGCTGGTTAAATACTGTAAATAAATACATACAGAGCAATGAAAACTAGGGAGTTTAAGGCATTTTCTAAGTAGCTGGCATAAAAAAATATATAAATTAAAAATGTTCCTTCTGTGAAGTCATATTCTGAAGGGTTTCTTATTTTGCTGCAACAAAAATTGATCCTGGCTGAAATCTGAACTCTGGATTTCACTTGGAGAACAGAGTTTTGCAAGTTATGGAGGAATCGTGGTAAGAACTGTTGCAAATTTCATGGTACTTTTACCAACAATAGTTCTGAGAGATGTTGCATTTAACAAAGCCATTTTTTGCAAGGGATTAATTCAGACTGTGGTTACATGTCAAGCTATTCTTCTCAATGCTCGCTAGGAAAGCATTACATTTGTAAGAAGCATTTGCATAGGGTATTTCTTTGTGCTGCTAAATCTGTGCAGTGCCATAATGCTAAACCTCGGGTTTTTTTCCCTGAAAGAATGCAATAGCATGAAAAAAGTAGAGAGAGGAAAAAAAAAAAAAAAAAAAGCTGCTTTTGTGTAAAGAGATAATCTGAAGAGATGTGCTTGACAGAATGCACTCAGCATTGATTGAATAAAATTGGTATTACGAGTTACCTCTCAGGCCTATCCTCAGTGCATTAGAACAAAGCTAGAAAAGAGCATTGCACCAGCTTTGAGATCAGGCCAAGTGCAATGAATCTTCACCTTGCACAGATGTATGAAAAATTGTTCTTTTCCCCCTTTCATAAATAATACAGTGATGCAGAAGTGCTTGGACTGACTTGGAGGTGTTCTTCTAAAATCAGGGCACTTTTTTGCAGAGGTAGAAATGAAGCTCTACCAATCCTTCTTCATTAACTGCAAATAACCTCAGCAGTATCACTGCTGGGTATCAGCCTGGCAAAGAGATGTTGACCTTAAACCTGAGCTTGCTGAGCTGGCTGTTTTACCTGGCCTTTTAGGAGGAAATTGGTTTATAAATTCTGCTGTGCTACTTCAAAATACAATTATTGAACTGATTCCTAAAATGCAGCTGAAGTATCAAGAGTTGATAAAGATATGTATTTAGGATCTAAGATCTATCCTGACTGGGAGGTGGTTTGATGCCAGTTTAGGATGGAGCCCGGGATGCTGGGGAAAACCTCAGCTTTTGTGTTTTTCAGCAGTAAGGGGAGGAGGACTGAAGGCTCCCAGCAGTTTTCAGAGAGACCAGCCATATCTTTCTTGTAACTTCAAGATAAAAATTGTGACCAGGTCTGAGAAATAAGAGACACATACAGTCCTCATCCAAAAGGACCATTTAAAAATAGACAAATCATGACTCCCTCTAAAAGAAATGTATGCATTGCATAAATCAAAGTTCTCACACCCACCATCAAAGTTTAATCACTTAATATGCTGGTTCTTTCAACATGCTGTGAAACTTTGTATACAATAATACAAACGAAGGGGTTACGAAGCAATAGCAATTTATTCTGCTGTACAAACGGATATTGCATTATAATCCCTAAAGCAACACAGAGGCTGTTTGCAGATGTTACTACAATGTGGCATTTATTTTAATTGCTCTGCAACGTAACTCATGTGAAATAAAGTCATAGGATGACCTACACGTTCACCTATTAAGGGTGACTTAACTGCAAGGGGAAGAAAAAAAAAAGGCATTTTGAAAGTTTTCAAGGTTTCGTCAAAACACAGGTCTCCTGCAGTTGGTTTAATAGGATGCATCAGGGTTTCTGCCCAAGTCCAAAAGTATGGTAGGACATGGGATAATTTAATCAGCCAGGGTATGTGGCTCGTGTGTTTCTACAAGTCTTGCAAAAGCACCATCAGTAAAGTAACTTGAGATATTTTTGTGTCTGACGTTCACTCAGCAAGTGCTAAGAAAATACGCTTACCGCACAGATTGTGGGTTTCTCGGAGTGGGAGTTAAGGTGCCTAATTATGAAGTCAGTGCACTTTGCTTTATCACTGACCAGGTCCCTGATGCTTCCTTTTCTCTGTCCACTCCCCTTCTAAAAGCAAAATCCTTTTTAAACTTGCTCCTGATCAAGAAGCTGCCTGGAAGCAGTTGCTCTGGTGAACAGATTTCAAGCAAAAGGACAAAGTTAAACATGAGGCAAAGTATAAATAAAACCCAAGACTCTCTTCCTCCTCCTCTCTACTTGCGAGTGATGATCTCACCGCTCTGGGTGGATTACAAGAGTGGCTTGATCTCTTTCAGGAAAGCACATTCTCTAACCTTGATACTGCTGCTATTTATACTCCTCTCTTCTCACCGCAAAGAAAAGCAGCTCTAGTAATCTTTCCCTTAGGTTTTAACAGGAGCACTGGGTGGCCCCAGCTCTGCCTCCTGGCAGCTGGGTCAAGACCCTGCCCCCTGGCTCTTGCTCCCCATTAAAGCCTCTACCTCTGCTTCCAGCTATTCACTTATAGACACCTAATACCTGATTTTTCCACTGGCTTGAGCACCACATTGCCACACACACAGGTGCAGAGAGACAGCCCTGCGATGCCCTAGCATTATCCGGTCATGGGGCAGAGATAGAAACGAATGCACGTGCTGAAAAGCAATCAGGATTCTAAAGTTCATAGGCAGAGCTGTAAGTCCTCTCCTCCTTGTTTATCGGCTGAAGATACCCCATTTCACATAGCTTTGGGAACATCTCAGGCCTTTTCCACTCCACAAAAGGTTGGAGTCCCCCCTGCCCCCCCCAATCTCCCTGGGGATCGCCCCCCCGTCAGAGCTGGGGGAGTCAGGGCTCAGATCCCAGCAGCTCAGGCACAGTGGGGCATGTATTGGGACATTAGATTAGCTGATGCTCTTCTATGTCAAACTCTGTCTTTTCAGATTAAACCAAATATATTCAAGCTGTGTTCCCCTGAGGATACCATAAGAAATGGGGACAAACATTATGAAACCAAGTTTATTAAAACTTTCTACAAGTCAGACTTTATCATTCAGGTTTCCACATACATATACATATTTACATGTGGGACATAGTGTTTGTAGCTTTTCTGGCAGAGTTTTCTACCAATATATACAAATGTACTGTTTCTCATAGAAGGGTTAAACTGTATCACAGATACAAATGTCAAGCAATCATGAGAGGTTTAGTGCAACAGGAGAGCTGTAGTGCCCTGCTCTTAATGCTCATGATTCTGTCAAGTTAGTATTGCCAACAATAATTCACATTAAACTGCTCTTTGACACCTCTTATTAGGACAAACGAAGTACAACAAAACAAGAAAACAAAACCCCAAACAGTAAGGTATGTACAAAGTACACAGTCCATGAGGTATACATGGTATTCTCACAAAGTGGTGGGACTGCAGCTTGCTGGGGGTTAACCCTTAAAATGACTTCCCTGGAACTGTGTTGTGTCGGGGACATACGTTACGCACCTTCTGGCCATTTCAGAAGCTGTGCTCTCGCCTAAGGTGAAGTGACATCTCTTTGCATAAACCACTGGACACAAATGTGAGACGAAGCAGAAATTTTAGGCAGGACTAAGCTTTACTTACCCCCAACCCAGGAAGCTAATGATTTAGATATATTCATTATCCACGCACATTGGAAAGACTATGAATAATCATGCAAAAAAACCCTCAAACAAACAAAAACAAATTAAGGGAAAATAAAAAATATAGCCAGAGGCAAACAACATACCTGAATAATCAACTAAGGGCATGTGGAGATTTTACTCTTAAGACTAACCTTTTTGGGAGTTGGAGGGAGGAAGAGGAGAGGGACTATAACGTTTTTAGGAGTTCAGCTTGTAGGAAACACAACCATGTTTACGTGTACTGTACAAGATACCCCTTATCATTTTCCAAGAGAAGGTGCCCCAGACGATAGTGTTACGGTTTGGTAAACGGATATGTTTTGGCACTCGGAGCTAACGAGACCTGCTACTTGACAAGCTCGCTGAGGGCATAAAGTTATATAGGCTACGCCATGGTAACTCGAGGCTTTAGTCTATTTAAAATGCTTTCCCAGTCAGCGAATGGAATCGGAAGGGATCCGGCTGGGATATCCACCAGTTTCTGCTTTGAAAAGACCCACAGCAACGATCTGTCTTAGAGGTGGATCTAGAAGCTTCAGGCCTCTGAAAGCAAGATCAGCTGGAGGAGCAGCAGCGAGCAGGCAGGTGGCTGTGGTGGACGAAGACCTCCTTCCCTCATTGAAGTGCACTTACAATCAGGAAGCTGCTTTTCAAGCTGGCCGTTGTGGCACGCCAAGTCGATTCCCCCTTTTACCCGTTTCTGTCAGATTCTCTCAGTTAGAGGGGCACTTTGTGCCCCTCACGCCCTATGCATCATGGCTAGGGCTCCACACCCCCATAGCCACCACGGGAAAGCAGACGGAGCTTCATTTCTGTCTCACACCTCACCAGTCATAGGAGTCTGTGGCCAAGATGCAGCCAGTTGCACCAGCGGAGGACGTGGGAGGCACAGAAAAGCCAGGTAACTCTCACAAAGCTGCATGGGTCCTCCAGGACCAGCAGGACCTACCAGCCAAGCAAGAGGATGAAACTCAGGAGTACACTCAGGGAGCAGAGATCTACAGGTTGGCGGTGATTTTGAACAAGGTCACTTTTCTGACCATACTGGCACTTTCAAGATGCTCTTGAGTTTGCAAACAAGGAAAAATGAAACCCTAGGAAGATGCTGGAGGTGAGAACCACAGAGGTTTTGGACATTTCAGCATTAGCAGAAGAAGGAACTAATATCATCACTGTCTCCTTGGTATTCTGGAACAATCTGATCTGAAGTTCCCGTCTCCTGGTCTGTATATCCAGGTTCCAAGACCGCCTCGAACCAAGGGTGAAGTAGGATCTCCGGAGCAGTGAGTCTTTCAGAGGGCTCCCGCCGCAGGAGGCTGCGGATGAGGCATCGGGCTTTGGGGGAGACATGGTCAGGAATACAGAACTGTCCACGTCGGATTTTGGAAAACAGAGTGCTAGGGTCTGAGTCATGGAAGGGATAGCGTCCCACCAGAAGGGTATAGAGCATCACTCCCAAACTCCACACGTCGGCTGATTTTCCAGAGTAAGTCCCTGTTGTGTTTAGGATCTCAGGGCTGACGTACGCCGGGCAGCCGTGCTTGTCTGAGAGTGCATCGTCCTCACCTTTGATGATGTGTGTGTCTTCCAGGCTTTCCAGCCGCAGCTGAGTCCTAGAGTAGGCAGGAGAAGAAGTCCCAAGTTAGAAATAGCAACACTCAGGCACAACAGAACATGTCAAGCCCCCCACCACAGCAATTCTTGCTCCCTTCTTGCATCAGTATAAAGAGGAGAAGAAATACTTGTAGTGCTGTTTTGGAGCAGTGAAGTTGCCTGGACTCCTGGATCTGTGTAATGGAAGAGCATCTACGTGCATCGGAAAGGCACTCAGCGATGCCTGCCTATTGATCAGGGTTTTTAACAACACGGGGGGCTCTCCGGGAACACCAGCATGTCACCTCCTATGGTGACAGGTTGCACCGCAGCTGCAGGGGGTTAACTGCCTACAATGCATTGTACATGCCACAATTTGTGGATCAGCCTTTGAGCAAACACATCCAGCAGCATGATTTTGCAAACTGCAAAGCCCAGCTCACTGCTGCACTTGTGGGGACCATCGACATTCCTGAGTTCTGCATTTATTTCCTCGGTTTATTTTGTAATTTATTCTTTTTGCCTTTCCGGAGGGTAGCACCGCACCTGCCACCTCCTGGGTGGAGATGGGTCCATCCCGACCTCCTATTTTGGGGGGAAAGAGGGGCTTTGCATCAGCAAGGAAGACATCAGCTCGCACTGGAAGGGCTCTGTGCTGCCTCGCAGCCCGCTAGGGTGTAAATGCGTTGGCTGCAGCCTGTCCTCAGCGTGACCTCGCCAAATACCCATTGGTTCTGCAAACGGAAAATATGACTCAACGAGAACCGTGGGCCCGGGATTGGCTGCGGGAGCCCTGAAACTGCACCTGTGCCGGAGTGCCTGAGTCTGCCTGCCATTGCTTAACCCTCTTCTTGCCAAATGGGATGCACATGACACTCGCCTGTGCAACGCGTTATTTCCAAATGAGCGAGACTGTGTGCAATGTAACATTTCAACAAATGTTTCATCTTCTTATGGGAGGGAAAAACTGCAATAGTTTCCTTCAAAGGAATTACTTTCTTTACATGTCAACATATGGTTCCTTCTGTTTAAGGGGGGTAGTGCTGCTTAATTTTCTTATCAGGTTTATAAACGATATCCTGAAAGCATTATCCCACTAAAAAAAAAAAAAAAAATGTTTTTTTCTGCTTCAGTAACATCACCTTCAGTTTCATCTGATTAAGCACAACTCCATTAGAGCTTTTACTTATTTTTTTCAGCTTACCATGGGATAAGCAGCTAATCAGAGTAAGTTTTGCTGATTAAAAATTATTTCTGTCTCTGTTATGTGTGGCAAGAGCTGCAAACACTCCAGGGAAATACTGAATTATTTCCCTAATCTAAATTTAACAACTAGATTCTGGATGTCATCTCTATAAACCTAGGCTTCAGGCTAAGTTTTACTTAAGTGCTCTTCTTCAGTGCAGGATTCCCAAAGCAATATTTAATCGTATCCCACCTTCCCTCCCGTGTGTGCCCACATCGATGGGCACAGAAAGCACCACCAACTGTAGAAGAGGAGGAATAAAAGCCTTGAAGGACACAGTCTTTCATTAGCAGTGTAACCCTGATCAGCAGGAGATTTTAGTGAGGAGACCCCTTCTGAGAACACCTCTCCCAGGCACAAGGAGGGATCAGAGATCTAGCTCCTCACACCTCCTACTCCCCCAGCCAGGTTGTTGTTCCCCCTCCCCTGCACATCACCTCAGCCTCCCTACTCTCCTTCTCTCTGCCTTTTATTCATTTCACAGTGAATGAGAGGCACACATGACATCTTCTGGCACTAATGAGCACCCGAACTATCGTCCCTTTGTCTGCCAGCGGGTTTCACTGAACTTCTGCTGAATGAGAGGAAGCTCCTGGTGAGCTTCCGCCCTTTCATCAGCCGGGATCTAAGAGTAAGTGCATACCAGTTAGATCTGTGACCTACTACACACACGTGATGGGGACCTATTCCGATTGCATGCAGGTGCTGTCCGGCTGACACGGCTGTTTCTACTCCCTGGGACACTTTGCATCTCTGGATGTGGCGTTCCTCCCTCCCCGCTCACCCCAGGGCTGGCTGGTGACAGCCGCTTACCTTTCTTCATTAGAGAAGACAAATTTCCTGAGCTTGAGGTCACCAAGTACAATGGCCGACTGGTGGCAGTGAGCGACAGCGGAGACGATCTGCTTGAACAGTCGGGCAGCCTCCTCTTCCCTCAGCCTCTTGCAGCTCCTCACGTAGGAGTGCATGTCCCCAAAGTCCTTTTCAAAGAAGACATAGGCCTTAGTGTCCCCAAGGATGACTTCAACAACCCCGGTGATGTTTCTGTGCGACGGCAGCTGAATGTAAGGCCGGATCTTGTCTTGGTAGTGTTTGAGGGGGAACACCTGTAAAGAGGAAATTAAATCAAATTTCATTTTCAAGGGCTTTGAAAGCAGCCACTCGCGTAGCAACTCTCCCCAAACAATGACGAGGGAGCTGGAGGGGAGCCAGGGCTCGACAGGAGTGCCGTTCAAAGCGGTTACCGAGACCCCTCCTGTTCGTTTTATATTGAAGGGGGGGGGAATAAAACAAACCATCGTTCCATAAACCTTTTGGGGAAGGTACTCCAAGGTAA
>VWZY01003859.1:103407-193888 GCA_013399075.1 Chloroceryle aenea | reverse complement strand
ACGTACAGCTTACTCATAGCCCATGCAAATCCCGACCGGCAGCAGGCCGGGCGTTTCTAACCGGGGAGCTGCTGGAGGATGGTTTTCAAGGCTCTCCCCGGTCAAGCGCTCAGAAGAAACCCCGGGAGGATCTCCCTCCCCACGTCCCCATCCGCGCCCGCGGAGCTCCGCGCTCACCTTGCAGCGCAGCTCCCGGCCGGAGCTAACNGGGTCCCAGCCTGGCTGCGTGGCCCGCTGGGGCGTGGGGCTCGGCGGGGACACCCCCACCGTGGTTCTCCATCCGGTCTGGAGCAAGGATATCTCTCTCATGTCCGACTCGAGTCTGCTGGGCGCTTGGCGGTCACCCCGTGCTTTCGGGTGCTGTCAAAACCCTCAGGCTTCCACCGTCTGCTTGTGAGCACACGGAAGGAAACCAAAAAGTTAAGCCCGGCTGATTCTGGAGAGAGAGAGAGCCCAGCACCATTCCCAGGAGCTTCTTCATGCATTTGCCATGGCTTCTCCCCAGGCCCAATTATTGCTTTTTGCTGATCACCAATTAACCGTTGTTCATCTCAACATTTGCATCATGAAGCCGTTGCTCAAAGCACCATTTGTTCACGAGTGTAGGTTTAAACGTGCACCATCAGAAATACTTCGCCCTGGGTGTTGCCCACGTTAGAACTATGTGCTCTCCGAAAAAGGAGAGCAATCAGCAGCCAGCAGCTGAAGTGACCCGTGACGAGTCGAGCTCAGCAGCCAGCACCAGGCTTAGAACTGTGGGTTTAAAGGAATAGTAAATAGATTTGCAGCTAGGAGTGTTGGTAAACAGAAGAAAAAGGAGAGAAAAGCAAACAAATAATCTGTGGAAAAAATGCAGACAGCTGTAGTTTTGACAAGAGTGCCTAAGAGGGAAACTCTCCATCTTTGCTGTTTACACATATGCAAATTTTCTGTAATTCCCCAATAGCACAGGGAGACTGCGTTTTGTTATTCTGTAGGATCAGTTCTTATTCCGTTTGAGTTTCCCTAGCCCGGGTCTGTTTAAGCAGCGGGGAGGGCCCAGGATGGGTCCCCCCCAGCTCCGAAGCCCATGATGCCACGTGTGCAGGTATTCGCTCAGATTCCTTATAAATAACTGCACGGCAAACCCATGCATGCCTTCAGATACTTTTAGTGTATTTTAAGAAACACATGAAACTCTTGTGCGGGATGACTCATAGCATAGCAGTCCCATTAATGCATTTAAACATAAAATGCATATGCCATAAAGGGATATCCCAGGGCCTGCATTTTCCTTTTTTTTTTTTTTCCCAGAAATACAATTCCGTTAATGTCTGCAGATTGTTTCTGAGCAATTCACCAAAGCTCTCAAAACACACTATTTTATTTTGTTCCTCTCATAAATAAAACATGTGCAAGTGTCCATTAGACCTTTATTTTACTTTTCCCTTCCTGGAAGTTCTGTGATTGGGATGCTGCTGCCAGCTGAATGTAGCTGGTAGGATGCTGCCTGTGTGGGCTGCTTCCTACATCTGAGACAGTGCAAGGTAGGGGGTTATCAGTGCTTTTGGGGACTGGGGAAATGTGTAGACACATTAAAATAGCAATGGGCCTACATAAACATACTCACAGACATTACTATCATATAGCAGTATCCCCTCTCTCAGACTGAGATGCTGTGTAAGTAGGAGCAACAATGTCAGTGTAAAAACCAAGTAGTCCACCTGGGGTAAGTACCTTTGGTCCTCATCCTCCTGAAGATCCCCCTTTCTCAGCTCCCATGCTAGCTCACTGTCCTTGTTGAGGAGGAGGGCCATATCAAGGACCCATTTGTACATATGTATTTGGAAACCATATCCCTCACCTTCCCAGCCTCCCACCCATTTAAAGCCTCTTGAGTCCTCATCTGATCACCTCATGCTGGCCCTATGCCACCAGGACCAGCACAGATGCTTGTTTCAGGCTACTGAAAGCTAAATGGGGGATGGCACCTATTGGTTCTTAAGAAAGGCAAAAATACCGCCTTGTCATCCTGTCTCCAAAAAAAGCAACATCGGGGTGAGAGTTGAGCAGAGCACAGAAGTATACACAAAGTTACACCCCACAGTCCTACTGCAGGCTCCCTGTGTCTGGACAGCCTTTTCTCACATGGATTCGCCACAATTCACACTCCGTGGGGGGTTCTCTGCCAAGTGGAGCACAGAAACTTGGCCGCAGTCACAAAGACCAGGAAAAGATAACCCTGGGGCAATTCATCCCAGAAGTGCTGGTGGGTACTCTCTCCCAGATGACTGTATAGACCAAACTTCAGTTGTTTACATGTGGCTGAGGTGAACCCAAGCTTCTATCTCCCAGGTGTCAGGTCTTTGCAAAGTGTGGGCAGTTCTTGACAGCAGGAAAACTTCATTGATTCCTTAAAATGCCTAGCATGCTTTCATTAATGTCATGAATAAATATATAGTAACAATTACTTATCAAATTAATAATGCTGACTACCTTATTCTCAGTCTTGTGTTTTGGGTATGGAACATAAGAAAAGGTCCACATCCAGACTCCTCTCCATTCCTACCAAACTCATTCCAACATGCAGAACAGAGAAGTGATTCCCACTTTGGGTTTTCCATTTTGTTTTGTTTTGTTTTTTTTTTTAATCTAATTTTGGCCAAGGCCCAAAAAGGAAAAAAAAAAAAAAAGGACTCCATGGGTGGTGTCTGATGATCTGCACGGCATGGTGCTTCTCAGAGAGCTGAAACTTGTCTTCCTTACCCATCTCCACCAGTGCTTGCATGCAATCCTGGTTTTCTCATAAAACAGTACAGAGAACAGGAAGAACTCCAGGGAGATGTTTATGAAGAGCAGAAGAACTGTTGCAACATGTCAGTATTAGAAGATTTTTACAGAATATGGGGCTACCACACTTGCTATAATGGTCTCTCATTCATTGCAGGTCATGCCATAGGCTTTTAAGTATCCAGGCATATCTCCTGCATTAGTCTCCTCCAGAAATCAAAAGCTACTGGGGGCCCAGTACCAGTGAGGGAGGGCAGGGATGGTCTCTGGGAGTACAGATCAGTGGTCTTTGTGCTTGGCAAAGGACAACAGTGTGCAACAGGCACCTTCCAAATGCTAAAGAAGTCTGATGAGATCTCAAAGGACATTACAAAATCATAACAAAAAGGTATGCCCTGCATTGGAAAAGGATGGTCAAAGCAAGTAGGACTGCTTGCTGTCTCCTCTCTTCCTGAAGCCACAGCTGCTAGGTGAAGAGCTGGGACTGAAGTAGAAAGAAGATCCTGTGGGATGTATGTCACAGATCTGGCACATCCCAGCAAGGGAAGAGTCTTGCCCAGCACACATTTTCCAGAGCTGTGGAAAGCTGAATATTGCTTATTTTATTTTATTTTATTTTATCAGACAAGCAGAACTATTGCATCTACTAGATGAAGATTTAAGAATCCAGGATTTCTGGTAGTCAGGTATTGACATTCCATTTTCCTGGCAGGTTATTTTATTTAAGGGTATTTTTGTTTCACGGCATTCAAGCATCTACCTGTCTTGCCCTCAGCCAGTGCCTACACTCACCTGATCAGCTGCATTTCCTTAGATGCACACAAAATTATCTCCACTGCTCCAGTTCTCTGACCCTTTATCTTTGTAACTAGAACAGCCAGAGGCAATGAGAATTGTGTAAGCATCTCCCCACTTCCCCAGTGCTTGGGACAGGTCTGGTAACTTTGCTAGTTAGTCTCATGGAATACATAAAGTAAATCTCTGTTAGATTAGGCCACTTATAAATAAACTGGCTGCTTGCTTTGGGAATAAATTTAGAAGTCATTATTTTAGTTATTGGATGAGAGAGGTATGACACACAAATACTTCAGCTAATATTAAACTATCAAGCAAATGATGAAAAATAAATATTTTACAAGCTATCTCAAGCCACATAATGAAACTTAAAAAATACTGCTAGATTGAAAGCCAGCCATTTAAACCCAGCAGGTCATTCATAATCTATGAGTGTACAGAATCACACTGCAGAGACAGGGCTCAAGGAGTAGTGTGGCCAGGTGATGAAGAACTTAAAAGTAATGGAGTTTTTTATAGAAGAAATGGCATCTGTGATAAACCTGAAACCATCCTCAGACACTGTGGAACTCAGCGGTAGATTTACTGTTAAGATGATGAGCATGACGAGCATGTAGTGATATCAAACGAAGTACAATGTAATGATGTTCAGATGTCTCCCTTCAAGCCCACACAGAAGCTGTTCTGAGGGTTGTTGTTGCAAGGAGCTCTAAGTAATTCCCTTTTGATAAGCCAGTTGTTATCAAGTCCAAGGACTCCCATGGGCAGCACCTCCTGACTTTGTTCCTTTGCGGGCTAAAGAGCATGAAGCCGCCTTCTGTTGCTTGAAAGATGTGTGAAGGTTCAGGTTTTAAACCTCAAATCCTGTTTTTACTTCAGAAGTTGATTGCACAAGTGGGCAGTGAATGAGTGTCTCCCCATTTCCCTTGCGGTCAGAGAAGATCCTATTCATACTGAGTTTACAAGCAAACACTTCCTTTGGTAAGCTTCCCATGCAATTCAGTTCAAGTGAGTGTTTCAAGCACTGTCTTCGGGTCTGGACTAACATCACAATAAGTGAGCGAGGCAGGCTCTCTCCTCAGTCCACCACAGCATTGTCTGCAGCATTCTGAAATGATGAGACAGAAATGTGTTTTCTGTACACCTCTGAGCATTGCCGTGACCATGTTTGTGTTTGAAATAGTATGTATTAACAGTAAGTACTTTATGACCAGAAAATAAACCATTATTTATAGAAAAATTGGAACTTGCAGTTCATACCAGTCTGTACTTGTAGTGAGAAGCCATCAGCTTAAGGCTTTGGCTGTAGCAAGAGACAGAAAGACCTGTGCTTGGGGTATTCTAACATTTTCCACTCTGAGAAGTCCCTTTCTAGGTGCATCTTTTTCACTATATAGCAGAGCACTATTCATTATGGAAATGTTCAGTTAATGGACCACACAGTACCTCAGGATACATATGTGGAGATTTTATGTGGAGATTTTAAGGGAAGGTGATTATAATTCAATTGAAACAGTGGCGGAAATTCATCATGTTGCACAGTGAATTCTAAGCTAGTTTTGGCCACAGTACTAGAGCTATTCTTGAGAAAAATGTCATGAGGTACTTGTGACCACAGGTAGGTAAGACCTTTGTCATCAGCCACTCATGGGGAAACATGAGTACATCCAAGAGGACATTGTCTAAAATAAGACAGTGTGTTGGCCTTGGCTGTTGAGTCATCGGTATCACTTCCTGCAGCCCCTGCTTTTGCTCTGGGTATTTCTCAAGGGAGCACTGACTTAGCCTAGTCTTTTTGATTCTTCTAGAATGAATAAGATTACAGCTCCAGAACAGTAATGATGAATATGTCCTTGATTCAGAGGAATGTGCGCTCATTTTAGCAAAAGTGTGCTAAATCTTCCATGAGATGCCTGCCTGATTAGTTTTTATCTTTACACATCATGGCTCCACTGATTTGAAAACTTCAGAGTCTCTAGTTATAAAATGGAGAATTCTGCTGCACAGGGAGAATCTGTTCAAGTGAGAGCACTGTGCTAATGGCTTGTGCCTCAGGGTACCACTGAAAGCTGTTGCATATGGATCTTTCTTGCCTTTTCTTTATTTTAATGTTTTAGTAGACATTTTTTTAATCACTCAAAACGCACTAAGTGGAAATTCTAATTCTCTGTCAGAGACAGATTTTCACCAGGTTTCAGTGACAGACCCTTCTCAGCTACACTGAAGTTTGCTGCATTTGTAAAGCACTCCTTATGGATAAGGAAAAAAAAATCGAAACAAACAAACAAACCACCTCCTATCTGAGTTTCTTTCCTTTAATATTGTTGCAAAATTTCTGATGTCAAACAATGAAACACAAATTACCCTGTGAACTGTTAACGTATGCCTGTTTACGTATGATATCTTATAGCCAAAAGAGATTAAGATTTGAAGGTTTAACTGCTGTTGAGTTTCCACTTCAATGAATCATACAGATCAGCTTATTCATCACAGAAACTTGTTTTTATTCTTTAACTCTCTCAAGCTATGGGGGAGACGGGACACATGGGAGCAGAGAGGTGACAGCTGTATAACAAACCCCAAAGTTTGCAAATGAAAGAGCAAAGAGCTGCCAGTAACTACAGGCACCCCCATAAATCACGACCAGTGTACAACTTCCATCAGATCAGTTGATAGGCACAAAAGCCTTCCTCAATTGCCAAGCAAGTCTGTCCTTCCACCTAGTAAAGTGCCAGCTGCAATTCATGCTGATGACCAAGTCTGTAATCTTTCAATTTCAGAAGGAAATTACTTGTAAGAACCAACAACAAGAGAAAACCAGTCATGAAAAATCAATAGGATGGCTTAAATGACAAATTCGGAGGAAAAAAAAAAAATCTCTCATTGTAGTAGGATTCCTTGGATGCTATGATACAGTTTAAATTCAGAAATGCCAAGCTTTTTGTGAAGAACTTGATTGATTTCAGTAAACACAGGCACTCTTCTCTAGCAGTTGAATCTATGTGGTGCATCACTGATTTTGATGTGACTCATGCACTCTTGTCAGCAATCTTGACATAAGTGCACGAGTCTTTCTCTTTTTCTGGATAATATGGCTGTGGCCATACTTGAAAAGAGGTCTCTGATGATAAAAGAAAGAAATTTATCTCTGTTTAACTACACATGCCTCTTCGCCTGGTATGTGATTATTACTAAAGCTAAGCAGGTAAGTGCTGCCACAAATCAGTCCATTTCTTTCAGCTGCAGACTGAGAAGGATTTCAGAGTTGAGGCTGCACCTGCCCTTGCCGTTCAGGCTCTGACTCACTGGTGCTGCCTGGCTCAGAGTAACAAAGGTGAGAAGGAAGATCATATATTTTAAAGCAAGAACATTCAAAAATACCTTTCCACTTAGAGTGGCAATGAGTGAATGCTTGACTATTTGTTCTCCTCATTCCAAGTGTTGCTTCAGGTTTGTTTTTTTTCTATCCAGCTGCATCATCTTACAGGCAGTTCATGCTGTTACCCATGGATTAGCTAACAGGAGACAGACCAAGTGCAGCTTCCACTAGGGCCACCAGCACTGCACTGGGTCACACCTCTCTCTTTAAGGTACAACAACAAGGTGTAACCAAGACAGTAATCTCCTGTACAGCATTACTCACTGGAACATGAGGGTAATGACCGTATCAGGAACTGTAGCTATCAAAGGGTATACTGGTACAAACACCACAGGTAGCAAACCAAACCTGCTGCCACCAGTTTGTTGGCATGAATTAATCTGGGTATAATTCAGCATTTATAATGTTATGTGTTACTGGAAGGCACACTCAAGCATCTAGACACCTACATGAACTAACTCTGAGGTGTGACACGCTGGCCATGTAAACTGCATGTTCATCTTTGCATCTGAAAACTTGGGAGACTGGTTACCCCCAGGGATTGAAGTAGGTCCATGAGAACAATGTTAATGCACCTCTGTCAGAAACTGCAGAGATTTTTTTTAACCAACGCAAGTTTCTGTTTCAGAGTGTTCTACTTATAGATGGAGTAAATTTAACCACAAACTTAAAGATGAAACAAAAAGCAATGAACAGTTTAGGACATTACCCCCCATTTTTTTATTATTATTTTTTGACAAATGCTATAGTTGACATCCTTCCTTGTGGTAGTTAATGGAAAATTGGTGACCCATCCTAAAAACCTGAGGTTTGAGACCTGAGATGTCTTAAACAGGACCTGATTTTTGCACATTGAAATACAAACAAGTACATACTGCTCAACCATCCCCCATCTCTTTCAGCTGTCTCAGCTGGGTTTCCACAGACAGAAGCACTCGTGATCACTGCTGAGTTTTTAAAAGATGGACCTTTGGGGTTAGACCACATTATGAAAATTACCCAGCTAATTCCCATGAAGTGTTTTGAACACAAAAGCTCAGTGCAAATAATAATGGTTCCATTCCCTTTTTTAGCTATGAAATCAGCTTGCAGATTAATATTCTTCAATTACAAAATAACAATTTCAGTCTGAAGTGGTTTGCGCTCTTAAATGCAATTAGGGTTAATAATGGTCTATGAAAGAAAAGCTGTTAGCAAACAGAAACCCAGAGTGAAAATCTTAGTGTTTAGATACTGTAGCTACATTTTACACTAAATATCAGTTTGTAAATTCAGAAAAATGACCTAGGAAAATACCATCTAACACACTAGGAATCCTAAAGCTCAAAGAAACCTTGTTTTTCTGTTTCACATATGCCAAAAAATAATTGCCATCTGATCATCAAGGTAACTTCTCTTACTATGGCTATTTCTCATTCATATATGTAGTGCCTTATCTGCTAGATGTGTTCATATCAATTTAGGTAGTAAATACAGAGTGTAACAAAGTTTACGTCCTTTTTTGGATCTATGCCCCATTGCATTGATATCTGAAGCCTATATAAAATGAGATTAACTGCTTTTCAACTCAAGGCATATGGTTACAATATATTTGTATTACCTCCAAATTAGTTATTAGAATGCTTTTGTAAATAATTGTAGTCTCCTAGCCTACAGTATTAAGGTAAAGCCCTCTGGGACTTCTAAAGGCAAAAAGCCTAAAAAAAAAGCTTCTGAATCTCAAAAGAAAAGCTTAAGTTAGGGCAGAGTGTTCAAAAATTATAAGAATAAGGCCAAGATTGTTACCACTCAAAGCTGAGTGGTAAATTTGTGTGTCCACAGGTAAGGTATAGATGTGCAGCACTTCCTGCATATTAAGCTCTATTAAGGTTTCCTGAGGTTTGTATTGAAACACAGATGCAATCCCAAACAGGGTAAATCCTTGGTCAGAGTGCCCTAGTATTCCTAGCAGTTACAGGCAGTAACAGAACTATCTGCAATATTGAGCAAAGCACTTACTACTACGTGCCAGCAGGACCTCCATCTCTAGCAAACAGGCTGAAAAAGTTCACACACTGACAAGGAAGGTTAAATGCTGCAAAATGAATTTTATTTATCAAATGCAAGCTTTTATTATTTCTGGAAGGTTAAAAAAACCCAAACAACTTCAACTGGGATGCCTTATATTCAGCAGCTTAAAAATGCTTTTGGTTACAGCTGAGACCTTCAACTATAAATGAAACACTTTAAATCACAATCAGTTACACAACCTACTTACAATCAGCAGCTTATCTCACAAGACCTCTAACAAATTTTCGTTGTGGCAGCAGCTGACTTCTCCAGTGTTGACCAGCTTTGTTTATTCTGACTGTCAATCGCTCTTTTAAGTGCTTCATCTGGCAGAAGATCCGATCTTTTTACATCAGCATGGCTACAGCCAATTTTAGGGCATCTGTTAGAAAGAAAAGAGAGACTCCATTAAATCAGAAGAATTGTATTTGTTAGATATAGAGTTTTACATAACATCTGCTAGTTTATTGTATTTATCTGGGTTTCACACTCTGTCAGTTCCTTGTTGCCTCTCTTCATCAGCTCTCTGTGGGGAAAAATAAATCCATTTATCTAAACTGGTGGGAATCAACAGCTGAAGGAATCACAGCAAGAGATGAAGCCTCTCACCTGCAAATCACTCTCCTGCTTCATGTACACAAGGTGCCTGCATCAGTAATGGCACTATCATTGCATGGACATGCTTCTGTGTTCCTTCCTCTCTTTGCAGGTACCTCTCTTACCTTATTAATCTGCAGTGTAAAGGTAGAATCTTCACTGATAGATAAATAGGGAAATCTATTCTAGGTAAATAGATAAAAGAGAATGAGACTTGTGAAGGTTGACTGGTGAATCAGTGGACTACCTAGCTAGTGTAAAAATGTACCTGGCCTTTTATCAACTGAGAAAGCACAGAAAGGAGAGACAAGATCACACTAACAGCCTCTAAATTATAATCAAATACAAAATGTCTTAAAACTACTTGAAACAGCCAGATGAAGACAGTAGAGTGAAAGATATAAAGGGACCAAAGGTCATTTTCCTTTGTCAATGGCCCAAATATACACAGATGATACCTGTAGTCTGAATTTCTCCTCTGTTAGGAGTAACTTTTGTCCGAGTTGCTGAACTTATTTACACTCAGTAGTCATAGCTTTTACTCCAGATTTGTCCACATCTTACTGTGTTTGTCATGGATAAGTCACTTAATTTATCTGTGTCTCAGTTTTCCCATTTATCACTTTATTAGTGCAATAGCTTGCTAGATTAATGAATAACAAGTGCTCAGAAACTTCCCACATTTCCTGTAAGCATGAAGTATTAGTATGTCCTTCCAGGCAGTGGAAAATAGTGAGCAAACCAAGACATGTAAGAGTTGCCTAAAGCAGCCTACGGTGAGTCTATCAGCAAAGCTGGCGGCTGTGCGTACATCAGCTGAAGAGCTGACATTCAGGCGATGCACTGCCAAGTCCATCGAAGGGATCCCCTGGATTCAAACTGGAAAGGATGTGTGATGAAACAGCCACTTATGTAACTCCTGAGTGAGCAACAGCTTTGATTTCAGAGTCAGGATGGAGAGGATTCCCCTAACCACGACTCTATCAAGACACCTGCTCCCACTTAATATTGCTGGCAGGAGCAGTCAAGTAGCAACACCATGAGAACAGGGTATTCAGATGGGGAACCTGGTACAACTGCTGGCCTGTCTGCCCACCACAGCAGACGATGGTTTTTCAAATCTGACTGCATTGTCATGAGAACAGTTAAAATTATAGCAGGTTAGTGAGATTGGGCAGAGAAAACCAAGCAGTCCATCTTAGCTAAACAGAAGGTGATTTATTGCTGTGCTTGCACTTATCTAGCATAGTGGAATAACTACTGTAAAAATTGTAAGGTTACAAGCTAAAAGCCCCAATTAAGAACTGCCAGGATTCAGACTGCACAAATAACTTCAGTTTGGGTACAAGATAGCTTTTAAAGCTAAATGCTGTACAGACTACATGATTTTCTTTTACTCTACAGTTTCTTTAAGTCTTTAATTTCTTAAAAGATAAAAAAAATAAAAATTCAATCATGTGACCCAAGTTTTTCAGCAGTGCTGAAACTTTTGCTACACCACAACAATTTCTACTATCATGACATTTTCCTGATGGATTTAACAACAGAGAGAATTATTTAGATATAAACAACCTATATTCAGTTCCGTATTAGAGAAGGTATGTTGGTTCTGGTTTTGGGCTGTTGAGCACATGCTTCCTAGGCTGTCTCTATCCTCCAGAACACTCACTTTCTTCTCACCAACTTGTGAGCTATTTCCCAATTCCTGTTCTTTTTTTCCAGACAAGTTTCTGTCCATCTGTGTTGCTGGTTTTGTTGTTATTCCTAATATATTGCACCCACTCCACTTTTTCTTCCTAGACCTCACAAAACTTCTGTCTTGTTCTTCAAGCTGTCTTGAAGTAATGGCTGGACATCCGGACATTACCCCCCATTCATAGCAGTGCTTTCCTGTAGCCAGGAATGAGTGTGGAATAGAAAGTTCCACTCCACCTTTGTATCCCCATGGCAGAGTATGTATGGTCTAACAGAAATGCAAGAGCAACAGATGAAGAAAGTAAGCTGCCTGTGGCATTGGCTTTGGGGAAATCAGGTTGCTAGTCTCCAATACACCTTCCTGAGCATGTACAAATGATGCTTTTATTAAAAAGCCTACAACTGGTAAGTTTCTATGAGGCCAACTAACCCCAAAGTATGAGGCTTCAGCACATACAGTGTTAAAACAAATATGAAATTAATTATGAAATATTATGTCCTCTAAACTTACTCAAAAAAAGTGTTTGAGCCCTCTTTCTTCTCTCTTTTTTAGAAAATAAAATAAAACCATCCTAAATTTGAAACTTGCCAGGGAGAATTTCAGGTTTAAAAATGCAACTGTTAACATCTTTACATTCACAAAATATGTCCCGTGACAAGCTGCTTTGATAACATAAGGTAAGAATTGCTTCATTGCATTGTAGTAGAAACTGCACAATCCTGTTTGATCATTCTTAAAGCTCTGAGTTGTTCTCTTTTAATCTTTCTCAGTTGTACCGGAATATAACAGTAAAAGAGGGTGCACAAGGAGATTATTTTTTTTTTTCCATTAACTTCAAGACTTGCTAAATAAGCAGTGGGAATAAACTGAGTAACAAAATTTTAGGAAGCTGAAGTTTCTCTTTGTTGTTCATGTCTGTGCAAAATCTCTTGGCTTCTGTTGTGCAGGTACCACAAGTAGATGTAACTTCCACACACAGTTCCTGAATATTCCTTACACATTGTTTTCATTAAAAAGAAAAGCTCCTTCACGTGTGCAATACTAATGAGGAGACTGTGACTAGGGCAGGCACTGAAGTATTACTTCCTGCAGCCCTGCCAATCCAAATACATATCCTAGAACAAGCGGAGTAAATTTCCACTTACACAGCAAGGCAAACAGCACATTCTTGTTACTTACTTGACTTTTTTCTTTTGCTGCTTTCGAGTCTGGATAATTTTTAGAATGGCATCTTCTTCATAAGTATGTCCACAGACTTTGTTTCGAACTGGCCTCTTCATTTCCATCTGTAATCAATGAGATTTGATTTAAATTAACTGATAATGGTCATGAAAATGCTTCTTATGTGATTTCATGCAAACCAGCAGGAAGTGTGTTTGCCATTCACACATGGCATTCCACACAAATTATGGGGTTAGGCCCTGCATGGTAAAATGCATTCCTACTTACATGGGCTTTTTTCCCAAGCAATGTTGCTCTTCTCTGATAATGCTTCTAACTTATTACTGCCTGATTTTTAACAAGTGTTGCAGATTTGTAATAAACAATCCAATGAAGAATATGAAATAACTATTTCCCAATCAAATATAGTAGTAGTGATAGCATACCTGTGTAATAGGACAAATAAAGTTCATCTGACTCTGAGTCACAGCTATATCTTCATCGATTTGTTCAATGCCCTCGTTATCATTATCTGATTGATGACGAACTGTAATGGGAAATGATAATTTTCTTTTAATATTTAATGTAGATAGCTAATACTTAAAATAAGCAAATAAACCCCATCATTTGCCAAGCATTACCTCACAGTGCTACCTACGATGCCACCACGTATTTCTGTACTGAATAAGATACTACCAAAAAATACTATAGTCTCTGGTAGAAAATGTGGATCTTTAAATGGTAACCACTTTTTGTGTTTGTGTTTGCGGCTATTTATAGCCAATGCTAGAAAGGAGGACTGGGAAGGAAAGCCAGCTGGCCTGATTATATCCAAAGCCTTTGGTATTCTCTGCTCAAGCTCACCAACAACCAGTACCGTGCAGATGAGTCCCCAAAATATAACAAAGGATGAAACAGAGCTTTTGCAGATTTAGCAGCCCACACCTCAAGATTAGCTTGTGTTTGAACGTCATAAGTGGGCTGACTATAAAGCCTGTATACACAGTATATACTGAAGTAACCTTAAGGAGAAGGGGCAGAATGAAATACGGAAATCTGACAGAAAACACCTGATGGCCCAATGCCAGGGAGTGAGGGGCAGACAAATGAAGAAATCCATCTTGAGCTAGAGAAGATGCAGGTCCCCACCTTCACCAGAAGAAGGCAAGGTGTAAACAACTCTGCATATCTAGGGTCACACCAGCCCAGGGTTACATAATGAAACTAGGTAGCCAGAGTCAAAAGTTGAGACACAGGAGCAGCTAAGGAGGATAATATATATTGCTAAGTATAACCCTTATAAATGTATACATTTTTTTTTATCTTTTCCTAACTTTGCTCTGTTATTGGGAACCTAGGCTTTTAGTTGAATGCATTTATTTATCTTTAAATCTTATCTGGTAATAACAGCAAACTTAACAGTTGTCATAACTTTCCATTCCTTTGGGGTAGTTCTGCAGTGTTTTTGCAGTAATGCCCTGGGGTGTAGTCCTCAAGGTGTTTTAAGCTGAACAGAACTTTCTTCTCTCTAGCTGCACAAGCCAGTTCGCAATGTAGTAAGACAGAGTTTGGAGAGGATGAAAAAACCCTTTGGTGGTCTGTGTTGGCTTTGACTGACAAGGGGGCAGTGAGAAACAAGTTAACATAGAGGGTTTAGAGCTGCTTCATGATTTGCCTTCTATGAAGTCTCAGCCTTGGTCCCCATTGCTGCTATTGCACACTATCAGCCTATCTTTGCATCTCTGGTATTCAGTCTTCCACATCTGTTAAAGACCAGTGTTTCCTAACTTATGGTCAGTCCTGCATGCCTGTATAATACCATCACCTTCAGGATGATAACAGCAGACATCACTCTTGGAGCAATCACAATCTCTCACGCCCAGTCTGGACTGAGCACACTGCCTTGTGAGGCAGCACATCACTGCTTGAGGTACTCTTGGCATCAGTACTGCACCCATCACCCCAGCACAGCATGTCTTGGTACGTTGCGATTATCTGTGTATTTTTCCTTCCTCCTTTCCAGAGCTTGCCCTTCTCTCCGTTCCAATATACCAAGAATTTTCCAAGCTTTCAGGAACATTTCTGACCCAGGTACACACACCTGCCAACACTCGGGCAATACGCAGGCAAGCATCAAGTGAATTTCTATTTCTGTTACTCAGGCCTCATTCAACCAATAGGGTGTGGAAGCAGCAGGAAAAGGAGCTCAAATGTCCAATGCAAGTAAAAATTTTAACGCTTTCATCTTCAAGAAAATTAACACACAATTACTAGATACTGGCACCCTAAGAAAAGTAAGCACTTGCAAATCAGAATGAAATAGTGGGTACAATTTAACTGGAAGTACTGAAACTGCAATGGTATAGACGTCAGAAAAAGACTACTTGCATTAGTTATAATTTTTCAGAAAGGGAAACTTGCCACTATTATTCTTAGCTTGCTCATATAAAAGGCTTATTCATAAACACACTGTATTTTGAAGAAAATACAACTGGGGGGGTGGACTTGGAAAGTTGTAAGGAAGCCTTTTAAGTACAAAGCAATGGATGAAATCCATACTGATTTCTTTCCTATGAGCAATGCCAATAAAAAGCAAGAGATTCAGAATTTCCTTAAATTCACATATCTGCAAATTTTGACATATTGCAGCTCTAATCTTTTCTGCTGAAAACATCTGGAAACTGTCATTTTTCTATGCTGTACTTTGTTTCAACTCACGAACTTGGCGTGTCGTTCCAGTGTACCCGTCAGTCAATGAAGTTAGAATGCAGCATTACTAACAAGGTCTAGGAACAGATGATCGTTTACAAAGGACTGTGTGGGGTTTTTTATATCAATATGTAGATGCCAAGGAAGACTAGTGAAGTTTTACAACATGGGGCTTGTGCCTGTGGTTTTACTTTTAAAATTCACACTCCAAGTATAAGCATGTAAGTGTTAACCTTGCACAGCACCTTCTGACTTTGCTAAGGAGTCATCACTTCTGTGTGTGCTTGATTAGGTACAGACACAAGAATTTAGCAGTTAACCCTTCAGGTTGGACTTCATTTGCAATGATTTTCTATACAGTCTACCACGACTGGGCCCTGGCTATCACAGGACAAATTCATAATTATTTTAAATACTTCCTTTTCATATGCAGCTAATATTTTTAATACTAAATATGCAAGACTGGGATGATGCAAGTGACACCTCAAACATGTTCATAGCAAATTAACATAAATCAGAAAAATCCCCCCCGAGATTTGCTGTTACTGCTTGAAGTTTTAGATTACAAAAGGAGAGAGGAGAATAACTTCTTTCAATTACAGTAAATTTTGTAGAGATTACACAAGACACACGTGCATCCTGAACTGGTCAGTAAGATGCTCTAAACCATAGTTCTATACCTGTAAACTCACACTTGAAGATGTTTTATTAAGGTCAAAGGATTTTTTTACAAAATGAAATGTATAAAAGTTTGGAGGATCTAACTTGCAAGTCTGACTACTCTATAGAAAGAAGAAGTCAAAACAGTGGGTCATATGTATTTCAGCTAAGTCAGGCTACATTTTTGTAAAATTGAGTTTTCCTTGCAAATTAAAACCAGATGCAGAAAACACTAAGTCATTATTCCTGAAATTCAGATGTTGTCTTAAGTAAAAGAAGTACATATATCTATTTTGGTAGTCTGAGAGATCACACTTTAAGAGCCTTAAAAGTTTCTAGTTTTCCATTCCAGCCAACTGAAACCTGTTATGAGTATTAGTAATACATTTTCTATCTGTCTATCTTAGCAATGATGTTTACATCTAATTAGTGCCCACTGTTGTAATAAAACTGCATTCTCGTAAAGGTATCTATTTTGGGTAACACATCATAATGAATTTTGCAACTGCCAACTGTTTTTTACTTATTCAATTTTAATTAAAAGCTGGTAGTACTTTATATCTCTGTCACTTTCATCTCTTGATAAAAATGTGACTAATATGCCTTAGCTCATTTTTTACCTACTCTGCTGAAAGACAGTGAGAACTTTTAAGCCAACTTGTAAAATTATGGGAGCCATAGTGCAGAGACATTAACGATTATATTGTGAACTACATTAAGCATGGATAGTATACATATTAAAAAAGCATTGGAGGAAGGATCCTCTCTGTTGTGATTGTCAGTTCTATGGCAGACAGACCGCTGCCCGCTCACGGCTTCCAGTGCCAACAACATCCTCTACCCAACTCCTGTTTCTCTAACCTGGCACTGAGTGAGTCCATGTTGCAAAGTAAACCAAATTGATTTCTTTCCTTTTGTGCTGCACTGTTCTGCCTTCTCACCTGCCATCAGTCAGGCACTAATCCCGGAAATCAAAGGGTAATGTTAAGCATGCGGGATTGAGTCTTTGTAAGCCTGAGCCACTAGACAGACAAGGTCTTGGCTCCCAAGAGGGTCTATTGTACTGCTGACTCTATAGAAATAACAGCAACTCATCCAGGCTGGGAAAAATCCTATCTCAGAGAGCTCCAAGAAAAACATTAATGTTATGAGGGCAAGTCAAATGCCAAGTGTTCCTGCCAGCAGGACATAGAAAATAATGAAAGGAGGGGGAGGTGATGGACATGATCACATCCAAGAGTTATATTCTCAGAGTCCAGGGCACTGCTAGCATGGCATGAAGAAGGTCTGAGGACAAGTCTAAAGGAAAAAATGAGCCCAAAGGAAAAAAATGAGCCCAAACAATTCCTTCCAAAACACACCGCTGAGACCACCATGGGCAATGCTTCAGAGTGGATCAGCATGCCCATTAGTGCTCTGCATTTGGGTTAGACTCTTCAGAACTGGAGAAGCCAGAGTCTAACCCACAGCCAGAACTGCCCAGTGTCCTGCCCTGGGACAGATCCACAGTAAATGCTGTAGGAGTGATAGAGGAGGGGAAGCACAAAGCAATACCTCCCTGGCAAACTTTCCCAGTCTCTAGCAATTTGTGGCCAAGGACTTCCTGAGTCAGAGGTAATATCTTTGTATTTAATAAGCCCTAGAGATTTCCTCCAATGAATTTGTCTAAACTTGGAGAGGGGAATTTGGGCCTGGACTCTTTCTTCAGCTTGATTAGAGACAGTTATCTTTGCTATAAAGGTTAGCAACAGTTTAATTTTCATTGAAACTTACCGCAGAGGCTGCAGGTTATAGTTTAATTTGATTTTTAAGAGGGAAAATAAGGTGTGCAAGCTACAGCTGCACTCAGACAGTTCAAAGGCTTTCTGCTTTTGCCAGAGGCATGTGATAGTTTAAATTGCCTACCAAGCCAAACAAGGCTTTGCATTAAAGTACATTACAGTTTGATTACTTGCTGGTGTTGCAATACACAGGTTGATCTAAAGAAGGTGGCTTCTAACATGTTGCTCCAGATTGCAATTGCAAATTTACTCGCTCCTGCCTAGGCCAAGTAATTTGCTGGTAATTTTCTGACAAGTCCCTCTGTGTGCCCTGTTTTACACATACTTGTGTAAGAAGGACATAGACATACATTTGGTGAATACAATATAAAATGGCAATCCTGTAAATATAAGGCATTCTGATTTTCCTGGAGTGTGAAAGACAAATTAGATGAACAAATTAGCAAATTGTTAGTTCCTTTACCTAATAAGAACAGGGAAGGAAAAGACAGTACCCTGCACCAAGCAACAATCTTCTAAACATTCCTTTAATGACATCAAATTTGCAGCACTTGCATATTCTACAGTATTTTGTCTTGCTAAGCTACAGGCCTTTTAAAATATACTATTCCCAATGGAAATACTGTTCCTGTTTTATCCTTTCACTACAGGGTAGAGCTGATTGATGCCAGTTTTCCAGAATGACCTTAAAATGAAGAGAGACTGTGATTTGATAAAAACATCATGGGGCACTCATAGAAATATAAGTGAAGGAGGCAGAAAGACACTTGAAGCTAGATAAAATTTGCTGTTTAATGTATTAATAACCAAAATGTGACTACAAGTCCCACCTAACAATAAACCAAAACAAACTCCAGAGGTGCCCTGTGAAACCTTCAACTCATAAGCTGTTCTGAGAAGACATCATTTTTGCCTCTAGATTTTGGAAAATTCACTGTTGTGCAGTGGGAGCTGTGGGAGCTGTGTCCCTAGAAATGTGAACAGAAAGGGTATCTTTGATTATAAACATGCAACCCAAACAGTCTGGTAGGCAAACACACAGAGGCAGCTTTTTTGCTCCCTCTGTTACTGAAAAAAACCATGAGAAATCCACACTTCAAAGTCTGTGTGTGACATTTTAAACAGCAGTATCCTCATCACTGCAGTCTGGACTTGATCTGAAGCTGGGGGAGATGAAGATTACCTTAAAAGATGTCATGAAGGCTCATCAGAAAGCTCAGAGGAGCAACTATTTCTGGGATATCTAAGGAGGGCATATTCTTCCATCTTAACTATTATCACCCACAATGGTGTGTAAGCTTAATAAGCAAGTTAAACACCAATGGCTTGCTGAAAAAAAACCCCTAACTGATAAACAGACTACTTAAAGGACCAGGAAACTCCAAGTCTACATGAAAGCACACAAGGCATGTGACAAAAGAGCAAAAGTGTTAGGGATGCCATAGTTCAAGCAAAACAAGAGAAAGAACTGGAATATCTTAGGAGGAAAAACTATATCAGACAGAAGTTACTAAATTGCAAATATATGTAAAGGACATTTTTATTACTTGGGTTTTCTCCTGCTCTTCAGAATAAAAAAGGCTGAACAATCACTGCTTCATACTATATACTGTATATATGTATTAATACTTCATACTGTATAAAGGCAATTTCCATGCTTAGATGAAACTTTCATGTTTCATATACCAGAGAACAGAAGAGCATCACACAGATTTAAAAAATGAAGAAATTCACTCCAGACACATGAAAGAAAAAGTTGCAAAAGATGCAACCAGAAAAAAAAAAACCAAACACAAAACAGGACCTACCATTTCATTAGAGGATGAACCACTTTCCATTGCTAACATTGTGGTCAGAATCTGGAATGCCACTGATGCAATGCTAACCATCAAATGACATGAGCATGTAGGGCTTGCCTACACAGGGAAGCTGTTGCAAAATAAGCGAGGGTGTGAATGTAGAATGCATTAGCTATTTGGCATTAACTCGCTGTGTGGACACTCTCGTTCTGCACTAGGAGTGCCTTTTGGTTGTTCAGACTAATTCACTTCCACGGTGCACTTGAGAAAGGCACTGTTAATGCTGGACAGGAGTAGTGAGAGAAAAGCTGTTGGTATTGACCACAGTTTGGAGCCATGTCCATTTATGCATGAGTTCTTGGATGGGCTGTTCTGTAAAGTTAACTCGAATTTTCTTCAAAGAAGCCATCCCAAGTATTCTCTCCGTATTGGCTCACTAGCAGAAACCCTGTCTATGACATCTCTGAACAAAAAGTAACATCTTGTAACCTGTATCGTTGGAGGTTGCCTTGCCCATTTCAGTATGTCATTTGTGTGTTCTTGTACTTACGTCTGAAAAGCTGAATTGGTGACAGATTTTCAGGCGGAACAAGCTTCTCCTAGAAAACGCTCCCGTTTCAGGGTAACAGAGGGTCAGAGACCAAAGCCAGCAGTGATCAGGCAAGCAGAGTAGGCAGCATAGCTTGCTAGTAGTCCATCCAACAGGCTGCCATGGAATCAGTTTGCAGAAAAGCCTCCAGCTAGCCCAAATGATCACGCTCCAAGATCATCATTCTGATTATCATTTCAATGTGTCTTTTCATATTTTCCTCACAAGGCTTTCTGACAAAGACTTTGCCATATTTCTTTCCCAAACAGCTCTGGTGCATAGCAGCTTAAAAAAGTTATCAAAATAATGCAGCCAGCCCAGGTGTCTGGAGAGTGGTAAATACAGACACATGTAGTTTGTCATGTGTTGGGGCACAGGTAGGAATATTTATGAGGTATACAGTGAGGCACGAAGCTACCATAATTCCTGAACATTAACATCTTGATTTTCTGATTGGCAAAGATGGCAACCGACTCAGCAATCGTCTGAAACTGCAGAGAGAGAGCAGGAAAGTGCAATTTCTCACCTTCAGGAACTGGCAGGTTTGTAGTACAGGAAGCCAGCTCCAATGCCTCCTTCACTCAAAGGAAGCTGGAGGGACAGATACGTCTGTCTTTACCACAAAAAGATAGATATACTATATTGCTCTGGAATAAAGACGTGAGTACAAATACAAAAAAGTGAAATTGAAACAGTGGAGAGAAAATGTTCTTTACTTCACCCCCTAAAGCCCAGCGTTGAAACACTTGAAAGAAACTTTTAGGTGAGATATTTTATTTCAAAATTAATATTAATGAAGAGAGCAACATTTGCAATTCTGTTCTTAGTGATGCATTTCAGTCCTTCAGAGTGCTTTCTAAAACTCTTAACTGCTTCAAAAATAAATTTACTTAATTTTGAAATATATAACATCAAGTGATTATAATTCAGTGTGCAGAGAAGCACTATATATAAGCATGTAACTTATCTGAGTTATATTATTAAGATGTATAAAGAGAGAAATTGTGTTCATTTCTGAAGCTTTTTCTATACAAATGAAATTTTACCACTCCAGTTATTCTGAATTCTGCAGCTTTGCACTGCCTGAAGTGCCTCTGCTGAAATGGCCTCTGGAATGGGCAAGAAGGCTCAGCTGTCTGCACGTCATGGTCATTACTCCAGCACCATCTCGGAGCTCATTCCTGCTGCGGTCACGGCTCTGGGCACTGGCTGGGTACCTGCTTGGGGCTGCACCTCCTGCTCTGCTCCTGCCTTTAGTTATCAGCCCACAGCCCAAACAACCACCTCAGAAGAGGAACTTTCCTAAAGCAATCATTTGTGAAAGTAATAACATCCAATTCCTTCTTCTCTTGAACACAAAGCACTATAAAAAGGTCAGTTTTACTACCACGACTGTTTCACTGGTGGAAAACTGTGGTACAGGGCAGAAATAGGTCCCAAGCCACTAGCCCAGTTTCTGTGCTAGACCGCTGCCTTTCCCATTAGACCACACTGCCTTCCCCGAGTAACTATGGCTATGAACAGTTTCCAAACTCATCCTCGTGAATTCATCAGTTCCATGCTACAAACAAAACATACAATACAGAAACCAGTATCTTCAAGTAATTGCACAATATTGGGTTGTTTATTTTGAGAAAGCTAACACTTGCACTGAAGAACACGTGATCATTTTCTGGTAGGTCATATTTAGAAAATAACGCTTCTTTGCTAAACTATATGCGAAAATGAAATAAATAAAGAAGTATTTAATATCACATCAAAATGAATTAAGAAATAAAAATCACAGGATTTTTTTCTAAAGAGGAACTTACAGATCTGTCATTGCTCAATCACAGAACTGCAAGGTTTTCATTTAGGTTAAGACAGCGTGACATAGTGCATGTGTGTGTACTGAGGCATTCTGCATAAACTGTGCTGTGCACACTGAGCAGATCTTCACTGTAATAATCCTTGCTAAACTGTTCCCCAAAGGAAATAAAAAAATGTTGCTAATCCCAATTTATACAGCATCCTCTGGAACAATGTCACGGGGAGCTTGTGCGGCTAAACATAACACTATCACCAGTTAGGAACAGCTGAACAGTTATTTTTCTCAACCTGTCCTGCAATGTAAGATTAAGCTTCTTGAATAGCAGTCAGTAGAAAAAAATCTAACGCTAAAGCCCTGAGCTATAAATACTCAGGGACTGTAACTGCAGCAGCCTAGTAGCTTCGGATGGTAATTAGCAGTTAATTTTAAATCTGATCAATATTTATTTTAAATCTCTTTCTGAGTATCTTCATTTGTGAGGAGTGTAACTGGCAGTGTGCATCTGCATTAATGCTACATGCATCAGAAAATCATGATTCCGTAGGTGTAATTTATATATCAAGATATGCATTTCAGACACCACCTTGGTATTTTTTGCATGATGCAGATAACAGACACTCTGGAAATGATTGTGCTTTATAGCAAATCTGCTGGAAAGACTGTGAGGGTCTTAACTAAGGTCAAGCATGAGGCAAACTCTTTTTGAAGCCACAAGGTCTCCGGATTTGTCTACACTTTCCTCTTCAGATCAGGTGTAATAGGGTAGTGAAATGGGAGAGAGAGAAAAGAACACCCTCAGCACAGATGCGCACAGCAGCAGAAACAAGAATGGCTAAGCAGGAGAAGCAGAGCCAGGGAAGCATATGCTGAATTGATGGGACAGCAGTTGTAGTGTCACCTGTGCTTTATAATAAGGATAACAAGCACATAGCTAAATCACATGGCATGCTGCACAGTCTTCATCTTTCTAGCAAAGCAGTTAGCGTTGCACTTGCCATTTTAATCTTACAGTTATTACCAGGATGGAATAACATTAGAGTTATTCTGTTAAGAACTATTAGCTTCATCTGGCACATCAGCTCTTGCAGAAGCAGGTAAAATCCCTACACTCATGCTAAGATCAAGATTTTATATCTTGAAATAAACCGCTTAATATAAGAGAAACAATCAAACTGTACTAATTAAGGAAGGAAACCAGAAGTGAATACAACAGAGCTACACTAAGGAATCACCATTTCAAAACAATGAAGATAAGGCACAGCCTGTTTTTGTCAATGCTCCTTTCACATCAGAAATCATGCACAGATGGGCAACCCATAATTTTGGTTAGGTCAGTGTTACTGAGACTCTCTGGTTTCTACAGGTAATTAAGATTCCTCCTTTTCTACACACTGGCTACAGCTAGTAAAAATATATGGGAATTGGGTTCAGCAAATGGAAGGAAAGGAAAACCTTAAAGAACAGGCTCAATATATAAAGAAGGAATCATAAGAAAGATGGAGAGAGACATTTTACCAGGGCCTGCAACAACACGACAAGGAGAAACGCTTTTAAACTGAAAGAGGGTAGATTTCGATTGGAGGAAGACTTTCTTTACTACAAGGGCAGTGAGATACTGAAACAAGGAAGCTGTGGATGCCCCATCCCTAGAAGTGTTGGACGGGGCTTTGAGAAACCTGATCTAGTGGAAGGTATCCCTGCTCATGGCAGGGGTGTTGGAACTAGAGGATCTAAAGATCGCTTGAAATCAAACCATTCCAGAACGTTTCCCCGATCCTAAGCTTTTATTTGCAGATACCAGCACTAGAAGTCACAGCTCTTTGGGATGAAATACTGCCTTGGTATAGCGTGCACGACAATGCTAGAACGTGAAACACAATTTTGGAAATTATTTGCTAGAGTAAGTGGCTGAAAAGCACTTTTAGTGAAAACTGTAAAAGGATTATATCCAAAAAAAAAGGCTAGTTACAAAGGACACAGTTAAGCTCTTGCCATGACAAAACATACTCAGCCTTAAGTGAAAAACTGCTAGAAGTGTCCTGATAGTTGCAAAGCTGATCATGGTGCAGCATCCCATTTCATATACAGGAAAACATATACAGTATCAAAAGGGCTCTTCAGAGGGCACACACTTGAATAACAAATAATTCCAGCCAGGGAGTACAGGAGAATCTGGAAGACAGCAGCCAGTCGCATGCTGGTTTTGTAAACATAGGAAATGATCGCTTCAAAACTTTCAGCTGCTTGAGGTGCTGTCCATCCCTGTATGACAAACCTAACAGGGAAGAGTCACCGTGTTAGTGACACCCACAGGTATGTGGAAAGGGCAGTCATTTAGCAGTAAGCAGAGTTCTTAGGGAAGTGACAGTCTTTGCAATCATGCATTCCTGGGTTACTACATTTGGCCTCTGGCTTGTACAGCACAGAGCTTGAAACCAGGAGCTCGATTATCACTGACAATGCTGATCTGGAATTTCAGGAATGAGTTGTAGTGGGTCCCGGGAAGCAAACAGCATTTATGAAGTGAAGCAGCAGTCTATACCTTTGCCAACAGAGAATGTTATGTTGCTCCAAGATGTTGCAAGAGCATGCAGGCAGTGTGGGAAAAGTGCAAATAGAGCTGGTGCAGTAGGAACTACAAATGACATCATATTCTTTACCATGGAGGGCAGGTTGGTGTATGGAATTCCATACCACCCAGTCTCTGAATATATTCTTCAGCAAATTATTAAACAGTTTGACTGTAAGCAGCTAAAGGATAACAAGGTAGTAAGAGGTAGTCAATATATTTCTTGCCAGATCAAATCATGTAAAACTGATCTAACCTGCTTCTCTGATAGATTAACTGTCCCTACTGGCTGAGAGAAAATCAGCTAACATTTATACACTGATTTTAAATACAGCTTTTGATGTCCTCCAGAAGACATTCTCCCAAGCAAACTAAAGAAATTAGTATAGATCTTCACCCAGATCCAAGAAACAAAACAATAATTAAGCTTTCTTCTGATTACATTTTCTTTTTTTTCTAAAACATTTCACTGGTGTAACAATCATTACAGTAATGCCTAAAAACCACAATAGAAAACAAACAAGATTGTAGAAGACAGTACGCACATTCACAAAAAGACAGTTTCTAGCATCGCAGAGCTACATCTAAATAATCAGGACAGACAAGGAAAATATCTCACCAGCACAGAGGTGGGAAACTGAGGCAGAAAAAGATTAAGAGCTTGATTTTCAAATGAGCTCAGCATATTTGTTGCTGAGTTTGCCTGAAATTCTGGCCATAATCAACAACATGGAAATCACTAGATATTGAGCTCCTTTGAAAATCAAACTTCAATATGAAAATTTGGCCCAGAGGTCTTTTGAAAATCTACATCAAGAGGCTTACCCAAGGTCACCCAGGAAGTTGGTGGCAGGGCTGGGAACTGACTTACATCTTCTGACTCCCACTCGGGTGCATAACTAATGTTGCTGTGTTCTGTTTTAATTAGCTCTGGGAGATCTCAAACCAGAGAATGCTTTTGAAATGAAAGAAAGAAAAACCTCGCAAGTGTATTCAGTTTCCTTTAAGAAGCATCAGCACAATGGGCTACCAGCAACTCACAAGCAGTAAGGGATTTCTAGCTTCTTTACCAAGCTTCTGTTTTCCTTGCAGAAGAGAATTTGTTTATTGTTTACATCTCATATATAAAGCAATTCACCGGGGAACTGTCCATTTTTTCTCTAATAATATTTTTTGATTTGTGCTATACCTCTGACCCATACACATATTTTTCCAGTGACAAATGAGGATGGAAAAAGGAAGCCTGCAGAGTGCAAAGGCTCCTGAGGATTAGTAGACAAGCTCTGGGGCAAGGAGTGGAGGCTTATGCTATTGCTTATTATTACTACATTTTTCCCTAGGTAGAGAGAGTTGTTTGAAGTGGTTTCCTTGCTAATGCAGTGGCAGAGCAAACTATTTACTTTGCATGTATATGTGGTTGCTTCAGTACCTCTCTTGCTGTTCCTGTGGAACACCTAAGCAGCACTCTTTTCATCAGTCCACAAGTTCTCTCTGCAACACCTACATTCTCCATATTTTCCCGGGCTTTGGCAGCAGCCATAGTCCCTAAGCATGTTCCATGACAAGTCATTGTTGGGGAGCTACTGCTGCCATCTCAGTAACAACTGAACATAGAAAACAGTAACAAAGGTGGAAAACAAGCCAAAGCTAGAGCAAGTGTCTGTAGCAGCCTAACTTGCTTTTCTAAAGCCTAGATGTAGCATTATTTTGTCAAAGATAGAACAATGGGTTAGTATTTCTACTCATATTTTTGCCATCAAAAGCTTTAGCCTACTTTCCTGTAAAAGACTGGGCAGGTTGATATGTTGGAAGAGCTCTTCAAAAGGAGGAGCAGGTCATTTCCTCAGCTCTCTGATCCTGATACACTGTGATCATATGGGACTTCTGAATTCACTTTTTTTGTACACTGGGAACCTCACTGATAGAAGCTGATGAGAATTTTTCCTGGTTTTCCTCAGACAGGGAGCTACTTGGTGGATAGAAATGGAAATCTTGGCTCATGCTGACAGATGGAGATTTCATAAAAGCGGATTTGCTGGGTTCATTATTCCCAGATTTCTGTCAAAAGTAGAAAAATTACTTTCTTTCCTCTTTCCAACTTGCAACTCTTCTTTCACCCCTTCAGTGCCATTTTCAAATCTGCTGCCTACTTTGGGGTATGTTTCTCTTGGGCTCAGAACAGTATCTTCTCTGTCAAAAGCACCTTCGGCTTATTCATAATTTTCCCAGCTACAAGGTTATGTGTCCAGCTGCAAAGTTATATAAGTTTATAAACAACTTTATCTCAAAAAGCAAAGAAACACTTTGCTAAAGGCAAAACAGAATAGGTATGTGAAACAAACAGATGGTGGAGAGACAGAGAGAGTTTGTTTCTACAGATTAGCTTGGCATACAGTTTCTACTTACAGAGCATTTTTTTGTTTCTTTTAATCAGAACAAAGATATTACTAATTTTAGTTTATCACTGGTTCAGGGTTTTCTAGTGTTTCTACAATGGCAGGCACTAAAGGGGGGTGGTTGAGAGAAGGCAAATTTATTTTACAGGGCTCTCTTCCTTCTGGAGAGTTTTTCTCATGTAAATGATGGCACAAGAAAAAGCAAAGGGAAGTTTAAGGGAAAATATGCAAATTGATAATCGAGGTTGGCAGTGCTGCCCAAGCAGAGGGGAAGTGGTGACTCCATCGCGTCGCCTCGTGCACAGCCAGGTGCAGTAGCAGCAGTCTGAAGGTCCTCACTGGTAAAGCTTTCCCAGAACCTATTCCTGCAGGAGTCCTATCTGTCAGGTTCTTTTATTCCATCTTATCTGTCTCTTGTTTTGCTCCACACCCTCTTTTTCTTGTATGGCTTTCTCATTGTCTTGTCTCACTTATCTTGGATCACAAGCATTCTGGGGCAGGGAATGCATCTTTATGCAGTAAAGAAGCAGTGCTTTTATGGCACTATATGCATCATTAATAGTGATTTGTTCAGTATATAAAGCACAACTTCTCAAATAAGCATTAAATATCAGTTGTCTAGAACAGGGGACCTCTTCAGTTAATGAAAAACATTACTGTCAGTCTTGGGGTTAACCTTAAAGAGTATGCTTAAAACAAACCCTGACCACTGTTAAACACGCAGGTTGCACATGTTCTGGAATGCTGATTGAGCAGGCTTATGTGGGATCATCCAAAACCTTTGCAGCCTGATGATTCTGATTAATTAAGCTCCCCCTCATTACAGGTCTCCAAAGCACATTAATCAGGTCTCCACAAGACTAAAGTTCACTCTGAAGACAAGAATACAGCTTTGACTAATCGGGTGTTTTGATCATCTGGATTTGGTAAACAGTGCCTGCACTTGAGATGGTAGTATTGACCATATACAATATTATACACTGCCATATACATTAGACATTCTGCTGTCTACACACTGACCCAGCAACAGACCTTGCCATGTATATTACTTCAGTCTATTTATTTTAATTTTTGACAAGTGTGAATTTCTAAGGACCTTATGAAATGCTTTCTCCTCTTCCAATAAAATCACAAATGGAGTGTTTTGCTTTGCTCTTTAACCAGAGCATTTCACTCTCTGTTGTGATCCTTACCATGAAATGAGCTCGACAAGGGTAGTGGCAGTAGTCTTGCTAATTGTGTTGAACAGTCATATTGTTGTCCCTAAGGTCACTGAAGGATGGAAATCCCTCTTTACATATGCTGCCCTCATGGCTAACATCCCGTGAAGAATTTTTTCTAGTCTGCTGATCACAGCAAATTTAGAATTTAAGTAACACTTAGACAAAGCCTACCCATGCATGAAAAATCTAATATAGTTACAAATATCAAATAATATAAAAATGCTTTTGAAGATGCAGGGAAAAATTTATTTGTAAGAATATAATTAGAATCCTGCTCACACTGATCTAAAACCCTGAAAAAGGTCCAGTGCTAAAACTGGCATAAACCGGTAGCTTTAGCACCACCCCACTGCACTCTTGCTTTAATCCTGCAAACTCGTCTGGCATAGGTAGCCACAGGCATCTCTTCTAATATGCAAATCTTAAAGATCTAGTTATTGGATACTTGAAAATTTAAAGTGGGTTGAGCATTATAAAAACAAGTTTCTAGCTGAAATCATTAGCAGCACAATATCATGCATTTCTTTCCAAAAGGAATTAACTACCTTGAGATAATGCACAGCTCTAATTATATATGTAAATTTTTTTGACATATAGCACTTAACCAATATTAGCAACTTATACTCAAATGTGATTTGAAATGATGAAAATTTCCCTATCAGAGGCCAACATTTGGTTTAATACATTGAGCAATACTTGTGAATAGTACACAAATGGATAGGTGGAAATGCAGAGCTATTAAAATTTGAGAAATTAGGAAACCTTATAATCAAAGTGTTTTTTCACCAATTCATTTAAATAGGAAGATGTTCAGGCTGGTCTTCTATTTCAAACATTTTATTTCCTTTTGAAACTTAGAAAAAAGAAGTAGCAAAAGAAGACGAGAGACATGCCAATGACTGAATGGGTGGGTGGGTCTTGATGGGAAATGAATCATACTTTTCATTCAGTTTTATTAAAGTCTTGCTTCAAGCATGCCTACAATTACTATTTGTTGCAGTGGCACAAAGGCTGCCATGCAGTACAGTTTACAGGGATTTACTCATTTTCTGAGGATGAGAATCTCTTCTGGGGACACAAATTGCCAGGTGGGTCCCTTCCTCAGCATGCACACATGGGCTGGGAGAGCTGATCAAGAAATGTTAGTATATGATAGTCTGGAAGGTTCTTTATTGTAATAGTCTGAATTGCCAATTGAAGATGTATGATAATTATCAGTATAGACTGAGATAACTATCTAAATCCTGCGGCTAAAGTTAACTCTACCTCAGAAGCTGTTACTACAAGGACACACATACCAACCCAGACTATGGTCTATCTTTGTCAGTTGATGTTTTATGTAACTTTCTATTAATGCTTTGCTTGGGTACCTGCTATGTGAAATTAAAAGTGATTCTTTTACAGGTGATTCCAGTAAAGGAGCCCAGCCACTGCAGAGAGAGCACCAAGTTAGCTGTTGAAGAGTCTTCTATTGTGCTTCAGGAAAGTCAGCTAGCTAGCAAAAGGATCTACAACTACCACCAATCTTCAGATCTCTCATATTTTGGAGTTTGGTGCTCTGTTGTGCATTAGACTCCTATCACCAAAGATTTAGAGTTCTAAGGCTTTTCTAGAGTTCGAAGCTCTTTTTTCCAAAACAATACAAGACAATATTGTTTATTTCAAAATATACCAGGAAGAAAGAGCAATAGTACCACCACCCTTTCCTTTTCTTTCAATAACAAAGAAGGTAGAAGAGAAGTTCAGTTATTCTTGGGTAGCTTGCAGCCTGACTAAGGAATAAGTAGGAGGCCACTCTGACATCTGCTGAAAATGGACCACTGTGCAGCTGGAGCACTCGGGTGAAAATGAGAGCCAAAACTCCAAAGCGTGATTTTGCAGCTCCAAGAGCATGGCATTCAACAGGGTTATTTTTAGTATCTACTCACACACTGCCTAATGCAAAAAGCAGTCCTCAGTATCTTGAGAGCAGTACCAGTGCCAACACCCAGCTGCAGGCCTCAACCACTAAAAAGGAAACCAGTTACATTTTGCTTGCTCTCCTCCTGCCACTCCTGCTCTTCTTGAAGAGAAGAGGAAGACAGGGGTCTACATCCAAATGAACAAATGCAGTGTTTCTGTTCAGGTTTTTGGATTGCTCGCTGGAGACAGGGGAGTGTCTCTCACAGGAACAGCACATTGTAGCTGCATCCCTGACCAAGGTACCCATGTCTAAAAGAAGAGACCCTGTTTCACCTCCATGTAGCAGTCTGGATCACTTAGGTGTTGTACACATTCTGCTGCTTAAGAGTATTATGTGTGGTAAATCCTGTCCTTAAAGGTTTGGTTTCAGTCACTGTACAGAATATGTAGGTGCTTAACGCAGCATTAGGCATCCTACTACTACCTGACTTGCTCTTCTGATGCTTTTAAGAAGCATGTTACTAAATCTACAAATGTTTCCCCAAACACGCTTGTTTTTAGTCTGACTCTAAATTCTCGATGCACTTCATGGATTTTATGGCATATCTCTTTTAGCACAGATTTGTGTATTCTAGGGCAATCTCAATTGAAGTGCAGATTTTGTGTACTCATTACAATGAAAAAAAAAAAAAAAAGATGGGAAAAATACTAATAAAAAGTTTATTATCCAAAACTACACTTGCTTAGAAACTAATTGTGGAAAATATCCAAGAGCTGAGCTAGAGTGAACATTTTTTACCACTACAATTACTGGAACATACCTATTAAAAAAGACTTTTTCCTTTTTCAGGTTATCTACGTTTTATATATTCAAAATATAGAAGCCATGTGATATAAAACTTTTATCATTGTCTCCTTTTAGGCTGCTTCATTAGTATGCAAACAATGATAAATCCTTTAGAAGTAGCCTGAAAAAAAAATTCAAACCTTTCTCAGACCATCTTTGCTAATTTAGCATTTCTCTGTCAGAGAGGCAGTTCATATATTTCATTTTGTCACTGCTGACAGTAAGTGACCTCAAGCCCTCACATAGCTTCAACTACTCTCTGCAGTTCATACATGTGTCTCTCCTACCTCCTTCATTTCTCTTGGTCCTGCATCTCAACCCATCTCTCGCCCTTTCACACACCTCAACACTGAGATCAACATAGAAAGGGATGCAATAAAATGCAATAGAATTTGCTCTTCAGGCAGATTTGCATAATAATCGACAAAATGAGCGATAAGAAAGTAATAAATATTTAAGTTCTCTAGAGTTCAATACCAAACATGAATTAAAGAAACCATATTGTCTGTCTGATCTTGAAGAGGGCCACCAATGGTACCGAGGGGCTCTTCTGGAGCCTGGTGATGACAGGACAGGAATGCCCTTCCAATGGTGGCGCCTTACTTTGAAAAAAGTCACAGAAATATCTGTTATGCTCTTAGAAATGGGAGTCTAGTGAATGAACACTGGTTTTACACCACTTAAGACAGAGGACTGCTTACATTTCCTCTTGAACTCCTCTACTTCTTCCACTAGCTGCCTTTAGTCACATCTATGTTACTGTTGTATTCGATGACCCATTTTTCCATGGGCACATTGTCATGAGGTGGGCTGAAAATTCTGTTTACCAGTATTTGCATTACCCAGTTTAACAAACTGCCCTTTTGTAATCACAGCATATAGATACTCATGTTGGTAATGCCAACATCTGTCTCTTCCAACATTTTCTCTCAACTGATGACAAAACTAATAGGAAAAGGGAGATGAGAAATCCAATTCAACAAACAAATATGAAATATAAACTAATTAGAATAAAAAGATAAAGAAACATAAATAGAAAAACTAGAAGTAAAATAAAAGCATCTATAAATAAAAAAAAGCTATCAAAGAAAGACCAACACCTTGAAATTTGTCTAACATATTAATTGCAAACCGATTTTTAGGCACATGAACAAAAATGTCCCAATTCTCAAGCTGGTCATTATGCATAATTCCTTTCACTCAGGCCTCAGTGTTTCTAAGAAATCAGGACACCTACTCACATGTCTAAACACTGGGTCAGTTTATGCCAGTAAATGCCATAACAGTGAATCGGCATCTCTTCTAAGAAACGGTATTGCTAGTTACCTCATGCACTGAATGAAACCTTATGTCAAAAGTGGCCTTCAGATTAGACTGTTACTTATCTACAAGCTCAAAAGTATCAATCCATACATTATTTTCCTGTCTTCATATAAAATGTTCCCACAAAAGTAATTTATCCACATACGAATACAATTATTTACACAGCCTCCTTCTGCAGACTTGTGTTACTGAGAAGGAAACAAAATCTTTAAAAGTAAACAGTTACAGTTACTGAAGTTTTTTTGCAGTGCAAGAGCAGATTAACAGAAACTACAGATCTCAGAGGGCTCAGGATCATCCCTGAAGTTCAAGGGAAAACTGCAAAGAAAGTTAAGGATTCCTGCCATATTTCTCAAAGCACAGTTTAAAATGTTTTATGTTCTTCCTACCTTTTAAATATTTTTGTTCACAACACAAATTAGCATTGTTTGCTCTTAATGATTTTCTCTCAGAGGATCTGCTTTCTGTATCCTGCCAATTGTTTCTGGTGAAGTGCAGCAAGGCCACAGAGCAATCTTTCTTTGCCATTTGTGGAGGTCTGCCAGAAGAGGCCAAAGAGTAAGACTTCATTTAAACAAGTCTCAGTTTTCATATAGCTCCCTGATAATCTCCTTTTGCTAGTTACCACCATAAATCATACCAGAGAATTTTGCTCTGGCGTGGGCAAAGTGAAACAGTGGGAGGGGGGAAGTTCACTATGCATTTTACCTGGTAGACACACGAAGAAGGATCTTAAGTGCAGGACTAGGAGTGACTTAATTTGTCCTACTCAGATTGTGAGAGGCCACTTTTCTACAATTCCAGCAAATAAAAGGACACTCTGAAACTCTCTGCCCTTCTAAACTCTCTGCCTTTCTGAACCTTCTGCCTTTCTAAAACTATTCATGTAATATATGACTTTGTAAGGATTTCTGGTTGTCCCTTAGACCAGAACAATTTTCAAGAATGATACCTCAACTGAATTAATTAAAGCTCACAATATCACTGCAAATTAGTTTTTCTTTCTTCCCAAATTATGTTTTCAAAATTTCCTACCTTTAATCCTTTACATCACATCCCAGCAGACTCATAATGTGAAGTTGCTAACAGAAATTATGGGCAGAATGATAACAATTTTTCACCAGATCTAATGCCATTAAATTGTAAGGGCTCAGACAGAAAATTTCTGAGCTAGCTGCCTGATTCTGGCTGATATGTAGGTTTTGATAGCAACCCCAGCAAAAGTAGTACTAATCCATTCTGAGATTAAATTTGGTCAAGACACACAGTAAAAGTTATAAAGGTTACCAAAACTGTGTTGTAAATAATGCCTTCAAGAATGTCTGGTATCAGATCTTTTGGCAATAAAAAGAACAAAAAAAAAAATCATGTCATGGATTTGACACTCACCATCCCCAAACAAAAATGGGCATACTAAAAGNTGTGCATTGTCTTACTGAATTATTATTACTTAGGATGTCAAAAATTCTCAGGATTTCATCACAAGCAGGAGCTGAAGAATTCCACTGCAGGTTCTGCTGCAAATATTATTAAAAAAGGTATGTTTCTGCAGGACTAGGAAAAATGAGTTTACATACCAAAAGTTAGAGAAAAGTCAGCGGTAGGATCAGTGATCCCTTCTAGGGATCTCTGCTGAAACCAGTTTTATTCAACATTTTCACTAGTACCCCAGAGAAATGAGAAAGTGGTACAATCTTCAAGCGTGAGGATGCTATTTCACTCTTTCAGACAGTCAAGTGCTTCCCTTATTATAAAGAACTACGTTAAGACTTTATGGAAGAAAGTGGTCACAAAGGTGACAGGAGAGCTTCAGTGTAGACAAGTGCAAAGTGATTAATCTAGGGAATAATAATCTGAACCATGACTGCACAGTACTGAACTCAGACCTTCTAGTTACAGAACAGGAAAGAGATCTCAAAGCTGCCACTACCAGTCCTGAAGCAACACAATGTGCAGGAGAATTCAAGGAAGCCAAGAAGCTGACGGGCATTATGAGGAATGACATTAAGAAGATGACACTGTTTTCCTGTCTACACATAGAACACTGGTGCACCCACATTTAGGGTACTACATGCAGTTCTGTTTTTTGCATTTGAGGACTAAGAGGAGTTACAAAAGGTACAGAAAAGGGTAACTAGAATCATCAAGAACAGGTTCAAACTGCTTTCCTTGGAGACACTAAAAATGCTGAAACTCTCCTGTAGCCTAGAATCTGATCCTGCAGAGACTCCAAGTGAATGAAACCAGGAAACTAGAAATAGGAGAAGGAAGATGAAAGGAGGCAGGTTTAACTCACAAGTAAGGTAAGTGGCAAGAATGCACAAGGCAGATGAATTGGGCAAGAATTAGGATGCAATTCTAAGCTAAGACGAAAAACAGAGTAGCAGTTAGGTTGAAGGAGATGAGGTGAGAGTGACAGGCACAAGCAGGGCCTAGGCTGAAGAATATCTGGAAAATCTGGAAAGGGTGGCAATGAGAATTATCAGAGGCTGCAATAGGAGATTTTCTACAAATACAACATTTTTTTTCCTTGTGTCTGAAATTAAACTTGAAATTCTAGAACCTTAACACTGGGAAAATCTCTTACTAGTGCCTGGTCAGAAAACAGAACCATAAACTGTTGCTTCTGCTGATACTTCTTTGCTTTAGTGAGAGGGGACAGCATATACTCAGATGTTCCAAATCAGCTGATAGCATGCAGGGTCAAAATAATTTTATCTTTATTCACATATTTTCTGTGTGAATTTAATTGCTTGCAATAACAGATTGAAAGGGAATTTCCCCCCCCAATCAGGTTTTAGGGTGTTTTCTCAAGAGGTGAGGACAAGCCAGCTTTACTGTTCTGCTTTATTGCTTATAATGGAATATAAATATTCAAACATTTCTGGCATTTCATTTCATCCTCTCCCATGAAAATAATGCTAGTTTTCATCTGAGTCAGAATGAAAAGTTGGATTTTTCTCATCCAATTCTAAGATTAATATATCTGACATGAGATCAAAACCAATAGAAAACTGCCCCCCACCATCAACCCCCCCAAAAAACCCCAAAACAACCAACAAACAAAACCAAACCAATACCAGTTCTTGTATTTTGTATGTTTAAGTGCTAAAATTTTAATCTTTCAAGTTTTGTAAGAGTTTTGTCATGGTCTGGCAGGACAATACATATGAAGTGGGGTAGTGGGCTAGCAGAAGGTTGGTAGGTAGAAAAGCAGGGAGGAGTAAGGCATAACAATAAGACATGTTTCTGATGTTTTCTAAGGCTATTTCTGTGACATTTCAATGAATCATTTTGCAACATCAATAAAACTTACAAAATACTCAAGCCTGTTTATAAGCTGTTGCAATAATGGATAATAAACTAACAAGGGATTCCTTACATCCCTAGGAGGGTGTTGTCTAACTCCACATATGCTACTCAGTATACTGTCTTCAGGGAAATACAACAGCTTTTGTTACTTTTTTAAAAATTCAAATATTAAGACTTAAAAAGAAGAAAATCTCTTTTTGAAAGTATCTCCTTTTTCCAGTTGAAATACTAGTACCATTTGTGGTAAGCAGTCCTTAACCCCTGTACAGAAGTGGGAAGCTCTGTATAATTCTGATAAGATCAGTTTTACAAAAGAGTATGTCTAAACACTGCTTACATGAAAGATTTCAGTTTACAGGAAAGAAAGGGAAATCCCCGCTGAAGGAATTGCACAAGATGTACCAATTACAAGGTATAACATTCTGACAGAAGGATATATTTTTATTTTGGTTTCTGATGACCATATGAACCACAAAGACAAGACTTCAGCAGGTTGCACTCCGCATATGTAACTGGTGTCGAGAGGCACTAAGCTCAACACAGCCACCTTACACAGACAGATATTTTTAGCAATGGCATGAAAAGAAATGGGTATTGAAGAAGAAGGAACACTTGTAAATATAAAATACAAACCACCAGGCATAATGTTACAGCCATTTTTTCTCATCAGAAAAACAGAAAACCGATTTACTCTGATGGAAACAGTGACAAATCTATTTCTATGAGCTTCTCATGTACACTTTAATAAAAAAATATTCCTAAATAGAAAACAACCCTTTACTATAACATACATGGCTGAGAATTTTATTGAAAGCAAAATCAAAAATTCATGGAAATTAAAAATGTTGATCTATGCAAACATATTTGTGGTTTCTCTCCACATTTAGAATTTACCCTTTTGACCTCATGTCTAAGTAAATAAATGTCTTTACTGAAGATATTATCAAACTGAAAATCATCTAAGTTGATCAGCCACATCCAAATACAATTCCATTTGCATTTATTCATATCCATAGTTTTAACTTGAATAATAAAGTATTTCATAACAAGAAGTGTGATTAAATACTTCCACCTTGAATTGCTGGAATTGTGCAATATTGTTCTGAAACATCTTGCTAGAATACTCCTTCACACCATTTCTTTCTTCTCCTTCAATTAAATAACCTATTCACATAAATTTTCTTTCAGTTTCTTGTGCCCCTGTGTGTTTACTTACAAAGACATTATTCATCCCAAGTAGCCAATATAAACTACTTGCTGTATATGTTTATTCCCGAAGTATGATTCATTATACTGCCAAACTTTATGTTTTGTGTTATGTTTTCATATATCTTGGCAACCAAAGAAGAGTGTGGGAGATATCTTATTAAGAACATTTATTGCAAGGATAACTGAAGTACTTCATTTCTTTGTTAACTGTATTTCTACATATCATAAAACTCTCAGGGCAGCAAGAGAAATCTACCCTGTTACTACAAAGAGAGCTACAAACACAATTAACTTCTTCCTGTGATTTTAGTGAATACTCATCTAAAATTCAGTGATGTAAATCATCAGATATATCTTAATAATAGCTGTACTGTATTCACTACGTGGTTGTCCTCCAGTCTTCTGTTCCCATTACTGTCCAAGTATTTCACAATCATTTGGAATAGATGAATGTGAAGAGCTATCTAACTTTGACAAGGCTATCAGCTCTTATGAGAATAGCTTAAGATCTTTTTAATAGTTTTGATGTTTTAAATGCCTTAGACATAACTTCATGCATCAATTGTTTCACAACTGTTCTCTTAAGTTTTGGGGGGTTCTTTGTCTTTTTCACATTAAAAGCTACTATGTAAGCTTACATATTTTTAATTAAGTCAATAATTGAACTTTTAGCCTTATTTTAGCTTATTCCACTTATTTTAGCTTTATTTTATATTTCTTATTTCTTTTCTGATAAAAAGAAGTATTTGTATTGTTCTTCCGGTAATGCATATTTTTTATTTTTCTCTTTCCTGCACTGATATTAAAAAAACCCAAGCGGAACAACATTAGACTAACATGATGAAAAATAAATTTATCTTACCATTTTATTTGTGTAATCTAAATTTGTGAGATTAGTACTTGTCCATAAATTCTCCAGGAAGTTATGAAAAGAGAGAAAGCCACAGAACATCTAATACATGTAATTTAATTTACAGTTTTGATCTTAGAAAACAAGTACATTTGACCTTTGAACTTGAAGCTAAATGAGTTCTTTCTATTTATTTTACAAATTTTGCATTGGTTTACTTGCTTCTTCTGCAGTAAAAGACACCAAGAGTTACGCATCCACTTTTAAAAAATATTTTTTAAATTTCCTTTTTTTCATTAAGAGAAGCTGTCATGTGCATTACAAAGCAGTCCTTTAATTATACAGTTTCATACTTAAAAAAAAAAATATATATATACATGAGGTCTGTGCTACTGACAGCATAAGAGAGCTGCAGAGCAATAAATAGATCAGTCTTTAACATTTCATCATGACTCACTGTGTGGTTCAATGTCTCATTCACTAGAGCCATCAAAACCAGATTAGATCCATTTCCTCCCAGGCTTTTCTATGCCAGTGGCCTCCATTCTTGACACTGCACTGACTTCAGAAAATTACCTTCCCTTTCAGTGTCCGAATTTCCTCATCTAAGGTGCCTTCATTGGTAAAATACATCAAGACCTAGAGATTAAAACCAAGGTATATATGCAGTAGTAATTAAGTAAAAGACAGTTATCTTGTAGTTATCTTGCACAGGCCTGTAAAGTCATCAGCACACCCATCAGTCTTGACACAATACTACCCATGAGAAGGACTACTGTTATTTTTAATACATGAACATCAAAGAAGCTATTTTCTGTATAGATGCTGCTAAATACTAGATTAGAGTGAGTAAATTTAACATCAGGGAAAGAAGGATATAGAAGCAATAGACTTTTGTAAGTTCATTCATCATCTGTTAACATGCTCTCAGTAAATCTGCTGACAAGGAACTACTTTTACTAGTTTTTTGCCAGCTTCCAGACTTTTAAAGAAACTCCAAAATATATTATATATATTTAATGGAGTTGAATGTAGAATCAAAAGAAAAAAAAAATGCAAAAGTAACAGTGAAAGCAAATAACCAAGTCATGGGGTTTATTACTGTTTGGTAAAAAGCCCATCCGCGCATGGAAGCAAGCAGTAACTTGCCCTCTTGCCACCTGGGGAAGATTTTACAGATGCTCTCCACTACACCTCTTTTTGCATTAAAATATATTCCACAGTGCTAATACTTTCTGTACAGTAAAATGACAAAATTGCTGCTAGAAAAAGGGACTGATGGGTATTTAAATGTACTAGAGTGAGCTCACGTTACAAAAGACTCAGAAAGGATGTGAAACTTCACTTCTAAGTACTTATGAAATAAAGCATGCTTAATGAAACTTCTGCTGAAAATGAGTAAATAGCACATGATTACACTTTGCTTCTCTATTTTAATATAAACTCTTCAATGTAACAAGTTGACTTAAATGGCGAAATTATTTAAGTGACCCTTAGTGTTCTGCTTTTCAATTTCTTTCAGGATACTTTTACTTGGTTAAGTTAGATTTTGACCTTCCACTCACCATTTCCTCCTTTTTCTTTTATTACATCAACATAGGATTCAAAGTGTGTAATATTAATTCCTTACAAAACCAATCAAAACCCCTTTTCTACTGTCCTCTCCTCCTCCAACTATTACAAAGTAATAATTATTAAAAAACAAATTAGTAGAGGTTATCAGTGTTCCTCTAGAGGAGCACCCCAAAGCAGGCATAGGTCTTGTTACAAAGCAACGGCTCCTAACGCAGAAGATCCGAGCATGTCATCTTTGGGATTGTACAGAAATTAGAAACCATACTGAATTTCTCACTGTCTGTTCTGTTCTGCAACTATACTATAATCTGTTCTGAACAAGGATTGTTTCTTACTATGAGTACGAGGTGTAGCACCCAGTCTGATGAGATATGCATCCTAATTGAGATGAACAGAATTTATTCCTGTGAAAAGCATGAATGCATACAATAATTATGAATAGTATAGCTGTGGGAACAGATTGGAGGGTGGGGAGGAACTTGAAAATAGACTCAACAGGAACAACAAAGCAATCACTCCAGAAAACCCTTCAAACAATACTGAAGGTTTGCCTAATAACTATGCAGACTGCAAAATATAGGTAGGTGGCCTTAGTTTCTACACAGTGGAAATACAGCACAGGCACATGAACAGTGCAATACACAGTGCTGTTGGCACTGCTTTCAGGTTTTCCACAGCACAAAGGGGAGCAGTTTTCGCAGATTCCACAGAGGAAATCAAGATATTGAATTATTTTCCCTTGCTTTTCATTTAGAATTTACATCCAATTTTTTAAAAGTCCAATGTTGTTTTTCTCTTGACAACCCTCCGACGGTTGTTTTACTTCAGCAAACATCTACAAATGTCAGTTAAAGGTTCATTTATTTCCTTGCTGATTTCCTGTAAAACTTGTGACTCAGCATGTCATCTGAACCTGTTACTCTGTGTACTGAGAGGACATCAAACACTTCTGCAATCGTGCTCCAGCTGCACACGTTCTACCTCCTTTTTTGTGAGCAATGAAGAAGTCATCGCTGAACTCGGGCTGATCATTACCCTGTTACTAAACTGAGCCCTGCCTGTATACACACACACAGTGCTAGCTGTGTCAGAACTACTGGTCATCTTTATAGATGAAAATACTTTTTTGTCTACTCACTATAACAAAATGCTTTTTTCTCTCAATAGTTCTGATGGTAACTGCAGTCCTGAGTAATTCCCTTGAATCAGTGTCCTCCAATAATCCTTTTTGAATGGGATGCATTTTCAAAAATGTAGCTATCTTTTCAAATGCATCCCAGAATCATTCATGTGCCAATTTTTGAACATTTGCTAGAAATATTTGTAAGCCTCTCCTTTTCATATACTTATGATGAACTCTTTCAGTCAATATCTGGCCATATATAATCATCATAGATTTAGGACTAAAAATCATTATGCCCTTAAAAAGCCCATCTCACATGACTTCTTCCTATTTGGTCTTTGAATTTCTGTGAAAGTTTGGCTTCTGGGTTTTCAGAATATCTTGTTTCTTAATATAACTACTTTGGTTTCTGGAAGATAAAAGGTTTTTTGGTTTTGTTTGAGGAGATATTAAAAATGCATGCTTTAATTTTTGCTTTTAATATTAAATCACTCTAAGCTTCTGCATTTAAAGTGAAGATAGTGCTTTGTTTTGCAGGTTTAAACAGAACCTACTTGAATACTGCAGAGAATACCTCTATCTGAAACAAAGAGTAAACTGTATTCTCTAATTTGTTTTCTTGGCATGATTCATCACTTTATGGGCCTCTCTTCTGTCATTTCATTTTCAGTCTAGATTTCTTCATAGAGAAAAGTTTTTTTGTGCCTTTAATAGTTTTTTCCTGCCTCTCTCTGAACTTTAACTGCCTTCTCTTTGAAGATAAGATCCCTGCAGATGAATACAGCATTCACTGTGAGGATACATAATTTGTGTATAATCTCTCAGCTTTCTCTGTTCAATTTTAATATGATCCTCTTTCTCTTGCTGTGCTGTGCTGGGCCTGGTTTTGGGGACACGGAAAAGAAAGCACTCACTGTTTTGAGCCCTTCTTGTCCATTTGTTAGTAACAAGGCAACATCTACTTGAAGAGGTTTAGGCTGAAATTATTTCTACTTCTAAAGAGCTGGGTTGGAAAAGCCTGTGATCAAGGAAGCTTTATACAAGGAAGGTAGTGTGCTACTGGTATCAATTCTTGGGAAAGTCAAAGTTTTCCTCCACAGAATTATTCTAACGAACACAAGTGCAGAACAACAAAGCCATCTGAATATAACATTACTTGACTTCATGAGCTGAGTCAGTGCTTTGAAGTATATTTTATACTGATTTATGTAAGAAAATCTCTTACAGAAAAGCATTTAATATCTCCTTCTGAAATGCCTTGATTTTCTGTACCAAGTCCTTTGGAAGCAGAGGTTGGTGGCTGCTGAGCAGAAGCATCTCATTCCACTCCTTGTGCTTGTGCTAGGCTGTGGGACCCAGGCTGACACCTCCCAGCTGTCCTTTGGGCAGACAGAAGGTTTTGTTTCTAATCAAATGTGGACTTGGAAGTTCTCTTTTCTGTAGACAACATCCCTAAACTTATCTGTGCTAGCTTGAATTAATCTAAGGTAATGCTCACCACGGTTCACACATTTTTTCCTACTCTGGTCTAAGTTAATTATTTTAAATTTACTCAATAAAACAAGCTATTGTGTTACAACATTTGTTTTATGAATGGACCCCTAAGTCACCTCAAATTTACTTTCCTTCATGACAAAATGTGTTACTTATTCCTGTTCTTTATTTTATCCTCTCCTGGTCCATATTTAATTGCTTTTTGAAATAAAAGGCTTCTCGTGTGCCACAGAAAGGGACTTAATTTTTCCAAATCTGATAAAGACTTTAATATCCACAACAATTTCAGATTTTGTGCCATGTGTCAGGAGACCAGACTAATTCCATAGTTCAATAGTACTCTATTGAAATTATTCTCATACTTAGAAAACTCAACAATGTTAACTTGTTCACCACCTGAACAGAAATACTTTAGAGGCTTTCTGAAAGCTTTATGGGTTCTGGCACTCTGATTCTGAAAATCATGTCTCTGTTCATTAGGGAAAAGTTTCATTTCATAGCTTTACTCCCGGTGAGAAGGGATTTTATAAGGGCTTCTTGTGGCCAAAGATACCATGCAGCAGGTATTCTCCGAGTATATGATTAAGGTGTGCATAGAGAGAGACTGACAGGGAAAATAAAGAAAAGTATGGTTGAGACAGGATGAATTGGAAGAAAAAAGCATTAGCCTTTAACAGAGAAGAAGAGGATTCAGTTATCTGTTCTGGCACACTTTCTGAAAGCTTCTGTACAAACCACTTCAACCCAGATCCACAAAATTAATATTATGGCTGACTTCCAATGAAACCCCTGGGAGTGAAGGCCCCAAAAATACTTTTGTGGAAATAAGTCTTGTTTTTCTGGATCTGCACTACCCATCCACAAAGCAGGTATTAATGCAAAACAGCATTTCTGCTGAAGCAGCTCACATATTCGCTATAGTATCCACAGTACAGAAGAATTTAAAGACAGCGCTGGCAGTGTGGGATACTACACAGATAGACAGGAGAAAAAAAAGACCTAGAAAGATAGATTTCAGTCCAAAGCTGTACTTCACTTTAAAACAAACAGTCCCAGGATGTCATCACAGTTTCTCCTACACACAGTACTGCGCTAGGAAGATTTCAGATAAGCCAAAACCTTAGTGGCTTCACTAGCATGGGAAAAAGAAAAATAACCAGCAAGGGTATAGCAACCTACCCTTCCTTTCGAAAATTAATAGAAAGTGGAAACATTTCTACATTTGAAACAGAATCAAGATTTTCTGCCAAAATATTGTTGTCATTAAGTTTCATGCATTTGATTTATTGCCATTTCCTTCTGTTCCTATTTAAACACTCCTTTCCAGCAGGCATGTAATCAAAATCATATTAAGTGTTCCAACAGCTTGCTTGTCATGGCTATTTACAATAAATAATTACTGATAGATACTTGAAGAGAAAAATAAAGTCCTACACATGATAATTATTTGGAAAATACCGATCAAATTCAGTTGGATCAACGCTTCAGCACAGAATCTGAGGTTTACAGCAGAATTAAATGGGAGTCAATTTTGCTTATTTTTAGCACCAATTTCATACTGCATCACTATGAATCTACAGTGCAGTTGCATCTTAGCATGTCAGAGATGTGAAGCTAAGACATTTTTGCTGCATCATGTTATCTTATTACTATTAAAAAGGTTTTCTCTATACAAACTCTCACATCGGTGAGAGCAGTTGTCATTTGCTCAACTTATTTACAATCTATTCTAATAGACAGTCCTACTAGAAAATAAAATGTCTGTGTTAAAAAGCTCAGTAACATGCAGTGGAAATCACCATGGATGGTGTTCAATAATCTGCTAAATAGCTGGAATTTTAAGGCTGCAAGATTGCAAATTAAAGAGCAGACAAGCAATTTCTCAAAGAAACACATTACCACAGCAAGCGTGCAAGAGTGCCAAAGCCCCTTATTTTAGGGTTTTTCACGACTGAAGTCTCTAATCTCATGAGTGAACTGTCAACTGAATGTATTTCGTGCTAACTGTCTCACTACACTGAAATTGTGATCAAGCTGATGATTTAAGGAGACATGACAACAGATTGCCTGAGCGGCAGGCAGCATGAGTACACATGCCTCTACCAATGGAGGTAACAAAGGTTTTGTGTATTAGATACAATCATGTGAGGGTGATGGATACCAGTAGGAAGAGCTCTGACAACACCGTCAGAATCCACTTCATTAAAAAGAAACAGTAATAGTTAACCTGTTGCTCTGGTAACAGTTAGTATAAAGAATCCCCAAACCAGTCATACATGTAAAGGTGCACACAAACTGGTGAGCAGCTGTGTGGGTGAATCAATGACTTATGGGCAACAGAGAGGCCCATCTGTGAGCACTGATGCATAAAGTATATGCTGCTATTCTGATAGAATTACAAGCAAAATAAACCAGAGAGCACAAACTGTATTGTGAGAAAAAATGCATCCTAATGATCCAATGCATAAGATTTTCTGCAGAAAGGTTACAGTCCTAAGAGATTCTGAGGTTTAGCTTGGCTTTGTTACTTGTGAACACATAGCCTGGATAAATAGGGAGACAAAGGCAGCCTAAACCTCCTTATATATCAATGACCTTTACTAAGCAGTAGCACTTTAGTTTTCCCAAGGCTGAAAATAAGGTAGCTTTAACACAGCCAGCTGGCAATATCATCCAAGCATTACTTCACGGGAGATGCTGAACTTTCAGGTTCTTCTGAGTAAAGAGACACGTCTGTATTTCACCAGCATACTGATGAGTCTCCTTTCTAAATTCTGAAGTGGTGGTTCTACAAGGCATCATATTAAACTACCTGTGAGGCAGAATATGGCCTTAAGGGCTGCCGTGTTTCAAAACAGTTGATGATGACATACAGTTGTCTGCCAGTACCTGTTAAGCCCTTTCTCAGAAGCGCAGGGAAGAGCAAGAAGAATAGCCTCCAATGTATCAGCAATGGCCCTCATTCACCAAAGCAATAAACCACAATCAAACATTCTTTCAGACATTCAGCAGAAATGCGATGATGAGGCAACCTAGATCTGAGAGTGAAGAAATTAATGCACAACCAGTGCACCTAGTACAAACCACACAGTAAAGCAAAACCTGGCCCAGAACCTTTCCAATGGCACGCAAATTCAAACCCTACTCTTCTTCTTTTTTTTTTTTTGTTCCAAATGGATGAAATCCTGGCATTACTGAAGTCAAAAACAAAACTCTCCATTTTACAGTGCCTGTAATTTATCTGCAGGAAATTAACTGTCAGGCTTCCAAGCATTTTTTCTCTTGGGTAATACATGAAACATTCATCAACTGTGTAGCAGGATTCCAGCATATCTGTTTAGTTTTCCTCTTGGAAGATAAAGATTGCAGCAGCTTCCATGTTGCTGCATTTATGGACCTTTGGAATAATAGAGTAGTAATCTTTCCACTTCCTTTATCAGGATGGTCTTTTTGCAGTCTGAGCTCTTCAAGCTTCCTCACCTGCAGCCGTCAGTAAGTGAGAAGCTGCGTTGGATTGTTTGAGTATTCTACCACTTTCTGCTTAAGAAACATGATTCTAGGAACAGACAAGTCATCTGTCAAGGAGTTATTTCACAGATGCACTTGGCAAGTGAAGCCATTTTCACATGGCAATAGCTTGAATAAACATGATATTCCATCACAGAAAAAGCAGGTTTAGGAAAAAACAGTGATGAAAAAGTAAGCAATGTGCACTGCTGAACTGTTTTCTGATGTTCAACATCCCTTTCCAGAACTCAGTGTGTATCTCACACTTAGCCCTGTGAGGCTGCACTCCCTTTCATGAGGCACCAAGCAAAAGGACACCTTACAGACCAAGGCAGGGTAGCAACAACCTAGCAAGTGGCAAAGTGAGCTATGTGGGTTTAGTGTCTTATTTCACCTATCAAACTCCATATTTTATAAGGCAAGACAAATATTTCCTTAATTACACAATAGACAGACATTCAGTTTTGCTGCTTATGTCAGGAATACATTGTGATTTCTGTTGTGTTAACAGCTAGGAGACTCACAAGCCTATTAAGTGAAGAGAACACAGAGTATTTGATGTGAAACAGTCTATTATCCTGGCAACCACAGTCTACACTACAGATCAAGTTTGATTTCAGGCAGGTAACATTTCTCACAAGGATGTTTTATGACCTGAAATATTTTCTGGTCACTCTGTGTAGCTGGAAGAGTGTAAGCAGTATTTACTATTTGTTACTGTCCAGGCTTGTTCAAGTCCAGTGCTATTCAAGTAGCACCCAAATTGTGCAGGGTGTTTTACCTGGAATTTTTGTTTCTATTCTCCCAGAAGAGTTCCCAGTCAAAGGGAACACAACAGAAGAAAGCTTACAGAAAGTTCAATTAAGCACTTTTGATTCAGATAAGAGGTTTATTCACAGTGGTGTAAGAAGAGACTGAAAATGCACACAACGCTGTGTAGCTACCGAATCCATAGCTAATCCTATATAAATGCACCAATGTGAATATTCCAGAATTAACAAACAATGGGCATTTTTTTCTTGCATATCACATTCCATAATGTATTTGTACTGTAAGCTGCTTGGAGCAGAGACCTGTCACTGTTAATTAGTCCATAAGAACTATGTACATTAGGGACTGCATTTAAGATTTTTCCTTCTTTTCAAAATTCCAAAGAGCAGGCTTGATTTTTACAGTTCTCCTATGAATTAAAGGCTAAGGAAAAAAAGCAAAATGTTATTTTAAATCTAACTGATTTCTTGGGGGTTATTATGATTATTATGTTTATTTCTTATTTACATTAATGTAAATGGTAGGACAGTAGTTTTCAGTGTTTGTTCACACCAAAAAATCTTCAGTCTTCTCAGGCTAGATTACTTGCATAATACCTGGAAGAACTTTCAGAATCACATGTTCAGGAGAGATCCTGAGCTATAGCTGACATTCACAACTTCTGCAGTCATTAATGGGTAAAAATATCTCCTACGTAAAAAGGTTTTGTTGAATCAAATACTTGGCTGGGGACTACAGAAACAGTAATTACTGGAAGGCCACATTTTGAGGAACTTCGGTATTTATTTTTTTTTCTTAGAAAGAGAAGACAACATAAAAAGCTTCCTTAAAACTCAAGAAGAGGAAGTTAAAATGTTCCAGATGCCTGAATTCATAACTAACCTGAAAACTGATCCTTGAGAAAAAAATAATAAAAGTCATTAAAACATCTGCAAAATCTTTTATTCCATCATTGTTCCTCTCATACTGGTGACCATACTGAGTCTTTCAATATGCAACTCCGAAGGAGCCAATATGAAAGGAAAATATTTCTGAAATGCAATTAAAAAAAAAAAAGGAACCAGACTGGGCATACGTCTTTCAAATAATCTGACCTTGCATGTAAGTTTTTGAATCAAAATCTGTTGTTGAATAGTTTTCACATGAGTTACTTCCATATTCCCAACTGAAATGACCAAACTGCGGTATGTCTTTGCCTAGATACTGTCTTCTGATATTACTAAGAGACTAGAATAGCATGTACTAAAAGCAAAGTTCTTTGATGTACAGGTAAATCCATAACTGCTTATCTTGTGAATTCAGCCTCTCATGTAAATGTGAGTCTCCATATGGATATAATTGCAGCAAATCAGACTCTGTTCTAAGTTATACAAAGATAGGATTCTCCTGCAGCTTTAACCACATTCCCTTTACACTTTCCAATCCATTCATTCTCAGGCAATTCCAGCATTCATCTCTCCTCTGATACTGTTTGTTTGCCAGAATTGTAGCATTAAAGTTAGGATTCAAACTCAAACACTCCCAAGGGAGCTGAATACCCTTAATTCTTATGCATACATAGCTAGAAGTCCTTTACCTGAAACGTTTTTGGCCAATGCTATCATGAGCAAAAGCCTTTTTTAAGAAAGACCTCAGCTATGAGCGTATTTCACTACATCTAGAGCTACTGCAGAAGCAATCTTTTCAACAATAGGTGTCTGCACATCTGAGAAGTTGACTGCCAAACCTTAGGCAATTAGAAAGTACTAAATGTAACTTGCCTTTAAAAATCTCTAAATACTAATTTGGAAAATTAATCTTAGATATATTGGTCATATATATATGGTTATGCTGTGTAAAGCACTTACCAATTTTAAAATTCTCTAAGATCCCTCTGTAGTTTAGTACCACTTATAACACAAGTCCTAAAAAGCTATTTACTATTGTTGTGCTCTGTGCATCCATGCCATTTAAAAATATTTTTAAATTAACATTTCTGTCTTCAAGAATTTTCAAGGGCAATTTGCAAGGCCCCAGTCACTAAAGGGCTGTAGGACAATGGTTTTCATTCTGTGGTCTGCGAGACTACAGGGTTTAAAAGAAGCAAAGCTATCTTCATAAGACTTGGGCTTGTTTTCTCATGGCCAGCATCATTGTGTGAAGCCTGCATTTGAAATTGGCAACTGCTGCATTAACAATAGACAAATCACACCAGTATTAGTAGGATCAGGATCTATAAACCAGCCCTCCCACAAACAAAAATCAGTTTATGATTTTTAGATAAACAAGTCATTTGCTACAGATGAAACTTTCTTTTTCTGGTGTCACCAGACCTGATGCCCAAGAAGTACATAATTTCTGCCACTTAGAATATATTCTGTTAAAGTATGAGGGCAGCAGGCAGAATTCTCCCATGTTTCTGCTGTCCTACCAATACTGTTGGTGGGAATACCTGTATGGAAGAGTTGTGTTGATGAACATCTTGTCTGAGACAGGACAAAATACAACATTCTCTACTGTTAAAATATGGCTGAACTCTGACCTGTAATCTTTCTGAAGTTTGCTGCTAGACTCTTGCAAGTGCTATAAGAGGATCAGCCCTAGAACGTGCCATCAGAAAGGACAACTGTATCAGCCCCAAGACATTGCCTGTCCTGCGGATACTCAGGTCTTTCTGGCACTTTTCTGCTGTATCTGCGAAGAAACTAAAAAACTCTGATGTATATAGTAATCAAAGAAGATTAATTACTGAAGCAAAAGAGTTCTATAAATTTCTTTCATGTCCCAATGTAAAGCCATCTGACAAAGCTAGTATCAAAATAAATTCATGATATTTTGTTCTCAAAGGTATACACAAATAGATCCCATTCAGCACTATTATTAGAAATAGCAGTGTTAGTAATACAGCAATATAGGGTGTAGAATTTTACTATATAGTACCCACTGGGACTGAAACTGACAGTATTTCAGTCAAAAAGGCGCATCAAGAGCACAAAGCTACTAAGCAATGCAGTTTTACCTACATAATTCTTACAGCTTGTTCTTCAGACAGCTCCAATGTCCCTTTGTGCTGAAGCAGGGACCTGAAGTTAAGTTCAAGTCATCTTCGTGTTGGGAATAAATTTTTGTCCTTCCTAGAAGAATCTATCCATTTTACCCAACAGTAACTTTCTCAAAAGCTGAAAGCTGCACATTCTCTTTTGGGCTTCTGGGCTCAGTGATACTGAGATTTCATCTAGACTGGGCATAAGTCCAGAAGAAAAGAGAGGAAGATGATCATTCCCCTGCTTAAACTAACTGGCCTAAGAGTCCTTCTGATCAAAATGGGTGAGACACAGGCTTTGGGGAGGAAGGAGGAAGAATACAAAAAGCAGCCTGAGGGGGATGGAATGAATAGAAGACTGGTAGGGAAAGGAGAAGGGAAGTTAGGAAGGGATTTTCCTTAGTCCAAATTTAGAAAAGGAGTGATTTGAGATGACCTATGAAACCTGATGTAAGACTGCAACCTGCTTTGCATAAATGCTTAAGTCAGTGAGAACTGCATGCCATCTAACATCAGCAACTCTGATAAAGTAAGTCCTAGACTTCTCAAAAGCTACCAAAAACATTTCTGTTAATCCCTCTCAATTTCAGTTTCCCATCTGTCAAGTGGGAATAATAATAATTCTCTCACATGGGTAATGTAAAAATAAATTCATTAATGATTGCAGATACAGTAGCAATGAGTATTTTTAAAAAGACACAACAGAAGTACTAACTCTGCATTAAGAACAGGGCTCGATTAGTCTGCAGTAAACAACAAATGGACCTTTTGCAATCTGTATGTGTTTATATCTTAACAGAATGAAGTCCTGGTATTTAATAACCTCACAAACTGTAAGCAATACCTGTAACAGCAGCAAGAAAAAGGCATTGACCATTATAGCCAACAAGGTACACAATACAAAATGCTGAATCAGAACGGAGAGGACCATGTCATATAAAGGCTACATGATTGCTTGTGTTTGGGGGAAAGAGAAGGGGATAAAACAATAATTTTAATCCAGACACTTCGTGCGTAAGGTTACCCTCGCAGACTTCACGATTTCCTTTTAACTCCGCATTACGTGTGCACACATACAGGCACTGACAAATCTTCCACACTGACACTGTGTGGACACCTAGATCTCTGTATTAAGTAATTTCTAGTAAAACCAATAAAATACATCTACAACTAATACATTCAGTAATAACAACATTAACAAAGTCACTTATAGCATAAATTATTCATGTACAATGCCCCCTTAAAAACATATTTTTTAATTCTTTTGAACCTAGAGTAATCTTAAAACAACAAATGATGAAAGTTCAAACAAAAGCTAATTTTGTTTAATGAACTAACCAAGGAGGTATTGTGAAAGTATTGTGCAACAAAATGCTAAGCTAATTATTGTGAGATCAAATAACTGTTGCCATAGCTACTGGACACAGTTTTCCATAACCACTTTTATCTCTTCAATAAATCTTTGTGATGCAACAAATACAAAAATTTGACTGTAAAATGACTATTATGTTTTGAACGGCACTTAGTTATGACTGACCTGTCATTGTTCTTGTGTTCTCGTGTTTGTCAGAGGATAATAAAAGGCAAGTATCTGCTCAAATTAACAGAAAACAAGTATAGCTATGGCTTGGCTCAGGGACTGCAGTTCAGCTTGTTGATTTTAACATAGGACATTTTCTTTTGTGTATCAAACACATTTGTGTTGATTTGTTTGTCTTTAGACTGTAAAGCATCAAGAAGGCCAGCTTGTTGTCTCTTTTTTCCCCTCCCTAGTGTATGATTCATGTCAGTTCACATTAGATGATGTAGTGAACTCTACAGTAACTGAAAGCTAAACTCAAAATCTGGGTCATAAACAACTCAGTTTGAAAGTCAACATCAAAAGCATACACAACTGCATAATGAAACCAACTCTGCCGCTCTGATTGAAAGTCGCTGTAAGGGAGTCTAGTCTGTATCTCCTCAGACTCAACAGCTGCCTTCTGCACAAGTTGTCCTGAACGAATAAATATTATGCATTCTCTATCATACATTTTGATGTATGCAGTTACATCAGGGGATTCGTGACTAACTCTAATGCTCAGAATTAATCTAAATTTGAAAGGTTTTGAGTAAATACTGGTTATAACTGATGAACTCCAGAGAATAAAGACAAAGATGGATACTAGAGAACAGACTACCTCAGCCTTTCAGTGGAATTTTCTAAATTCAACATTTGAGTAGAGATGTTGAAAGTAAATCCTCAATAGGAGAAATTAAATGTCATCTAGACTTTTGCATTAAATGACTGTTCTCTGCTTCTCTGATACCCTGCAATTTCATGTGACTCCTGTCAGCTTACACAGGATGCTGGAGAAAGTCCCACAAACCAGAGGTGGCTCCAAATATGCCACTGTCCTAAATTCACGAGCAACTGATTATCAGCTAAAGCTAGCTACAAATTTGACATGGGAAAACATAAAGTTGACCAATTTCATATGTTTCAAGAAAACACTGTGGCTTTATACACCTTTTTTTTCATGTCACCAGCATGTTTCTGATTTTCTCATGAGTTTCAGGGGGAAAAGGAATTTCTTCAAACACAAAACAGTCACACTGTACTAGGTGCCCCAGATTTCCTGCTGCAGACTCAGGAATCTGGCCATTACAAGGCCCACGAGATCCTCCTCTTGCCAGACTTGGCAGCAGTAAGAAGCAAGGAAGCCCAAAGGTCTTATTCAAAGACACGTTGCATCGAAGAGGCTGCACTGCCATCACAGTTTTTTCTGACTGGCCTAACAAGGGTCTGTAAGTGTTCAAGACTTGAAATAGGACAGGCCAGAGAGAAGCAGGAGTTAGGTCTTGCAAGGAGAGGTTGCATTTGAGCAGTGTTAGGGTTCTGGAAGTGCCATTCCTTAGTTTCTTAGTGGTTACACAAACAGGAATATCACAGTTCAAGTCAACTCTGGGACATTGCATATCATTTCAGATCAACAACTTGTTCATTTTGTCCCTGCAAGTATTTTCACAGTTTTCAATACATAGGAATTTTTCTATGTTAATCAGTTCAACAAAGGAAAATCCTATTTTTGGCTGTTTTCTCCACATTTGTCAAACACAAGAACAAAAGAAATGAGATGGAATTTACAACCCAAAGAAATTACAGTTCTAAAAGAAATTCTAAAACAAAAAAAGTTACATGGATTTCTATGAAACTTAGACCTGTGCAAACTCCACAATGTTTTTAAATTTTGCAGCTCGGCTAATAAAGCTCAAAATGCCACCATTCCTCTCTGAGGCACTTGAGTGGCTCACAGAGGAGACGAGTGGCACAGGCCATCTTTGCCTGCCACTGATATTTTGCTTCTCCTATGCCCCTCCCCAACAGCATCAATGGCAGCTGGGCAGTTCAGATTCGAGTCTAGAACCGGGAATCGTTCTAGGATTCTATGAATCAAAACCCTGCACCTTTAATCTTTCTGCTTCTCAGCTGAATTAGAATCTAAGGTACTTTGTAAGACAAGAAAACATATGCATACAAAATCATCAGATGGTTAACAGAGGAATGAGGTAACTGAGAAGGCACAGCATAGAAAATAACTGTTTATAAAATATGATTTGCGAACAAGAAAGAGCAAAGAGGAAATCAGTTCTCTAGAACTACATCAGAGATTTTCAGAGTGTTACAAGGGACCCTTAACGCTGAATTTTGGATCAGAGGTCAATGATGCATGCATTGCTGAGTATCTTTTTCCTCCTTTCTGATTTTCCCAGCCTAGTAAGAAGTCTCATTATTAATTTACCTAAGTTTGAATGCTCAGCTGAAGCTAACTTTTAGCATGCTTTTCACTGTTTCTGTAACAAAGCTGCTGCCTTGGTGTCACAGGCTTGCAATATAAACTGTCAATTACTAAAACTTTTTTTCAGATAGAAAATAAAACACTTCACGTGTTCCAAGGAGAACTGTTGAAAGAAATTAACTGCATAAAAAAAATGGTTAGTTACATTCATGTCACATTGAAACAATGAAAATTTAGAAAGCTAAAAGCACCAGTACAGGTTAGGGGTAGACCTGCTGGAAGGCAGCACCATGGAGAAGGACCTTGAAGTCCTGGTGGACAGTAAGTTAACCATGGGATAGCAATGTTCCCTGGTGGCCAAGAATGCTAATGTTATCCTGGGGTGCATTAAGAAGAGTGTGTCCAGCAGGTGAAGGGAGGTTCTCCTCCCCCTATACTCTATACCAATGAGACCACATCTGGAGCATTGTGTCCAGTTCTGGGCTCCCCAGTTTGAGAGAGACAGGGAAATAACAGAGAGAGTCCAATGGAGAGCCACAAAGATGATGAAGTGACTGGAACATCTCTCTTATGAAGAAAGACTGAGAGACTTTGGGCTGTTTAGCCTGGAGAAGAATGAAATGAGATCATATTAATGTTTACAAATATCTGAAGGGTGAGTGTCAAGTAGAAAGGACCAGTCTCTTTTCGGTGGTGCCCTGTGATAGGACAAGGGGTAATCGTCACAAACTGAAACACAGGAAGTTCCACCTTAACATGAGGAAAAACTTCGTTCCTGTGTGACTTCTTTCTTGTGTGAACTTCTTTCCTGTGTAAACTTCTTTCTTTTCCAGGGTGGCAGAGCCTGGAACAGGATGCCCAGAGAAGCTATGGAGTCTCCTTCTCTAAAGACTTTCAAAACTTGCCTTTGGCTGGTTCCTGTGTGGCCTGCCCTGGGTGATCCTGCTCTGACAGGGGGATTGGACTCAATGATCTGCAGAGGTCCCTGTCAACTTCTACCAGTCTATGATTCTATGATTCTAAAAAGCCTTCAACAGATAAACACTAGTCCTTATTCAGGACAAATGTATGTTTTGTTAAAGAAAGAATAAGTTTACAAGAATTTTATTCATATGAATTATAGTATCAGCTAATTTTACAGCAACTCTATATAGGGGTAGACTACAATAATTTTTTTTTAATCCAGGATATGTTGGAGATGGAGATAGTCACTAAATTTTTATTTATTTTTTAAATATTCTTCAACTCTTCATTTGACTAGAAGGCTGTGCAGATCTAGTGCTGTGATGGATTTTAGCTTTCCTGACATTAAACTGCAATGTATTCAGTGTATTACACGGAAAAGTCAGCAATCACAGGTAATGGGAGCACATTTTGCATTGTGAACCACACTGCAGTTTTAAAGATATTGCTGTGATGTTTGCTCCTTGCAACGCTCAAAAGCACAAAGTTACAAAGACTTACAGAGAGCATCCCAGAGACTGCACCTCCTTCTCCGTGCATCACAAAGACTTTGATTAGACTTTGAGCACCAGCTTGTAGGGCATTTTGGAACTTATTTTTCCAATGAATTAACAGAATAAAATCCTTATGAACCCAGATGGTAAAACTGTATAACCTCTGACAATCCAAGCTATTCCATGATGCCAGACAGCCCTAGAAAGCAGACAGACGGTTTCAGAAAGCAGAAGACATGACGTGAGGAAGAAAAATTGAATACTAGTTGAAAGAAGGAATTCAAACTTCAGTGGTTGGGGAGATTATTAGATTTAGGTCAACAGCTGCACTGCAGTGGCTCCTAAGCTTTTCTTTTATAACCCCACTTCTAGGATTACAACCCTGTTTTCACTGCTACTTTTAAGAGTGTCCATACTTGCAAATCACTGCTCTTAACAGTAATTTTGAAGTTTTAATAAAATTATAATAAGTTATTCCAAAGCATTAGACAAAAGAGAAACAAAATCCACAACCCCTAGCTCTGCATACACTTGCATCACTTGTTTAGTGGAGTTTCCCTTGAATTCTAGCAGTGTAAACAAAGAGGGGGGACAAGGCTCTGCATCTCTTACATAAACATTCTTTGTACCATTACATAAAACTCTTTTTGCAAAAGACTTTTTCTAAAGCTATTATACTATTTTACTTATTTCCTCACCTGATTAGCTTTTAACCAAATGTAGATGTTTTCCCTGACCTATTTTCAAAGCTAACTAATCCCTAAATCCCCTAGTTATGCAATCTTGAAGGATTAAACGTTTGTCATGAAGGAGTCAGGAATTGTTTAGACTGACTAAATTTCAGTAGTTTAAATACAGTTCATTGATTAAATTACATTCATAGAATGCTAGCTCTTGCACAGGGAGTCTGCCAAAGCAGCCCTATTTAGATGTATGTGATATAAGCTTCTGCTCTTAGTTAAGCCCACAAAATATTTGCATGTGGTACATCTTGGAAGAGAATTAAGCTTTTTATATATTAAATACTTGTTACATCTCTGCAGAAGTATTACAATTATATAATATCTACATTGCAGTAGCATTTGAATGCCAACCTGGTTGGAGCAGCACTATACTAGGCAAAATGACAATCCCTGCACGGAAGCACGCAACCTAAAAGGCAAGACAAACCAGGTGGAGGAGACAAACAAGTGGGTTGGTCTGGGGGTGGTAGCAAAGATGGAGTAACAAATAATAGGATGCACAGGATTTGCAGCCAATGAGGAAGAACAATCACAACATGCCATCTGCCCATCCATAATTAGATTAGAGTTGTCTCTATATGGTACAGCAGAGCAGTTTTGAAGAGACTCTTAGAGAAGGACAGGACTTTGTCTTGGAGTTTCTCCTATGCTTAGTAGGGTGTCATGAGAGAAACAAGAAAGATGCCCAGAAGAAGTGGAAGACTGAGACCAGCAACAAAGTCAGTTGTCAAATACATAGTAAGACAACAAGCAACACACAGAAAGGGCTAAATGGTCAGAAAGGTTTATTCTGCTTGTGTAGGTTTTGCTCACATATTCAGAATGATCTTTGAAATTTACTTTCACAGTGATTTAAACCAACTTGTTTTACTTCTCATGTACAATGGACTAGGAACTGCTATTTCTAGATACACTATCTTAGTAAAGGGTGTAATGTCAAACTGTTGGTCTTCAACAGTTGCTTTTCACTGAATGCACTGAGATCATTTGCAGTGAAATGAAGTCTTCTTTATTGGAAGTGTAATCACCAAGACAGTGACTTAAAAGAACTGAAAACTTGTTTCTCCAGGGTTACACATGAACCTCTCTAAATGAGGAAGTCAAGAATACTTTTTTTTTTTCCTTAGACATAATGATCCTTTCTTGGGTTTCTACCCTTTCTTCCAAAACAGTATGACTGTCTCTCAGGACAGAAACCCAGAATTCATGAACTTCTGCTTTCATCTACTCTAGCAACAGCTATTTTAAACAGTTGAAATAGAATGGTCACATAAAACTCACCTTCAAACCTTCTAAATTTGTAGATTCTAAACTTACTCAGTGTATCTAGATTTGTGCCCTTTAATTCCGAAGTGAAGAACTTGAGACTTCATTTTCATTTCATACTGATAAACCACTCCATTATGTGAGCAGGGACTATGGATTAAATAGTCATGAAATTCAGGTTTAGTATAAACAGTTAGAGCATTGCTACATATGTACTGAATGGGAAAATAGTATTTTCCACATTCCATTACATTTTCTGTAAATACAGTCTTTTGGATAATTAGATGGTCCCTCCTTTCTGGAAATGTAAGTAATTTTCAGTTTCTACTAGGACAGGAAAAACAGCTCACTGAACTTGAGACCTCAGTATTGCAAAATTCTGTACAGATAAGCCAGCTCTTGAAAAGAAAGTCAGACTACTTGCTCATGTTATGGGTGGATACCCTGAGCAGCTACAAAATAAGACTGCAAGCAGTGCCATGTAGCAAGCAACAGATAACCACAGCTTTACAACAGGTACTGACGGTAGCAGATTTTGTGATTTAAGACAAAATCTGGGGGAAATTCACAGCTGTCACAGATGTGTGTCTGAGTTTATAGCATCCCAAAACAAAAAATACTGATCAAGGATGAAAACCAATAGAGTAAATCTGAAGGTCCCAAAAGAAGACTATTCTTGAAAATAATGGATATGAAGGAAATGAAAATGAAGGAAAACTTAGATGCACTGGCAAGGATATTTAAGTCCTTGAGAAGTAAAAGGAACTATGCTAGCACATGTGCAGTGTGCTGGGCAGCCTCACCATGCAGTAACTCTGAACAGCTAATACTCATCAGAAATACAGCTTAGTCAAAACAAGTTAAAAAAATGGTAAACAGCAGTGAGCAAGGTGATTTAATGTAAAATCTACTTCCAGGAAAATTAGTTCACAGAAGTAAAGCAAGAATGCAACATTAGTAAAAATAAGAGCAAATACATTCTTTTGCAGTTTATTTTCCCAACTTTTAAAGCATGTATTTTGAATTCACTGTGGGTTTTTATCCTAAACCAATAGTTACAATACACTGTCAAAGCAGTTTGATTTATTTGCTATTTCACAAGTTAGACTGCACATTAAACAGCATTTACTGGAGGCTTCATAAGGAAGAGTTAAAAAGCCTTGATGGATTATCAGATGAATTATCAGAAATTACCTGGAGCGCACATCCTGTTGTTCTTACTTCAACAGCAGGCAGGATTTAAGGGCAAGGTTATGGGGCTTGTCATTAGATATCTCTCAGTATAACTCCACACTGATGTGTGGTCCTCCATTGACCTGGTGACACACCACAAGGACAGTGGCTTTCTAGATCCTCAGTGAGGATAAACCAGATTGAATTTCTAGAGAGGGCTCTGGTGTGAGGCTGTTTCTCAAGGAAAAGACCCTCTAGGAAGATCTTCTCAAGCTGGGGTGTAGCTAGATGGCAGTGCCACTGTGAGAGCAAAACATCCATCAGCCACTGACCAGAAAACAAAAGACCACAGGGCTGTGAAGTAAAGAAGCAAGATACAGGCACTGCAGGGAAATCATGAGAGACTGGGCTCAAATCAGCAGACCTCCCACAGTAGGCAGAACACCTGACAGGAATAGGTAGGGGGCAAAGTTAGAGATGTGAATGTATACAAAGCACGTAGCATATACATGGTATCTTAAAAACATTAGTGAAAGGGGAAAACTCCTGCTCAAATTGACCACAGTGATAAAAGACCATAAACACAAGTTTTTAGCTAACGGTGCAGGGCCAGGGGTACAGGCCTAGCTCACGTATTAGGCATTCTTCCGTGTTTCTGCACCAACTCGGAATTACTTCATTGGATGTTCAAACTTAATACATGCATTTCTAACTGCACTTCAAGAATGTTGGTATTTCCTTTGATGGGTGCTTAAAATACTTAATTCTGAATGTAGCAAAATTCACACATCTCATCCAGGAACGGCAAGCCCTTTGTGTATTACTCTCAGACCTAGGGGAATAATGTACTTTTGTTACATTTTGGACAAAAACCAGTCAAATAGTTTCCAGTTCAGCTCTTGAATAAAAGCTAACTGAGAAGTAAAAAGATCATCAATGTCAATGGTTACAACAGGATCTGGGGAAATGACACTGTCAATGATTGCAAAAGAACCCACATAATGCCTAACCAGTCAGAAGATGCAATTTCTCAACAAAAAAAAAATAGTGCACTAACATCTTTGCCATGTTTACAGTCATGGGTTTCACTTAAATATTATTTTCACCTGAAATAATGTTGAAACCGAACATTAAACCAAATGTGTATGGAACTTTGCGAAAGTTTTCTGTAGAACAGGGATGACATCTGCCTCAACGCTGATGACCTGCATAAAATCCAGGCATATTTTATGGTGTTGTGAAGTGCTTGCTGTGGCACATATTTCCTGTAGTGTCTCATAGGATTTAATCCATGCAGTATGCAAAGTTTTCCAGATTAAACTCTAGTGCTACATCCCTTATTATTTAATTATTGTTTATGAATTAATTTCTAGAAGGGAATTACATTTTGGTGTTACAACACTACCATCAATATAAAGAGAACTGCCCAGAAAAAAAAAAAAAGCAGAGCAGAATGCACTATTTCAGGTTAGATCATTTGTCCAAGTCTTCAGTTGTTTATTTTAAAGACAGTATCTTAAAACATGTTTTTGCCTAAAGACTGCTTTTCTATTTTAAGTCTTAAACAATCTGTTCCATGAACCACCTGAAAAAAGTGTTGAAAAATAGTTGAAAAACATCCTTTCATTATAATTCCTGGAAAAAATGTGACAATCATTATCTATTATGATACTTTTCTATTTACAAAGAGATAATTTAAATATCGTGTTGATCTCTCCTTTCCCCTCCAAGCAACACTGAACAATCACAATTCATTATGTTGCCTATTATAGATCAAATGCTGTTATATCTTGTTATAATGAAGACGGCATGGAAACCACACACCAGAGTAGAAAAACTCATCTGGTAAAACTGAAATGACATTTTACATAAAAAAAACCAACCTCCTTTCTATTCTTTAGACTTGGATCTGACCTGCACTATAGAGCACTGGCCAAATACTGCACCGCAGTTTTCATGATCCACTCGCAAAGGTCGGCTGACCCAAAGAGATGGTATCAGGGCTGATATTACTCAGCCACACATTCTAATGAGAAACTTTCCCATTCCTGTACCCGCAACCACCGGCAGGCTGGCTCACAGACACACCTTTCCATGCATCATCCTGGCAGGTCAATGGATTGTACAGATGGTCTGAGAATACCAACGCCGAGAGGGCAGGCAATGCTGCAGTCCCCTACGTTTCAACAGGGAGATGCTCTGCGCTTTTATGCAACTGCTTCTAAGGAGGTTAAGGAGCTGTAATTAGCATACATCTCCTCTTTGTCACTGGAGCTAATCAGGCTGAACAATCCCAAGCGTCTCCACTCCTGAGCAGCTCTGCTCCTTGCGATGGAATTTTCAAGCTCTTTCTTGCTAATTGCTTACACCGATTCCAGACTCACTGGCACCACGGAAAGCTTCCTTCTGGTGTGGAAATCAGAGGAAGACTTTCGCTGTGGAAGTGACCTTTTCTCTCTGCTGGCAATCTCACAACAGCTTCTGAAGACATCTATTGGTGCAAACAATGCAGGGCACTTTCAAGCAAATGTTAGACATTCAGTTTCTCACTGAATTTCAGGGGTAATTCCTGGCCTCTGTCTATACTGTAAAGCCAGGGGCTGTTTGAAAGTACTCTAGATGTCATGGCTGGTACCATGCGGCCAGCTGCCAGCACAGCTGTCACTCAGGCTCAAAGCATCTAAGTTATGACTGCAAACAGCAGAGGTTATGTGATCTGCTGCTGAGTTGCGGTTGTTAGGTGCTCAAATCTACTTGCACCTGATCAGATCAGACCACATGATTGATAGCTTGGGGTCAGGCTAGCAGCCTCGAGCTTTCCTCATTAAGAGCATCTCCAGAGTCAGATCTAAGTCTGCACCTCGCACACGCCCAACAGAAACAATGTGGATGATGGGCAAGTCCGTAGCTGAGAATGGTCTTAACAGTCAGTATTCAGTTATCTTGAACAGGCATTTAGTCAAGCATCAGAATCTCTATACTATTAACACCTTCTCAGTTCTAAATGTGATGTTCACAGTTCTTTGAGACACAGATGATCTAAGACCCAGCTACTGTAAGAAACTATCTAACTAGCTACTCTTTTCTGGTAATGGCCAATGCCTGTTTGACCTTCTCTTTCTTGCCTTCCCAGGACCAATAGTAAAATATTTTGGATTGCAGGTCTGGCCTTTTCAGCTTGCTCTCTCACACTGCTGGATAGTGTCTTCATTTATCAGTTTCAGAGTAATTTTTAACTTAAGTTATTTTTAAGATTACATAACTGTTTCACACCATGAAGTAAGAGTGTACTTGTAGCAGAGTACTTCACGTTATTAAAATTCAAATTCCAAAATAAATTACTATATAGGGAATGTTATGAGCACAAAAGAAATTGTAACAGCCAAGAACTAAACAATATTTAGATTATTTTTTAATATCCTTCTTATATCATGTGAATATAATTTTATTTTTCCTTTGTAGCTATTTTTTCAAGCAAACCTTTTTAGAAATAAGGGCTTTATAACTTCACCTTGAAAAAAAGCACCACATATAAACAAAATAATAAATAATTTTGTTGTGTTAATGGTCAGAAAGATGATATATAAGGTGGTACATAAGGAAAACATGCTTTTAATGTCAGTCTCTCAATACCAGAAATACCTATTTTTACAGTTAACTGTATTGCCAGCATAAATGCAAACCTTAAGGAGATCTACACATTTACAAGATTAATAAATGATAAAACCCACAAATGCTTATAAATATGTTACTAGAGAACATAGTTAAAAAATGTCAAGGACAAACTTTGCTATGTAAAAACAGGGCACCGCACTATATCCTCATTCGGTTTTTAAGTGAAAAAACAAAACAAAAAAACCCACCCAACAAATCAGCAATCTCCCTTCTTTATTGAAAGGTCACTGTAATGCAATAGGACACAGTAAGCAGTTGTGAAATTAAGCCCTCCAGAACCTGGTTGCAGCTTTGGAATGTGACCATTGTTGTGCAATGGAGTTTGTCACCATCATATGAAAAACCCATTGGGAAATAAATCTTTTGTTTACCTGCTCATCACCGATAACCATCGACTGATTCACATTCTGTAGTATTTTACTAAGGTCTAAAACAATACCTGAACTGAAAACATCATGATCTTTTTCTTTAAACAACTCTATTCAAGCAAGTTTGGAAAACGTTTTGTACATTCTCCGTACAAAACATCGGGGTTTTTTTGTGCTTCTCTTTAAAGAGACTGTATGACAACAGGTTTACAATCTATTAAAAGCTTCTCAGTTATTGCTACGTATTTTTACCTGCTTAAATAATACAACAATGATGCTGTGCTAGATACTCAGAGTAATATTAATCTTGCTGATGTCTCAAGCAGAGTTTTGACCTGTGCTCAAGAGGAACTAGTAGTAAAAGAAAATTAAACCACATTAGAGACTTCTGTATAAGCAGAACTATGAGCACGTTGTTCTAGTTACAATCTTCAACCTCTGGAATTCTGAAAATTCTGAGGGCACATCTGAATAGGTAGGTGTAAACAGAGCTCCTTCGCCCATTCCCTTGGGTGAACTGATGGGATACTAGTGCTGATTCAGAATTTGTACAGCCACATTTGCATGGCACTAAACTGGCTAGATGTAGAGACAACGCAGGTAGAGGAACTCAATAAGTCTGCACACGTCTCCAGACACTCATCCTGCGCTGCAGACTTTCCCCGATATACAGAAAGCAACATAATAAAGATTATAATCAGGTTTCTCAATGAGGGAGCTAAAGCAATACTTCAAGTTTATATATAAACTAAAAATCTGGCTCCAGATTTAGTTTCCTAAATGTGGACTTAGGAACTTAACTTTGTAATGTGCAGTGCTGATGCAGAACATTAACTTTCAGTGTCTTAAATTTCTCAGCAGGCACAGTGGATCTGAAATAGATAAGCTAGTTATGCCTTAAAGTAGGAGTTTCCAACTTGCTTAGTAAAAAGCATGTCTCTTAACTTTCATCATCTTTGGTGACTTGACTCTCCCAAGACCTAAGGACTCTCATGACTTGGAAGATCTTTCAAATTGCAAACATCTGTTTGCAGTTTCTGGTCTGTAGTTAATCTCAGGGCAAATCTGTCCACTAATACTTCACAAAAACAATCGCCACCATAATTACAAAAAGCTTGCCATAGATGTTAAGTGTGGATTAAAACACAAAACAGAAGCAGTGAAATCTGCTAGACTAATGGCTTTTGAAAAAGAAAATAATTTGGCAGGTGTTTAGAAATAAGCAATTTAACATATGCAGTCTCTTCTCAAAAGGTGACAGTGATTAGCAGTCAGTCCAATGATGCTACTGGAATTTGTATGACTATGCTTGTGAATCAGTCTCAGACAAACTGCAGCCAAAAGGGCTATTTTTAAGATTAAATGCTCACAGGACAACCTTAGTCAATAAGGTTGGTTCTATAAGGGCATAGTCACATAAAAAATAGTGAATCAGACAAAGAACACTTTTTTCTGGCCATCTGTAACTTATGCTATGCAAGTACTGCATTTAATGGAATATTTGCGTAGTAATAACTATATTATTCACAACTCATGGTGAATAAGGAATTGCATCCTAAGCATCCCATCCATTAGATATGAAAAAGAGTTCCTCAGGTTAGATTAATAAAATTAATGATAAAATTAATTTGAAGAGTGGGGGGAAAAAGGCTTCTGTTCTGCTGTTGATAGCAGTGCTAAACCTGAGTATATCTACAAAACACAATCTGTTAGTCCAAAATCCATATCACTTTTCTACTGACAACTCAAGGACATACCGGTTTCCATACTGTACCTCAAACACACCTCAAGACCAAGGAGAGGAATGCAACAAGATGGACATCCTCACAGCCTACAGAGGTTAAGCAGATACGAATTGTCTCAGCACTGTGCACAATTTACTGATTTGCATAAGGGGTTCTGATTTTCCTATCATGTGAAAATACTAAACAGAATAATATTGGATTCATAACTAGAACAGAAAGTGATTTGAGAACTGAGAGTTTTAATCTGTCATTTTAGGATGCACATGTTACAGGATATTGGTTTCAGTTCAACAGAATATTTCTTATGTACTTATGGGAAACGGTTAATTCTTTGTAATGAAGTCCACATTCAGTTCTAGATTATTGTGCTCTTGTGTGCTTAATATAGAGCTCAGCACATGGTCTTCTGATAATGTTCTAAAGAGAAAGACTCCACATTACTGCCCTGACCATACTCTCCATATCAATGTGTGTGAATGTGTACACACAAACACGCAGATGTGAGGGGAATAATTTGCTCTAGCTTAACACAGGCATTACCTACACAACGTGTATACAGAAGCACAGGAGATATCATGCCTTAGGCAGCTCCAATCTTTCTGATGATCCTCTGAGCAGAAGAACCTCCTACACAGAGCTGTCTTTTAAAAGGCACTGTCTTACTCCTAACATAAATTCTCATGTCTATATTCTGCATAACATGTCTGGAGGTGTGGCTGAGGCACAGTCTATTCAGTAGCTATGAAGAGATTGCTAAAGAGCATATACTATGAGTAACTACTGAAACCATTTTAATAACAGTGATCTGAGGGTCACTGTCAGAGAGGTAACACAGAAAAAAAATCAAACCTCTGTCCCACTTTACACTGTTTGATGTAACAGAATCATTTTTTGATTCTAGGTTTAGGAAAATAACATGGTATAATTTTTAATATGATTGGTAGTCAGGAAAATTTAAGAAAAAATACTTGAACCTTCTTTTAGTTCAGTTTACAGAATAATCTTAGGATTTCAACAGAAGTCATCTCTTCAGTGCAGTTATGTCTGTACTTTTATTCACAAATACATGTTGAATTAGTGTAGAATAGTGTACATCGGGACAATGCATAGGATGCCACTGTTAAGCTTAACTAATCATACTTCTTTCTTTCTTAAGTCACCATAATGAGATATTTCTATAGGGAAAGCAAATAAAGGGAAATTTTGTTGTTGTTCTTAAAATAGATGTTGTTAAAATAGATGACAGAAAATGCTTTAGCTTATAAAGATCCCGCAACAGCATATATTATTAAATGCATGGATGAATGTACCATACAGTCTCTATTTCCATCATCTGCAGTTAAAGGAAGAAGTACGTAGAAAGCTTTTTAACCTACCCAGGTATGTGGGATTTTACTTTAGATGTTTTGAATTAAAATTATTAGCATTTTAGTTTGATTTACGGTACCTCCTATAAGCATATGCAGAAGCTCCTATGCTGATAGTGTAAGATTTTCCTTCAATTATCGTAGCAATATATTTTTTTTAAGTAGAAAAAAGAAAAAATTATTTCATTATCTATTGTTCTAAGAAGTGGCTTTTAACTAGAAGTGACATTTAGCGGGAACCAAAATTTTAGCATACTGAAGAGTGGTATTTGGCCCTGCCAGTGTACTTTGGGATATCATTACATGGTTGCCTCAGCAAGTTGCTTTTGGTTTCAGCCCTCTCTCATTACCCCTTCCCATCTGACTGAAATCAGCTGATCTTTTATAGGCATTCCCACAGTCAGCCAGCAAGCTACTCACAGTCAGACCCCGAGCACCATATTTAGGGTGTGCCTTTTAAATACAGAAGCCAATAGAAATACAGTTGCCTCGTTTTGTATGCCCCTGACAAGTTGACTGCCTTCCCATCACAAAACCTTTGCCGACCAAAGAGAAAACATTCTCAACCTACAGGCTTAGCCCTTTCTGATTCCACATATGCCTTTGCTGAAAAGGCAAATAATTTTTAAAAAAATATATTTTAAAATGTTTAAAGTATATCTTACATAATCTGGATAAAATGCAATTAACTTTTAACATCCATGCAATCATTTTGTTATTACAGCTAAAAAATTAATTCTCAGAATCCAGCTCTTCCAGAATCTCCAAGAAAAATACTCCTTGTTTCACCATTTTCTGATTCATTCGACTTTGGAAGCAACATAAACACATTGCTGTGTTTAATATTGTTGCACAAGAGAATTCACTAGAATGAAATGCGTTCAAAGTTCCTAGAAAAAAATGTAGCAATGCAGGCTGCCAACTTGTTCAATGTCAAGCTCTAGGCAGTATAGCAGGACTAGCAGTAAATGACTCATAGTGAGTCACGCTTTAGCTATTTTTGCTTTTAAAGTAACGCCAGGCGCTGTGTTAATATTCAACCCAGAGTAAATTTAGCAATGCAAGAAAACAAGTGTTTCCATGGTTGCTCCTTCACCAATGTTTATGGTATATACACAGCCATTAGGCAGAGCCATTAGGCACAGGAATTAAGCCAAATTAAGAATATGGAAATGTTCCTCTTTCATTTACAACTGAATTTTGCTACATTGGGTTTCATGACTCACTCAGTTACTAGTTTTTCCATCTAACAAAAATGGAAAGCCATAGCCAGCACACCACCAACTGTACTGTTAGTGGTCAATTGCCACTGGCTTCCTCTAAACGATGGCTTGTGCTGTGCACAACCGAGCTGGAAGCGTGTGGGCTTATCAGTAACTGCAGTCAAAAGCAAGTGCAAATGAACCAAATGAACCAGTTCAGGATAATGAAGCCAGGCTTCTTTTTCTCAGGACAAAACAAGATCGATATGAAGGCCTTACTAGTGTAACTACGTGGAGCAGTCATGGGTAACATGTTCTGTGACACTTCTAAGGAGGAGGTGGCATGGAGGAAAGCTGAAGAGGAGCACTGAAGGGAGGAAGGTGGTTATGGTGTCATGTGGAGAGGGAAAGCAGCTGCCAAAATCAGGGAAGGATGCCGATTCAGGCTGGGAAGCAGTTGGGTAAAATGAGACAAGTGGTAAAGAGAGTACGACAGAGCTGGAAAATATCTTTCCATGACATAGCCATGATGTGACAGAACCCATAAGCAGGCATGATTTCAGCTATCTGCACTGCCATGTTTTTCTTAGGTGAGCAAGTATTTGTGGAATTGTGAAATATAAGCCAAACTACTGCAGATATCTGACAAGGCACAAAAAAATCTGCTGGAGAACAGGAAGGAAGAATGTAACCTGGGTAATAGAAAGAAAAGAAAAAAATGAAACAAAATCCCAAAGCAATGGATGCTTCAGCAAAGGTTAGGTGAATAGCTTACCTTGCCCACACTTCTAACAGGACTGCCATGATTACATATGATTGCTTGTTAAACTTTTTCTTCACATTTGAATACAATGATTTGTTCCTTTGTCTTAAATTGCAGTAATTACTATTTTTACTTTAGAGGCTGATAAAGCAGTCAGGAAGCTTTTACATTTCTTGCCCTCAAATAAAATTCCAGCTTTTCTGCATAAGTCTTCTTCCATGCTGCAATAAGTGGTTTGGTTGTTTGTTTTTTTTTTCCATTTTCCTATATGATTATGAAATAGCCATTTGGTTTATACTGGAAATTTAGAGATAGATCCTAATGATCCTTTCCTTTCCAGGCAAGACCTCTTTTGATTACATTAAGTCTTGGGTTGATCCATAAACTTTCAAATAGAGAGTGAAGAAGAGTACTTAAATCTGGACCAGATAAAAAGAACTGAAGCAAATTCCAGACACTGAAGTCCAAAATGATGAAAATTCCTGTTCAGTGGCCTCCTAACCTTAAAGGCATCTGTCTCTGGTAAGCCTATACCAGGTTCTCAGGGGATTTGAAGTTCTGACTTCTGTACCTGCCCAGAGCTGCTCCAGCCTGGCTAACATAGAGCATTGTTTGCCCTGTGACATCTTTGACTCTTGAAAGTAGGCACAGTTCTATCCAAGTGGAAGAAGAGAAGGTGATGATGGAGATGTAGAGAACCCAGTTTCACATTCCTTGGTGAGTGTGTTAACTACTGAAGTACACAGTCGTGCACTCTGCATCCTTCCTAGCCTCTTTCCATTTTCAGCTGCACATTGTGCAGATTCTGCTTCAACCTAAGGGATGAAGAGTGCCCTCTGCAGACAAGCCTACAGACAAGGAGTTGCTTAAAAGCCTATGAGCATGTGATGTCAGACATAAGGTCCATCCCATCCAGCAGTCTTTCCCCAGTGATGAATAATAGCAAATCCATGCAGACGGCACAAGGCAGGGAACTACAGTGGTGTTTTCTTGGTATTCTTGCCCAGCTTCCAGTAATATGGTATGGGGCATTTGGAGGATCAAGAGAGGAGGCAAAAGGGACATCTTCCCCATAAGGGATTTTTCTTAGATGTTTACCTGTGAATTTATTTGCATCACTTCCTGGGGAACTGCTGTAGACACAGTGCTATGATATAAAACATAAGCACTCTCACTGTTGCTCCACTAACTGCTTCGCTCCCTTGTGAGGTATTTTTGGTGCCTGCTGGAACACCTGTTAAGCAACTTGCCTTTAATCCCGAGATCATTTACTGCAAGTCTGATAACGCAACAAATCTACATCCATATTTGAGATGATAAGACATGATAAACCTATCCACACTTGTAAAGTCAGATGCTGTGTCTCAAATGAGAGCTAATAACAGCTGAAAGATGACAACTTAAACCACTCCTCAGATGTGAGAGAATGTCTGAATGCTCCAAGCCTGTTTTAGAGTAAGTGCAAATGTCAATGAAGGTGTTTGACTTCTCTGACTTTGTGCTAATGGTGACTGAAAGCAACATATCTTAGGTTATCCCTGAGAGACAGTACAGACCTCAGCTCCCTGGTAACATCAGTGATCATTTGAGCACCTGAAATTACCAAATTCACAGATCAGAGCCATGGTGCCTTTTCTCTCCATCTACATAACACTACCATACGTGCTTAGTCTCACAGTAAAAGCCCTGATTCATTCCCTTTGTGTTACTTTATAGTTGGCATGTTTTTAGTCCTCTTACGCAATATCGTGATTGACGTATGTAAAGCATGCTATGCTGACAGAAAAGATTCATCACTGAACAAAGTTGTTCACAAAGATGTGCCATAACCTTCTTTGTGTGAGCAAATGCACTTAGCTCTGGGCTCTGGCATCCAGTCTGAGGTCTACAAGCCTAAAAGCTGAGTGTTGCAGTCCTTCAATGCTTCTCTAATTCCTTCTTCCTCCATTTCAGCTCAACTTATTTAACAGGTTTGGGGCAGTGTAAAGATCTCTAGTACATGCAGTGGCATAAAAGACAAGTTGGAAAGAAATCATGCTTTACTTTGAAGTTATTGGTGCCTACAGCTTTCAAGAGGGAAATGAAACAATATTGATATCAAAAAATATAGCAAGCAGCAACTACATGTGAACTTCTGATAAGGAATTAGAGGATGTTTATTAAACTTGCTGTACATTGTTAGTTTGCATCTTACTGTATTTTGCAAGTATAGAGCAGGGAAATTCCACTGACTGCAGAAGCTCCACTGCTGCTTATCAAAGCAAGATCTAGCTCAACCTTCAACTCTTCCGAAGGACACACCGAAGAGATACATGGCAAATAGTTTCAGGAACCTTAAAAACCCCAATGTTTTCCTTTCTCTGAACTGGAGTACTCTGAAGTTACTATGCAGTGTGATACAGACTGACAGAACTATTATTTAGTCAGCATTATCTCTGATCTACTTCCCTGTACTTCTTCAAATGCTTTTTGTGCTGTCAATCCAAATGCATTACTTGGAGCAGAGTTCTACTTCAAGTAGTATTTCCTTTGATCTATGTGCATACTGGTGGCATGAAGTCACACATATAAATGACTGTATTGGAAGGGTAAAAAAACCCCTAACCTACCTCCAAGAGTATGATAAATATTCAAGTAACAAAAAATGAGTAAAAAAATAAAAGTACCCTAAATTTAACACTCCATTTGCCTCCAGCCTCCTCAATATCCTAACTTCAAAATGAAAACATCTCAATTGAAACACCATAACACTGAGGTGCTGTCCCTTTCCTCTTTCTTTGTTTTCTCCTCCTCAGGTTGCTCTTCACCTTTTTTTCCTGTGATTGTGCAGTTTAAGCTGCAAGCTCATAGCACAAGAATGGAATTCCTCCATCCTCTATCTTTTCAATTTGTCTGAAAAGCATGCAAATGACATAATGGCAAGTAACTTTGTACTGAGCTGACAGAGGCCATCCCTGCATTTTCACTGCTCAGATTTTTACAAGCAAAATAGTATGTGTAATTACACCGTGAAAGAAGTGGGTGAAAACCACTAGTGAAATCGTTCATTTTTTATTAGCAGAAAGTAGTTTTTCCATAGGCTATAATCCATCTATTAAAGTTTTGAGAATTTCAGACACAGGCAGGCTTTAGTATCTACCTCTATGCTTCTTACTCATCTGAAGTTTATAAAACATTTCTGATTAATTCAAATACAGTCACAAGACATGAGATTTTATAGTTTCTGTGTTGCACAACTAGGTCATCAAGAAATACAGGAGCTGACTGAATCAAAGTTTATACTACTGAGGAAGAACATCTGTATAAGCTAGGGTGCATTGCTGGTACAAGAGCAAATAAGCGATAACTTGGTCACAGATCTGACTTGCCTGAAAATTTCCCACCATCTGAGTGAGATTCTAAGGCTTTTCATCACTCTTCCAATAGAAGTAAAGGAAAAAAAAAATTAATCTATTTTAAGATGGCATTTGATTAGATGATGTGATTGAACGTAACATCAAGGAATGTAATCAGTACCCAGAAGCTCCCTTCCTGACCTATATGTTCTTACAAACAGTAAAAATGCCATACTGCTAGCCATCAATGTGCTCACCTAAGGGAGAATTATCCCATGACAGTAACAATAAATTACCCAAAGTATTATCCTTAAATGTATAATAATAATAAAAAACATTTCTATGCAATGCTCCATTTCCTTTCTAGATTGTATATACTCAGTGCTGATCTGAAAGCCAGGCTGCTATAAAAGTAAGAATTATATCTTGTAAAGACTTCTGCAATGAAGTAAAATGTAGATCTTTTAAAAATATATTTACAGATCAGATGAGAGACAGAGCTAAAAAGACTTTACCCTTAAGTATTTACTGATTGGAAGGGCAGATATTTGTTACAGAAGACACCTACATCTGATGCTCTGTCCGATTTAGATACCTCCCTGTCCTGAGTGCCTTTAACATAGGGCTAAAGGGCCAGCGTCTCTTCAGTATTTCTTTCTGCAGTTGTTTCCATTTATAAAAACAGATAAATACACACTGAACAGAGAGGGAGAATGTTTCCAGAGCTACAGGTCAATCACCTGGTAGGCCAAGATCAGTCAAGTTCTGATTTTAAATCACTCAGACTGAAACCAAGCCTGCAATGGAGAAGGTCTGTTTGAGAGGGTGGGTTGATTCCCCTTTCATTTTAACTATGAATTCCACATCACACCTCTAAGTGCCAAAGCAAGAATCTTATTTTTATCAATCACTTTAGGTAGACAATCATTTAATCAAAGAAACCCTCACTAGATCCATTGCCAATTGATGTTCTTAATTAATCCACTAACAGATTTGTTAATGAAAGCTCCTGCCTTTTATCCAATAAGCATAGGCAATTTTCAATCCAGAAAAATTGTCCCGGGTTGCCAAAGAAAAGTTCTGATGGTTTTATTCAACCTAGAGTTGGTTCCTATTTTCAAACTAGCAAGGACACTAGCTGTGATGGTTATTTTTAAATCTGAATATTCATCTTAGGTGCTGTCTAACTCCCCCTGTTACAGGACTTGTGCATTCCATTTATCTAGTTTGTTTCCCTATCTTGTTTCTCTCTGGTAACTTAAACAGAGGATTTGTACACCACACAGAATCTTCATCACTTTAACTCATTCCATTTCAATCCCAGGCCCTGATCCTTCAAAACTACAGGTGAGCTAGTTCACTTCTGAGCAAGCAAATTTGTCCTTCCAAAAAATACCCAGACAAGACAGTCCCAAAAGGATGAAACCATGACAAGTTTCTCTCTCTAGGCAGTCCTTTAACCCTACCCAAAAGTCAGATATCATTCACATAAATGTGTCTAAACATATTCATGTCACTTCTCAGGAGGTGCAATTTGTTCCCTCTTCATCATGCCATGAAAACATCACTCTGGCAGGCTAAAATACAGTGTATATTATCATTTCCAGCCCTTTGAACTAAAAAAAAGAAAGAATAATAATGATGTTTTAGTGCCACGGGAGGAGCGGGGCAATTGTGTTATGCAATGCAAAGTGGGCATGGCTACTTTGCCTCATAGGGTACTGGCTTGGAGGGAGAAGCATGGCTACGAGCCAGTCCACGTTCATTAATTTCTCCTTGCAAAGTCCACGACACAATATATACAAAGCTGAATTACAGACATAGGTATAAGGTTCAAACCCACAGAGATTTTTGGGCACCTAACTGCCAGTGATCAGTTCTGAATCTAAATGACTTGATCTTATACAAGACTGTAACAAAGCAAAGAACTGAACTGAGGTCTCCTAAACTTCAAGTGACCTTCCTAAGATCTAGATCATCTTTCATTTCTATACCAGCCAAAACACTCTCTGTAAGGGATTTTATATAAGTGAAAAGTGCATATCCCACACACACCACTGAACTGTCATAACACCAATCCCACTTTCAGTTAGAATTTTCAACTTTTCTGATGAAGTTGTTTTCCCCTAAGTAGTCAGTAAAGAGATTTTATATTATTATTTCATATTAAAAATACAAATAAAAGCACGCTAACATTATTTTTCAGATGATCCTCTGCCAATACAGCTAAGTTTAAAGATTAAAACAGGCCAACTAAGAAGCTGGGTACAACTGAAGGGAAACACAGATCTGCAGATCAGTTATATGACTCCACACAAGTAACTTCAACTATTTTCTCAGGTTTCACCTCTGTTATATGGTGAGGAATAAAATTAACCTACCTACCTCAGTGTGATGTTGTGAGGATTACTTGGATGAAAGTTGTCAAGCATTATACTACAGTGTCTTGTTGCAGCTTGCTTTCTTATCCTGCTAAAAGCAAATCAAAGACTGTACTCTTTCCTGGAATCTCTACATAGTCTGTTTTATGCATTTAACAATGTCATGGTTTAACCTCAGCCAGCAACTAAGCCTCACACAGCTGCTCGTCCACTCCCCTCCAGTGGGATGTGGGAGAGAATTGGAGGAGTAAAGGTAAGAAAACTTGTGGGTGAGATAAAGACAGTTTAATAGGTAAAGAAAAGCCACACATGCAAGCAAAGTGAAGCAAGGAATTGATTCACCACTTCCCATCAGCAGGCAGGTGTTCAGTAATCTCCAGGAAAGCAGAGCTCCATCACGGGTAACGGTTACTGGGGAAGACAAACACCAGAACTCCAAATGCATTTCCCCAGCTTAGAACATATAGCCTATAGCTAAGCATGACATCATATGGTCTGGAATATCCCTCTGGTCAGCTGGGGTCAGCTGTCTGTCTGTCTCCGCTCCTAACTTCTTGTGCACCCCCAGCCTGCTCGCTGGTGGGGTGGGGGTGAGAAGCAGGAAAGGCCTTGACTGTGTAAACTCTTCTCAGTGATAAAGAAAACATCCCTGGGTTATCAACAGTGTTTCCAGCACAAATCCATACCGTATCCCCAAACTAATATGAATAAAATTAACTCTGTCCCAGCCAAAACCAGCACATAAGATAATTCCTTTCACAGTGATTTTTTTTACCCCAAACTGCATCTAAAATCATAATTTCCCAGCATGCTCATGGCTTAAAGTACATGTATCAACAGGGCATAATGTAATTTACTTGAACATTACCTAGTAAATTTAAAAACTTCTCCTTTTAAAATATTTGCTTATTGATAACAGCTACAAATCTGTCCTAGCAAAATGCTAACTCATGATACATACTTTTTCCTTTCAAAGCCTCAGAGACTTCTTTTCTTCAGTGGAGAGAGCAAGGAAGAGCTTTATGACTGCAGTGCTACCTTCCAAGTTACATTACAGTGGCTGGTTTCCTACGACAAAAATTTGACTGAACCACTATTGCATCTCAACATGATTTGTTCCCTATCAAAAAAATCTTTCCTACACTTGCCAGATTGACTCCTTTAACTGTTTGGCATAACCAGCAATATTGTCATTCACTCAAATCTTAACACTTTCTATAAAATGCCTACTGAAGCATGCATCTGTTAGGTGCTCCTACAGACTGTAATAATCAAGGATTCCAAAGTGCATGCTATCAGCTGCTATAAAAGGGCTATGAAACCTGTCATCCTTTGTGCACCAAATGCAAAACTAAATAACTTCAGCAAAATACAGCAGTGGCAGCTGGGATCACAGCAGCAGAGATTATACCTCCTGATGAGCTCTTTTCACAGAGCATCAGAAATTTAAACTGATATGCAGAGATTAAAGTCAGATCTTTCATTTTGTGAAGGTAAAATTCTCATACTCTGTGCCAGATGAGGCCTTTGAGATATATATATATATATATATACTGGCATGAAATAAAAAGACATGGCAATATAACTTTAAACTGAAGGTGGGATTTTAAATCTACAGAAGATACAAAATGCCAAATTACAATTCCTGCAGTAATCATGACTTAGCTTCTATGGGATCAGTCCTGCAAGGTTCTGTACTGTGGTTACACTCCCATAAGGAAGCAAAGCATGCCAGCAATCTCATTCATTTCAAAGTATCTACTCATGCAATTTAACTTAAGCAACCTGCTTAAGCATTGCACTTAATCAAAAGATCACTAAGCACTTTGCAGATCCAAGACCCTTAAGTGTAAGGAGAGTGTCACGCTGGGTTAAGATCACAATTTTTTTTCCTTACAAACCATACGTGAATTCATTTAGAACTTCCTGCTATTGCCAGATTTAGTGAAAATCCCTCCAAGTGCTTAATTATTGGAAAAGACAGTGTAGCCATTTTGGGGTACAAGAAAGGGTTAAAAAGAAAAAAAAAAAACCAACACATTAGTCAATACTTCTTTTCTACTGCTTAAATTCTAAGCAGGTTTCAGTAGAAAAATGGAAATGTTTTCCATTAAAAATAAGAAGTGGGAATTTAGGAATGTAAGATATTTCTGAAAACAGACTTCAGAAAAATCACTTGCTGTTCACATAAAACCTGTCTGACAACGTTTTGACACATATCATCAGAGGTGGAGATTCTGCATTATTTTGCACAAATTCCAGCTAAAGTAGCTGCATAATAAAGGCTCACAGATTGAGGGGAAAATGCCTGCAAACTGTCTGAAAGATGATCAGAACAGAAACTGCTCTGAGGGATGACATCATCCTTACTGCCACACAGATGCACTTCCCCAATTTCATTTCTGCACCTTAGCTGCTGCTACAGTTCAAAGCTAAGAAGGTCTCCTTTCTGCGGAACTGCGTAGAGGACAATCTGAAGATAATAAATCTCCTCTCTAAATATTAGAGCTACCTACTGCACCACATGTCACCTGTCAGGGGGTAGGGAACAACCATGCAGCTCCCTTTCACTATTTTGAAAACAAATATCAAGGGAGAAAATGTATTAGTTTTTTAAATCTTCCATTAAAATAAGGTGATACTTAACTGCTTCACACTCTGCACTGTATCTAAAAATTGTTGAGAAAGTTTTCCTCCTTCAAATCCTAGTTATTTTCTAAGTAGCAAGACAAGGTGAGACTAAAACCTTTCCTTGTTAAGCTATTCAAGAATACAAATGTCAGACTCTGTATAAAGGCTGTGTAATGATTAATGGTAACTCATGGTGGAAGGCCATTCAATTTAGCATCTACCCCATCTGCTCCTTCAAGATAGAAAAGGCTGGGACAAAAGAAAACTCCATGAAAGCCCCTCTAAGAAAACTTGTCTGGAGTATTTGCATTTTATCTTATTTAGAAATAAAACCAAATCCCGGGAAGGAGATAAAAATTGGACCATACTGTGTATGTGTGCCTGAAACAAGCCAGGAGTTATGCACTAAGTTGTGCCCAAACCTGGCAAGACCAGTAGCTGCAAACAAAGTAGTAATCAGGTATCTGTTGATGAAGTTACCAATACATGTAAGTTCAAGTAGTTGTAAAGCACATCCCGGAATTTGCAGACACATTATAATATGCTGTGGGGCCACTATAACAGGATTCATGCTTTTGAAATCACAGCTCATACAGGAGAAGCTGAAGAAGCACAGATGACTGCACTTAAGCATGACTGCTGAATATTTAACAGGGTGACCTTAAAGCTCTCCTTACAAAAGAAAAAAAAACCAAAGAACCAAAACGTGTACACATGCCATGCTATATGGTAAATCACCAGTTTCTCAAAACTAGTAGTGTTCTTTTACAGACTTTATGCATCTTCTGTTCAGCTGGTATCGCAGCCTAGAAATCCCTGCCTCTAAGCCCATTCTTTCTTTACAGTAATACTACTTTCTACACAGCATATGTGAAATTTTAGATAATATTGACAGTGCTCAATTACACAACTCAGCATAGTAATTTACTGTGTAGAGCAAAACAATGAGAAGAGGTTTTTTGTACCAGATGAAGTACATGTGTCAGTTTTGCCCCACGCAAAGACGTTAAGACCAGTGACCCTGATCCTATAACAGTGTGGGACTCTGTCATTTTAAGCTTGTGAATACATTTGTGATATTCAGTTCCATAGGTCATGAAATGACACAGGCAAGGCACGAGTGAGAAAAACACACAAAAGGATGGAGGGTGGATAAGGATAATGGCAAGAAGACCACATACTACAACAGAGAAACTGGACAGTCTTACTGGTTCCAGATCATTGTATCACACAGAAGCAAATTTACATATGTGAATACAAACAGAATCCACTCATCTTCAGTCAACAATCATTACTTGAGAATTTTTGGGAGCCTTCCTAGTAAAAGAGCCTTTTGAAGAGGAAAGTAAAGTAGGAAAGTGACTTTATGGTAGATCAACAGATTATTTAGGCAGAAGACACAGAAATGATGCAAGTTTAATGCAGCGGAATTATTCTTGCTTTTGAATTTTCCACCTGTTTTCTATCTGAAGACCTGAGGTGGCGTTGACTTATCCATTTCAAAAGAAAGAGGGCTGCATCAGATTTTTTATTTGGATACATGTCCACTATATTGCAGCCAAGACTTTGTGTAAGCTAACTAACAATTTTCCACTCAACCTTTCAAATTGCATTAAATACCACCACAGGAGAAAATGCAATGGATTTACCTCAAAAAACATCATGAATTCTACAAAACCCAGTCTGACCCAGCTGATCAATAGTCCATATGTAATTAACACAGCAGTCCATCCAACACCACCATGCATTTCATTTTGGGCACAGTCTCTCCTCCATACACAACCAAAACAAAGTCCAAGTGGCTGATAAAACAAATCTACAGTAGTAGCAGAATGATGTCTTCATATATGTGTATATATAAATATATAGAAATAAAGAATTACTCTTATGTGCTTATTTGTTGTGTTGGTTGGTTGTTTTTTTTTTTTTTTTTACACAGGCCTGCCAGTTAGAACCCAGTCCCATAGCCTGAGCTGCATATATTACTAGAGCATACACCCTTCCTCAGGCAATTACAAGATGGAAAGTAAATCCAAAGTCAGTTACTGAGATTTTATCTTCTCAGTTACAAACACCTGGAAATGAGGAATTACAACATAACGGTGAGGCGGTAATAATTTTATGATTGTATATGGAGTGAAAATTACACTTTTTTGTGGTCTGCAAATTGATATATTCATTCTTAGAGTAGTGCCAAGGGCTTTATTAAACTCAGAGATCAGTGTTGACACTCAAATCCAAAATCTTAAAAACCATAAAGATGGGAAACAAATATATCAAGCCCTTAAACTCTAATCCTAGGGAGTCTTGAGATAACAGGTCTAAAATTCACCTTGTCAAGCATGTTCTCACACTTCATAACTCTATGGCAAAGTTAACGAAAGTCCAGTGAAGTCAGTAGGAAAATTCTTTCCACTAGTTTCAGTGGGTTTTGGATAGGGCTCCAAAAAAACATCACCGAAGAAGAGCTACAGGAGAGCACCCAGAATATAATTTTCTAATGGTATAAATCATTAATCTATGGTTCCTGATGTTCCTGAGATACCAGTTTATGTTGAAATCAAAATGTAGGGTGGGAGGGAATAGATACAGGGGTCAAGGGACAGTAAGCAGAATAATATGATTTCAAAACATAATCATGATAGGGGCAGAACAGTACAAATAGTGTTAGAGCTAATGAACTTTCCCAGCAACAGTCAGCAGAGTGGTATTTTAACAGCTGCTCTGTGTGCAGGGCAATAAAAGCACAACATTTTGTTGCGTTGCATGAATACTAGAACTGTTCACTCTCCGACTTTTCTTGTAATTCAAGCACAAATATCTTAACATTTTAACACTTGATAAATCGTGTGAACTAAGAAAAAACAATATTAATAAGTTGCAGTGTTATATGGTGCATGCATAGAAGCTGTAAACCTGAGAACACGCAAAGCAAGCGTTTTCCAACAATATAGTTCTACGATGAAAGCAAAGGTCTTCTTAGAGTTGCAACACATCCTAAATTGTGAAACAGGAGCAATTTGTTTAAGTGACAAACGAAAATAGCTTACCTAATCCTTTTAGAAGATCCTATCAGTAAGAAAAAAAAAAAAAACAGTCTTCAAATGTAAAAGCCCACTTCACAAAAAGAGAGAGGTGAAGCAGTATTTTCATGGTATTTGTATTCAAACATAGCAGGAATTTGGAATTCTAATTAAAACTACCAGGGTAATAACACTGGCTTTTGTCTACAGAGATATCAAATAAAATAAAATTTTAAATAAGAACACACCTCAGTTTGTGCCATAACTGGCAGTTCAATATTTTAGGACAGTTAGTCACATCTTACCATTTAACATTCAAAGAGTCTATTTTTTAAAAGATAACTTACATTGTTTTCTCATCTCTTTAAGTTGATTCTTAAAATACAAATATTTTTCATTCTTTTGTAAATCTGAGTCACTGTTCTTGCTCTCCAGTGCAGCAAATTTTTCTTTTACTAAAATTTTTAAATCTGGTATGTTCTCTGGTTTCTCTCGTTTTATCTGTAAAGAATGAGAAATAGAATGTTATTCATTATGACACATTTTAATACAAAGCAAAAGTCATCAAGCAAAAATTTATTAACAGAACCTCATTTTCTTCTGATTACAGTTAGGTTTCCTGCTCTGAAACAATAACCTCCAGGTAATTATTTATTTCATTAAAAGTAACTATGAAACATAGAGATTAACTTCTGAGTGTCATTTAACTCAGGTGCTGTATACAGGGCATTTCTCAGACTAACAGCAGGGAAAACCGACCCTTGCAGTCCAGTTTACTTCCGTGAGTGGTAAAGGTTAACATGTTAACAACAACCAGCATAACACTGAACGTGAATGCAAACAAAGAATATGACTTAGGCCAAAAAGTGAGAAGACGACTGAGAAACAGAAATAATTTTTAAGAGTCTCCTAAAAACCCCCACTTTCTCACCACTTTTGAGTCAGCTTTACAGAAGCTTATCGTATACATGCATGATTAGTCTGTTAACACCAGCAAAAGCAACGCAGATCGTTAAGGTAGAAGGAAACCGCCTCAATTTATTTGTGCTGTGTGAATAAGAAGCGTTCTGCTGCATTGGCAGGCAAAACCACAGTTTCCTTGAAAAGCAGCTGCTTACAGTAATTGCATCTGGAATGATCTGAAGATTAAATGAATGGAAATAGAAGGGAAGTCATCACATTGGCAATATTAAGATAGCACAAAAATGCACAAAGCACTTTGGGAACCCCCGAAACACAATAATTAGAGTTTTCCCTTAAGTTTCTCAAGACAACAGTAAACTCTAAGAAACTGTACCTTTGACATGAATTCATAGTAACTAGCTTACAGGTGGTGGGAACTGTGCTATGCAGAGGTGATCAGCAATAGCACAGACTCTGAAAGAAGGTAGACAGCTGTCAAATCCTTAACACTAAGCATCTTCTGAACCAGACAAAGGCTATTTCTATCCCAAACATATAGCAAAACATGACAATCTTAAAAAAAATGGAGGTAAGCGCCATTTCTGCTGAGCCACTCTTCCACATACAGTAAACTCTGCCCCTCACCAGACCATGGTAATATTTATTGTGAAAGACAAGAAAAGAGTACTGAGAAGAAAATGGTCCACAGGTTGAAGAGTTTAGAGAGACCTTGGAAATCCAATGGAATATATTTTATTTTGGGAGTCAAAGAAATAATAAATGTTCATATAAAAATGGAAGTTGCAGATATATAAAATGTTACATAGCCAAAAAACCCTCCTTTATGCAGCAGCAAAGCAAAGCAATCCATAAAACTATTACTTCTTCCAAGAGTAAAGGCAGTTTGGCACAGCTACTAGTCAGATGTGAGTTGTGGCAAGAAGAACAGTAAGAAAAAAAAAAAATGCACTGCCAGGTGATACTATGCAGTTTTCAAAGGCATCTGGAGACAAAAGATCACTTAACACAACGTCCAGCTGTGAATGGGAAAGACTTGGGAATACCTCGGTACCAAAGGAGCACAGTGACTATGAAAGACCAAGAGCATGTCATCACAGATGCTCAGACTGCTGTATAAAGCCAAGCAGCAGTGCATAGTCCTTATCCTATGAAACTTGACAAAAGGAGCAAAGGAAATAACAACATCCCGTGTCTAGGGCAATGGGGGCAGTGACACGCACTCAAATAATTTGCCTGTGTCAACATCACAGCAAACTGCTGCAAAAGAAGGCCTGTCCCAACCAAAACCAACATTAGTCAGTACTCAGCTGCAGAAGAAACTTGGCCATCAGGTGAATGCAAGCACAAGAAAGCAGTTACTAAATCAAAATACATTTAAAATCCATCACATTACAAAATAATGGCTTGATGTGGACAACATGTAGTGCAAACATTCTCCTTTCTGCAATAACTCCATCAGATGTTTTTACAGACATTTTTATTTTAAATTGTGTATAAACACAGGACCACACTCCCAAGAATAGCCCAAGTAACACCCACCAGTAAGACCTGCCCTCATAACAAATGAGAGCACAATAGCCAGATACCATATAGAAGATCCAGCTGTGTATACTAAAAAAAACCTGAAGTGCTTCTAAGTTGCTGATACTCATACAGAGTTAAGGAAATGATGTGGACATTCAATACAGACATTCATCTGTACTAAAGACAATGTCAGTAATCTTTTCCTCTCCACAGGGGCTATGTTACACATTGATATAGTTACATCAGTTTCTTTTTATCTTTTTGTTGACTCGTGGAAGACTTGAGTACAGAAATTCACCAACAGAGCATCTTCAGTCATACCCTTAGGTAGAGAGGTAAGAGAAGGGCACAGCTGATGTTAATTCAAACAGCAGTTCTCTCAACTCCAGCTTCTAGAATTAAAGGACTTTAACCATATGAGCAGAAAAAGAGCAGGAACTGTAACTTCTGTTAGCATAAAGGACAGACGTTTGAGAAGCTTCATTAATATGCACACGAATAAGCTTTACACCTGCTACTATGGAGCTACAAGAATTTTCATGTAGACATCTGTACGAACCTCAAGAGAACGATTATACAAAGCTCTCCCTTGGCTACATAACTATAATCACAAAGCTTGCTGACATACATCTAACAAAAAAAGAGCTGGCATGCTGTTTGCTAGAGGTAATATTAACAATTCCACCAGGTATCAAGAGAAAAAAAAATCTTTCACGCCAGCCATATTCCCAATAGTGATACCTTATTACATCGTGAGGATAGTCAGCAGTGTAGCACATATGACACAGGCTCAGACAACAATATAGAAAGCTAAAGAGTCAGGTCAGAGACATGGTCAAAAAATGCTCTTTCCTGGAGCTTAACTTCTTTCATGTTTACAATTTAAATTCAGTTTCTGTTCACCTCCAGATGATTGCTTTCATTAAAATGATTAGTAAGGACACCATTCCTGACCACACTCAATACTGTACCATCACATATGCTATTACTGAAATGCCAGGTAGGCCTTCTGGAAGGTCAAAATGTCACAGGTGAATAAGAAGGCATGTCCACCCACTAGTAAATACCACCTGCAATTTACCCACATGTAAATACATTTGCTGTGCACAAGCAATTTTTCTTTGGTTCTGCATATCCTATTCCATGAAGAGGCCTGCTAATGGTCTAACCCAAAACATAAATGAAAACAAATTAAAGAAAATGTGACATCAGTCCTAGTTCCTCACAGTGTGACAGAATTGCAACATCTTATACACTGCATCAGCACAACACCCTTATAGGTACATTACACTTCTATTTAGTTCTCACCACCCACTCCTACTCTGCAGATGCATGATGGAAGTAGTGACGATGAGATCAGCACAACAAAATGCATAAGGACAATACAAACATCAATGTGACTAAGGGACATGGCAAAATTATCAATACTTAGAGCAACAAGTTGGGGTTGCACTTCTGTTTGGTCTCAGCAGCACGTCAGATAAATGCTTGCTAGCAAACCTGATGCCATTGGCATGTTCAGTTTGCCAGTGTAAGTTACTTCACATGGGAACCACGAAAGACATGTTAAGCAAACAACTGTTCGTTTAATAGTGCTGTCAGCCAAAACCAGCATGCTAAGTAACACCTTGCAGTCATTAGTCAATCCATTGAGAGTTACATCGATTTTGAAATGGGGTGGAGGCATACACACCCTACAAAGCATCCTGGAAATGACATAGAACTATGAACTGGGAGTGTTCAGGACATATGGTGAAAAGAGTATCAGTCACAACAGCTTGTTTACAGCAACAGAAAAAGCAAAAGCATCTGATGTGACAGTCCCATAGCACCAAAGAACCACACGGGTATTTACATGGGAGCTCAGCCATAAGAAGATGAACAGACATGTTATACATGACAATTACTGATACTTCATACATGATTTACTTGCAGTGCTGGTAGGAAAACATATTTAGAAACACTAAATAAATAATTGTTTAGAAAAAGGTGGCTGTGGTTTGCCTATCGAAAGATAAGATTTGCTCATGGCAACACACCACACCACCTGGTCACAAAGAGGTTACTGCATTTGGTGGGCAATGCTTAGGAAATGAGACAGTTTGTGTCAGGTCTTTGATTTCTGCCAATATCTGTCGTAAGGATAAACCTTCCTTTTGTAGATTCTTTCACTGCTCTGTCTGTTCCATGTTAGACTATGCCTTCAAAAATCAGGCTTTTTGAAAGGCCAGATTGCACAGCCTAAGGTGACAGTAAACTCAGGGTATTCTAAGGGGCAGTCTGGGGAATTTTTATTTCATCAATTATTGTAACTACCAAATGAGAAATAAATTATTCTGTTAAAGACCAATTCCATGACCAGTGAAGTCAAAGGTACATAGTCTAAAATTGGACTAGCTTGTGGTATATTACTCTACATACAGTAAGGGATCAACTGTCGAAAAAGGCACTAATTAGCATAACTCTGCATGCAGCAATGCAGCACTGAGCAATTTGGCCTTCCCAGTATTACGTCCCAAAACACTTTACCAATATTAGAGAATATAGCCTCAAATGACCATTGGACCTAAGTACAATGTATTATACAAATGGGAAGACTGGCATGAACACATGAATAATCTGGCCTAAGGTTGCACAAGAAGACTGTGGCAGAGCACAAGAACAGATCCCAGTTCTGTGCTTTGAGCACAAAACCATCCTTTTGCCTTCTCCTTAGCTGAGGGAAAGTTCAAATTAACATGTGCATTTGGTTCCCTCTCTACAAAGAGGTCTGAAAGAGCTTGTGGCTGCTTGGCAAACTTTGTGATAAAAAAGCAGCATACCACAAAAATGCTCCACTGGACTTTGTATTGCAGTGGTTCAGCATGTGACACTCCAAGGTTATTTTTTAGCCTTTTCTTTTAACTCCCTCTAGCACAGAAGGCCTTTAGCTGCATATTTTTAATCCAGACCCTGTTCCTAGTTACCCTTTCTCGGAGCTATCATTTATGTCCCTTGGTTTTGGGAATTTTGCTGGTGCCATACATTTTATTTCTCAGAACTTTCTTGCCATACACAAACCACACTGAGGTTTCCTCAAACCAGTGATGTAACCTGCAAAAGAATTATCTTTCCAAAGAACTCAGAACTCTCACCTTAGCTTTCAAACCACACATTATTTGGTCCTTATAATTTAATCCCTATAAAATAAGAACTTTAAAAATTTAATATATGGAAATTATTGATATATGGTATATGTAAGGTAAACAAATCACCTTGCTAATCACCTTTTTAACTGCCAAGTCAGCTGACATGGCACAATTTCTTCATTTTCTAAATTCTTTGTTGTTTCATTTATGAAAGGGAGGGTGATTAGTCACTCAGTGCAAAGAAGCTCATAGGTATGTAGTTACCTAAATATTTTTATCATTTTGAGACAACCCAAAAAAGGATTCACTGATGTCTGCAGCTTACTCTAAACTCATAGCAATTTACACTGCATTTACACTACAGCCATGTGTCAGTGCATATGCTTATGGAACACCAGTAGCTGCTGCATCTTTTGCAGAAAAACTTAGCATCTTATAGCTCCTGATGGGACAGAATTTCTTATCTCTGTGAATTTGAGAACTCAGTCAAGATTTTTCAGGCAGCTTCAGGTACTTCAGTACTTGGGGTGGCTAAGACATCCTACAAAGACCCAGTTTTAAGAAAGGAGATATCTCACACTTTCTGAATTGGCATTACTTCAAGATGTCTGACCTGTACACAGACATATCTAAAACTACTTATTGCAGAGAACAAATGCCAAGAATTGGCTGGCTATAGCCCTAAGTACAGACACTGTCAAAACAGCCTCTCTGAGAATCTACATCAGATACAAGTAACTATTCTTCCTTTATTTACATCTGCTATGTAACAAAATCAACCAAAAATGCATGTCACATTTCTTTCCCATTTAACAATTCCTACGTTCTGTAATTTCATCCTTACCTCACTAAATAATTTATTATTACAAATACGCAGCCTTTTAACACACACACATTTTTTTTACCTGAGGGTAAGTCAAAGTTTGCTGTGATTATTTATTATAATCAATTTATTTCACTGAGAGGGAAAATAACATGGGAGCTAAGTAAATTTGTGGGTTGAGTCACCCATACACTTTGTGAATCATGTGAGAACCAACTCTGAGTCACCACTGTAACTGAATCAGGCTGCAAAATTTCAGCTCAACCTAAACAGTCATTTATTATTCTTCAATGGCTGGATTCAAACCCTTAGCAAATATCAGATCATTTGTTGATGCACAAATAAAATACAGCTCTTGGAAACATCTGCAAGGGCAGTCAAAAAGGATATCATCATTCAGCAGCACTAGTTTGAACACAGCTCTGCAGCAGTCAGAATTGCCTAAGGGCCCACATCTGATTCAGGAGATTCAACACCTCTGTACATCATGGCTGCAGGGCTGCTTGAGCAACACCTTTGCAGACAATTGTGAAATGCCAAGAGAGGCATTCTTATAAGGGCTGACCCATAGTTATGACACATACTGACTATTAAACTGGGCCAGCACAACAGAAGATGACTGTCAGCACGTTTCAAATATGCCAAAACTCTGCCAGAGTAACAGTCTGCAGACAAGGCAGGGTTGCTATGGTCCAAAAGCAGCTTGTCAGTATGGTGGTTGTAACAACGGTGTCCCCCGTCATGAAATTTCCAGTACCTTCCAGTTTCTTTTCTCTACTTTGAATGCAGCTGGAAATGTTTAACCTTTATAAAGCACGCACAGAGGGACACACGCTGCTTCCACGTATACTGGGGTATATCCAAACAAACTCTTCACAAGTTGTGGCACATTCAGTCCTTTTGGAAAGGCTAGAAACAGACTTCGGCCCACCCTGTTTGCTTGCTTTCTCCAGTTTAGAAACAAAGGGTATATACTGAGTGAGATTAAAGTACCTGAGCACCAGTTGAAGAAACAACATTGACTGGGAGCAAATGCAAGGTTTACAGCCTGAACAGCAGTTCTTGGGATTCCCATCTGTTAGAAGCTTCACTCCAGCAAAGTTCTTTACTCTGCACGTTTTAATGGAGAAAAAATGCTGTTTGTATTCTCCCAGTTACCCACTATGGTAGACAAGACTCTGAACACCTTTTTGTTTCTCTCCAGAACCCTCATGCGCTGCTTTGCAAAGTGCAAAGGTATGAAAAGAATCAACAAAAGGGGATCTTACTGAAATACCATAACTGAAACTACTTGCTACCAATAGTGTAAAACAGGCTCACAAGCACAGCAATGAATGTGAGCATTAGAGGTGAATTTTTCCCAGGGTACCAAAGTGAACAAAGTTAATGGATATTCAGCACCTTAATCCCTTCAGCATTTCTGAAAGCCCAACTGCCTGTGGTTTGATGTGAGGGTTGGACTAAATTGTCTTAATGATTTCAATCAAACAGGAGTCTGTCTACATCTTGTTTCATTGTAGTTTTTCAATATACAAAGTATGAATACAACAAAACAAAAAATTCTACAGTATTTCAGAGGCATTTATGAAAACACCTAAAAATATGTCTCAAGACACGATGGAGGAACAATTACACACAATTACTAATTCCTTCTTTAAAGTTCTGCCACAAACAAAACTTCTGTGTAAGATAATTTTGGTGCTCTAGAAATACACAGCATCTTATTCTAAGCAGTTTTGCCTGAGCACAGATTAATGCCTAAAAGAGTAAAAATAGTTATTCTTATAGAAATGTTGCTTTGTTTTAAAAGCATGTTAGAAACTGTGAGGCAGATGGTCCATCTGTTTTAGCAATGTTTTAGCAAGGTTGATTCAGCAAATGCATCAGGCTGTTGAACCAGTTTACCAAGCTGATGATTAATTCACATATTTTGAAAATACATTAACATGGATATTAGAGCTTTTTTTTTTTTTTTTTTTTCTTTAATATCCCACTCAAATGGGTGGGAATTTAGACATTGATTTGGGTGGGAGCAGAAGAAAGCCCTAAGGTGATTTCAGATTAACAACTTGTTTACTCTTGTATGGCTTTGTTGGGTTGACTGAGATCACTAAAATTCATGTTTTCCATAGTGTGGAAAGAAAGGGCTAAATGCTAAAACAAGTACATTTCAGAGTTGTTTTCACCAGCTCCTACAAAACACTGCTGATTTATGCCAGCTGTAAAGCTGATCCCTGCTTAAATACAAAGTGTGACAATCTTTGGAGACCTGAAACCAGCATGTATTTTAAAATCAGCTGTTTTTCCCAAGGGATGTTCTCCATATTCCTTGGGTATACCTCCAGCGAAAGTCATGCAGATCTTTTCAATTTTTACTCCTCTTATTTATTTTTTTTCATGCATCTAACAAAACACTTGTCCTCGGAAAGTTCTTCAACACTAACAGCATTTGTTCTTCATACTCATCCAAACAGCAATGTGAGTCATATTGTCATTTTTGATTAAGACTAAATGTAACCTTTACACTTTTGGGAAACAGAAATAAGATTTCTTAAGTACATAGTTGGGCTTTATTTGAATTGACATTAGTTGAAAAACATATATCCTGGCTGACACTTACAACCTAGACTCACCGCAAGAATATATCCATATTAATACATGGATCAAGATGACAATACTTGCATCAGGGTCAGCTCCACTGTTAACACAGAATGGTGATGGTGCAGTGCTGCACTTAGACCAAAAAAAAAAAAAAAAAGTGCAACTGCAGTATGTCCCCCAGCTCCTTATAAACTAGGAGCACCTACCTTAAACTGCAGTGGGTACAACACACTTCACCTGCATCACAGTCCCATCCTATGCCCTGTGACAGAATTGCCTTTTATTTTGCACTTTACTGCTAATGCCTTAGAGACAAGTCTCTCCCTTGAGCCTTTCCTCATATCAAATTCTTCAATCATTATTAGTGATGTTTTCTTACCAGGCTTCCTATTGGGACAGCCCTCAATAAGAGTTATTAGCCACTAAATAATCCCAGGTCTAATTTCTATTCTTATCCTTCCTGATTTACCAGTTCTGGCTGACAGCTTGCACCTCTTCCCTTCTCTTGGCATACACTATGAGTGATTCTTTTCTGGTGCACAGGACTCTCTGGAATGCTGACATACCCTTTCTGTTACACAGGTGTCCCAGGGTATTTCAGTTCTATAGTTTTTATAGGCTCCCTGCAGGCAGTGCATCATCTGACAGAGAAAAATATTTTCAACAGCAATTCTTTTCCTTCTCTTTGCTTATAGGTCCCATCTTTGTTATTAGGACAGTTTCAGCAAAGCCTCAGAAACAGAACTGTATCAGAAAATTAGCATTCAAAGGGCCTTTGCTCCAATATGCCAGATTCGGCTGCTTATATGTTTCTCTGTAGTCACCAAGGTCTGCAGACAGCATGTGCCGTGTAACATCCTAGATTAACCTTGTCTACATCACCACCCTACACATCCTTTCTACTGATTTTCCAATATCCTCAGAGTTTAGCACACCTTTCCTGTTATCTGTTAGAGCATCAAGAGGCTGGTTTTTGCCAGCAGATAATCAATGATGCCAGACCCTGTCACTCTACCTGTTTGATTTTCAAAACAAATGCATTCACACTTTCTCTCTCATGGCTCTCCTCCTATGGGAAAGCTCCTCATAAATATTTGGGAATACAGCTTTAAAACCTTCTTCAACATCATTGCTAAAAAAAAAAATTAAAAAAAATCTTTATTATGATGCCCACAAACCACTTCACGACTCCCTCTTTCTGTGCTGTGACAGAGGTGTCCTGCACAACTGAACCCAACTTCCTGATTCCAGAGCATCCCTTTTTATTCAGCCTCACAAAACTGGGTTCTGAGAAGTTCATGAAACCTGAACAGCTTTTTTATTATAGGTCATTATATGAAATTCTACATCGTAGCTCAAAACCAGCTTGCTTCATACTCTCCACGCTAAAGGAAACTGCGAACAACAAAATAACCTGTAATCAATCAGAATACTAGCAATGGCAATACCTAACTGTAAGTGGATGCTGTCTGATCCCTGACTGGAGAATAGAAAGCACACAAGAAGAGGTTTTACAAATTCAAGGACATTTCTTTTGCAACTCTCTTGCAATTCATATGCGATGCCTTTTTATTTTTTAACCTAGACATAAATTATCAATTCCAGTTTAAAATTATGAGTAAGAATGAAATCATATTCCAGCTCTCCAGCCCATACAGACTCCCCATTATACTTAAGCTTTTGATTTTTTTACAGGTTGTTTGAAGTAATTAAAATCCGACTTTAATTTAACACAGTTTAAAAATATTTTGTAGTTGAATTAGCAATTTCTGTAAATGAGACTGATGTGTGACAGCAGCAGTTTACTAACGTCTGCAAAATGCGACAGCAGGGTGAGAAGAAACAGGAAAAGAATAACAGTCCTCAACTGCAGTTATAAGGCTGACAGAAAAGGTTCTACCTGAGAGTTAGAATGCATGGCCATAGAAAAAAAAGGAGCCGGAAACAGAAGAATTTCTAAATGGAGTACACTTCGCATATATTGTTGAAATATTCTTTATAAAAGCAAAATAAAATAAAAGGAACAAATTTACATACACTTTTCTTAATATTGCCTCAGCTGACAAGAAAAGGTTCTGGAGTACAAATCTTGTCTCCATAAGAACTTACAATTAAAGTCAAACCAGTATGACTTTGGCCATAATACTGAAAAAACTCAGTACTTTTTAGACCATCAAAACCATTCCCATTATGCTGGCTGACTATCCCAACAAATTGATATTGTTCATGGCTAGAAACTGTCACCATAAGATTTAAAAGCATACAAAAGAAGTAATTTTCCTCTAAACATACCACTCTATGCACACAAGTACTTCCTTTCTGTTATTTTCAAGCTCACTAGTTTGTTTTTTTTTTCCTTGTTCCTCAGTTTCTGCAACGCTATCAAATTTGTCTCCCCAGATTCTTTCAGGCTGCCAGTATAAACCCAGTGCCAGCCAACTCTCTTGATCACACCTCCTCTGATATTCAAACTTCTCCCTACATCTTCCTGAATTTACAGTCCTAGCTCTTACATTTAGTACTGGTTTGGAACTTGTACTCCTCCTTCTCATACTACTTTCCCTTTTTGTAGTTTCTTTTGAAGCTCATCTCATCATCATTCATCACAATTTTTCAGGACCACATTTTTCTTCTTAGAACTCTATCAAACTTGCCTTTTCTTTATTTCGCTGACACATTCACTGTCTATTACATGTTAAACTGATTTCTCTCTTATTACTAGCCCTAATTACAGGATGCCTCCATTCTTCTTTTATATATTACATTTTCACCAAAAAACAGCTCCTGAGTCACTGACAAGTGATTTAGGGAGCAGATGGAGTGAGTGACTGCCTCCCCTCCACACACAGCTGAGCAGTCTCACATGAGCTGAAGGTTATGCTGACACCTTCACCAGGTATTGCAGTATGTGCTCTCCCAAGTGCCCCCACTAGCACCTGGGAAAATCTTGTCCTGAGAGTGCTAGTGCTGCACATTTCCCTCAACTCTTGGTGACCTCCTTATAAAATGAAAATATACCATTCAAAGTGGAACAGTATTAACTCACCATAAGTAACTAAACTGTATAGCTGCGTCTCACACTTCAACAGGGATCATCTTCTCTAGGAGTACATCATAGCAAATTATTTACATTTGACTTGAGATAATTCTGTAGTTATTCACAAACAGGTAAAATTCAGCTACTTCTCAGCGGATCACTTGCTATTTCAGTCAGCTCCTATCGATGAACTATTACCAAGCCCCACCATGGTTACTCCCCTTTTGTTATATTGCATTCTGCCAGGCAATATACAGTCACACGATAATATTTCTTGCTTCACGAATCTGTCTTCACCAGACTTCGCAGCACATTCTCTTGTTCAAGGAACTTAAGTTTTGACAGCAGACACAGCTCATCTCTACAAAATACAGGGCAGTTGATATCTGCCCTTGTTTCTCAAGTTCATGACAGACTCCTCTGACAAGCAATAAGGAATCTCATCTTGTTATATAAAGTACTACATGCAAAAGAACCCAAGAGCAGGACAAGCAACTCCCTGAGGAAGTTATAGATTATAATCAGTAAACAGATGGATCATTAACTGGTCAGCCATTTCATTGTTCACATGACAGAGACAATGAGACATGACTACTGCAAAGTTGGGTAACAAAGCTAA